>CM050163.1:553033103-553483103 GCA_027410445.1 Discoglossus pictus
ATTGACATCACATTTCATGACTGTCAATATACATTACTGTTTCTTTTTGTAATCAACATTTACTCATGCTAAAGATTGCACGACATAAGCACTGCACATCACAAGCATATAATATGTCGCCATAATTGATTTTACTTACTAAACATTCGGTAAAGCTTCATTCGGTATTTTTAACACCTGCTTAAAATATGCAGAACACATTCAACTGTATGAAACAGTCCAATAAATAACCATACATTCTAAGATCTGTGTGTAGTTTTATTACAGAAACATAAAAATAACAATTATATGAGAAAGATAAAAAAGAACCAGTAGCACTGACATTCTTAAGGCAAGTTTCATAGTATTATCAATAAATAAAATCTATAATATAAAATAAATATTATAAAATACATGATATACATTAGCACAACAGTTCCCAAACTGTGCGCCGATGTGCCGTGGAGCACCGTGACTGGCTTAAAGGGGTGCCGCAAAAGCTCCCCCACATTATTACGGCAATCAGCCCCAGTGGCATAGCTAGGGGGGGGACACTTTTTTGGGGGCGGCAAACTGCCACTGCCCTTCTGTAGCCTGTTCACCTAGAGGAAGACACATGTAAAAAAAACTAATGGGTGTTAATTTACTAAGCAATTCTCATCTGAAATTAGGTGAGAAGATCTGAGATAAAGGAGGAATTTACAAAAGCATTATGATAACCCGTGGTAAACTACGATATAGAAAAAAAGAAGATATGATCTATATCTATAATATCCTTGGTGCTTAACACCACTATGGTCTGAAAAAATATATAACTTTTTTGGGATATATTATATCCGGACATCACGCCGATCAAAAGATATAAAATGAGTGCACTATATAGAGTAAATCACTCAATATAAGTATGGATCAATATTACCACAAATATAAAGCTCTAATCATGGAAACTATCCTAAATGAAGGGTTACATGCCTGTAGCTATAGTGGTCAAAAATGATTAATCCTCATATATCAGAATAAACTGAAGCTCCTGAAAAAATCAGGATATACTGATAATCATAGGATTGATCTATATAAAAAGCATATTCAAAAACATTTAAAAAACAAAATACAGAGTGAAACAGAGATCCTAAGTAAACAGGAGGTTCAAATATAAATATCTATATGTTTTCAAAGACACTAGGGACAAAAAACAACAATAGATGATACCAAAAGATGCAGATAACATATAACAGTATAGTGTATTGGCAACTCGTTGCCACACTTGATATACTTGCTGTTCAATTGCTACTCTTTATGTGTATCAGTAAAGCTTTTCCCATCAATTTGCTGTGTCTGGTATGTCCACTTGTGGTCTGTCACTACAGATATAAGTGCCAACGGGCCGTTTCTTCCATCCTCGTGGACTTTCTCTAAGGCTATGTTGTATGCTGGCCAGTTTACTTTCGGGTTCCGTGATGTGTATTGCGTAACTGCGTCTTAGACGCGATGACGTCACTCCATTGGCGTAACCGCATCTATTGAGCTATTGTGTAATAATATAGCTTTATTGAAACCAACGTGGACATATTGAAAGGGTATCTAACTTTATTGATTCCCGATATTGACAAAAACTAACCTACGATATAGATTCTCAGCTCATTGTGGATAGCAGCATGTTTTACATTTAAATAAAATTATATAGTATAATTATCAGTATTCAGCCATTAACATACAACATGCACTGCTAAATATAGCACCTATATCCATGGGGGTCCATAAGTAACTAACCAGAGAAGGGTAACACTAATATTAAGCGCTATCATAATTGTCTGATATGTTAACCAATCAGTTTAAGGGAATATAGTGTACTCTGATTTGTTAATCTATTTGAATCTATATATCAGAATGCACAAAAATCAATCCTTGCATTCTTATTGGTTACAATGTAACCAACCAGAAATGGGGTGTTAGCCTCCTCTGATTGGTTACTAAGTAATAGGACACATTGATCCCTTAAGGTTGGTGTAACTTATGTGTTTTCGACCTGCTAAATTTGCTAATAAAGCGCCCCTTTCAATTGGCCGAATTTAAGATCTGGAGGCCCGTAAGTAAGCTGGCTGGCAAATTTGTGATTCAATTAGCGTCTTTTTGCGGGCTCAGATCGGGTTACAGGTTACAAGCTTGAAAAGATGGCGTCCATCAAACTCGTTACTTACAGCCTCCAGATCCCTTTGATCTGTCACTTTCGCAAGGCTAAAATCGCAAATCGCTATTCAATTGCTCCAATTCCCCAAGCTCGCAAACATATCCACACACGTAAACTGTGAACGGAGGAGAAAATCCTACATGTGCTCAAGAGGGACCCGCAAAGGGGTTAAACACCAATTCGTAGCACTGTAAATGCAAATAAGAAAGTAATCCTGCACTGTAAATAAAGGGGAAAAGCGATGACAGACAGAATTAATTGCACAAAAGTCTCAAGCTCGCAAAACTGCAGGGAATTCAATTTATATCTATGTGTTATTTCAGGGTTAAATTGATCTTGGGTATCAATGAGTTAATACATATCAGGCCACCCATATGGACTAGAACAGTATTGGCATTCATTTTCATAATTCTTTATTTTCAAAGTTGTGTGAGTCTGATCGCTTATCAGACCCCAAACCTCATTGATTGACACGTGACCTCCATGTTTTACTGCCGTTATTATGACAGTCTCATCTTCTATTGTCTGATTCGAAATGGGAAGTTACGGGCTTGGTGAATTGATACGGTTCCCGCCCACAACTGCTCAGAACCAGCGCATGGTTTATAAAGGTGGCTTCAAGATCGCAACTTGCAACCTGGACCCATTGAACAGCCTCGCAAATGGAGACCAACGCGAGCACGCAACACACCCGCAGTTACGAGTTACGGGCTTGGGGCCTCATTCTATTATCGGCCGCAGCCTCTGCAAGGACCGGCCGCAAGCTTTCTGGCTATTCTATTCCCCTCCGGCCGGGGACTCCGGCAGGCTTGCGGCCGGCGCCTTGCTATCTCTTGCGGCCGATCGCGCTGGAGGAAAGCCTTTGATCTAAAACGGCCGGAAGGAAATCGGCCGTAAGAAAAGCCCGGTTGCGATTCTATTGCTCCGGGAACCCTGTCTGCAAGGCTAAAAACGAGCCGCAGCTTACTTGCAGCAAACAGGTCCCGCTAGCACCAATTAAGCACCTAAAATAGCTCAAATAAAGCCATCCTGCACTTTGCGGAGTCTATAAAGTGATATTCGGTGTTAGAAAAAATAGCACATAATTATCCTATACTCAAATCCGTAAAATAATATTTTTTTAATATAAGTAAAATATACATGTAAAAAGTCCAGAGTGCTTGGAGCACCTCAGACACGCCCACGCCGCAGCCGGAAAATAAACAGTTAATTTGAACTCGGGTTTGGGCTGATGTGCAAGCTTGAGAGGGGGTTACTTTTAATCCTCATGTCCCCCAATATGATCCCTAGCATTTACAGAGCTGTACAGTGCAGGCTTGAATTTATTTTTGCGTTTTTAAATTTCACAGCTTACGGACGGTTCCAAGATATGCGGCCGGCCGTAAGGGGAGATCCTTGCGGGCCGTATAATAGAATTGCGAGTTAACAGAACCCCCGCAAGGAATCGCAGCCTTACGGACGATTTACGGCCGGTAATAGAATGAGGCCCTTGGAATTTAATAAAGGCTTAATTTTATTAGGCCAGGAGATCTAACCTTCATCTGTAACATCTCATAATAAAATTATATTCACCAGGTATTTTAAATAGTTAGGATTGACACCACTGAACCCAGGATTTATATTTATTTGAATTAAAATGAATCACTTCTTTAATTTTTTAAACATTTTCGCAAAGTATATGAAATTTTGTGGGTTTTCTTGATTTATTTTCATGGCTCAGTATAAGAGCTGCCATTTTACCTGCCATATTATCACATTCTGTCATACTCTTCCATCTTGTTTAACAGCTGAGTGGGCTCCATTTACAACATGACAGGGACAGATTTTAGCTTAATTCAGCCTCTTAGCAGGTAAGCAGCACTTTAATATACAAATAAAGTGTATTAACAAAATTGTTCTTTAAAAAAACAAAAAACAAATTATACTTACATAATTAAAATATATATGGCTTGGTTCAAAACTGTATTTAATGTATTTAATCTAATATATAATAAATATATATATACATATATATATAATCTACTATTTAAATATATAAGTATACATGTACATTTTGTAAATAGAATTACTGCCCTATCAAATTGGAAGCCCGTATTGGCATCGGCAAGCCCACAAAGGCTGCTTACTCGAAATTCGCTGCATTACAGAACTATTAAATTAGACCATGCCGCGAGTTACGGTCGTGAGACGCAAACCCTGTAAACCCTTTTTGCAAACGTTGGATGGGCGGCCATGAACATGATTAATTAGTCAAACCCGCAGTTACAAGTTTAGATGGAGCCAATGGCAATAGAGATCGTCATCATTACGTCATTGGAAAATGGAGGTTAGATTTCAAAGCCTTTCAATTATGAGTTGCGATCGGAGCCACATTCCAGAAATAATGCAATATTGATAAAGCCATAAATATAATATTCTAATCCATGCGAGTTCCATTATATGTATTAACACATTGATTGCTGGGATCGATATAACACAGAAATTAAACTGAAAATAAAGTATTTTATATTGCAGATTAGCGAACTTGAGAATATTTGTGCTATTAATTTTCATACTTAACATCACGTTCCATTTACTTATAAGTACAGTGGTGTGTTTATATTTCATTTACAGTGCTATGGATAGGACTTTAGCCCCCTAGCAGGCCCTCTCTACTACCCGTTGGCTTTTTGGTTCCATTTGCAAGTTACGGGCTTGAATGCCAGTGAATTCATTGCAATCTAATAGAGTTATTGGAATGTAACAGTTACGGTCTTGACAGAACAAAGGATTTGTGGGCGTTCAGTTCAAATTTCCACGTCCCGTAGCCTTTTCTCATCCTTACCCCGCAAGTTGTTGGTGGGTTGCTTTATGGGGCTAATTTAATAGCCGCAAGGCTTGGGGCCTACGTTACAGGCAATGTTTTTCAACGTTGAGGGACTTTAATAGGCCTGTTAGTTTGTATTTGTGAAATCGCTCCTTTTCTGCTAGGGGTTGCATCTCACTGCTAACTGTAGCGAGGGTCCTGTCTCATTTTGTGGTGCCAGTCCAACTGAGTGGATCATTCCAACCCTACCAATGCCATATTCTGTGCATAATTTGTTGCAAAACAAGATGGAGGATTAGAATAGTGATAGGCAAATTGGAAGCTCTTATACTAAGCATTATGAGAGGCAAAATAAAGCAAAAAAAGCTCAAAATAATTAATATATTTCAGTAAAATGTTTATAAAAAGTATAGAAGGGATACATTTTACTGCAATTTTAAAACTTTTTTCCCAGGGTTCTGTGATCCTTAAATCTAATTTTAGAGAGAAATAATGTAATATCCATTAATATAAAAAAATATGTTGGATAAATCTTTACAGACTACAAAATAAATAAGTAATATGTCAAAAAAATATTGCATTCACAAATGGGAAGAAAATACAAATGTAATTTAAATTCTATATGAGAACTATAAGTTACTATAAGTACTATAAGTTATGCAAAAATGACATTCAAATCCAAAACCAAAATGCATTATAAACATTCTAATCAACATATTTGTTTATATACTTGAGGATTGTGATGACCCGAGATTTGAGAGGCCAAGTGCACCTCAATTTTCTCCCTCTAGGTTATGCCTTTTTGTGTTCAAGATTTCAGAGCCCAGCAAACAATTCAGATCATGGCATCATTCCTGAAGAAGCAGGCCCCATTAGATTGCTTTTGTTAGGATATAAGAACACATGCACCATTGCTTAGTGCCAAGCAGACTGCGACATAACCTTGTCAGAGTCAGACTGAATGTTTATTCTTGAATAGAAATATATCACAAACACAAAAAAGATTTTACCTACACCCCTTCTTGATTCCCCTCACTGTATGAGGGGGTCTGAATTCTTAGCGTGACCTCCTCACCCCATCGCTAGGCCATAAACCCCCCTTCCCTGGTCCCAGACACCAGATCCTGGGTTAAGTGACACGTATCACTTTAAGACTACTCTTTGATCACACATGTAAGGTCTGCAAAGGGCCCAGATGTCTTTCTGGTTAATGTATTAACCAATCTCTCCCCCAGTGCCACTCTGACAGAACCAACATTCTAATAGGTGAGTATGTTAGCTTCTCACCCTCATCCCATTCATCTCAGTTGGTTACTATATGAGGAGTGCTGGCAGTATGCTGTAAAAAGATGCAAGCAGAACATGGTCAACAGCTTTCTATTTGTCCATGCAGTCATGTGGCGTTTGCTTTTACACGAGTAGGTACACCAGATGTCAGTGTGGACCAACAGAAAGCCATTGGTCATGTTGAGTTTGCATTAGAAGAAAAAATATGAAGAGTCAGAACATGTGATCCACCAATGTCACATGGTGACTTGCCCTAAGGAGTTAGGAGTTAGGAGCCAAGATGACGGCCACCTAGAGGTGAGCAGAGGGAAATGTAAAACTTGTAATAATTCATAACTTTATATAATTCATCTCAAAGAGGTTTTCATTATATCAAATGCTGCTTACATTTCCCACTTTTTTTTTATCCATTATTGCTTTTTGGAGAGCATTGAGAAGGTGTTTCTTCATTTTATAAGTCACATTCATAACTCTACAAACTGCCCCACTAGTATGAAGTGAGCTTGATTTATTTGATTCCAAATGAGAGCAATTAGGTTAAAATGTTATATATCTATGTAAAACAAATGCAAATTAATTCATAACAGGTTTCAAATGATAGTTGTAGACATCATTATAATGTGACTAGATGATAAATTCCACCGAGCAGAAATTCATTTCCGGAGCAGATTGAAAACATGGTAGTTTTATTTTTACTGCCAATAGCAGTAAATCGTGATAAATCAAACTCTGCATCTAATGAAGCACAATGATTTTTACACAACTTATAGACAATATTGTGGTTGACACTTTGTCTTTTTTGTGGCCATTAGGCTGGCAATATTTGTTGCAATGTTACCTATTTATGTATTTATTTATTTTATCCCAGCCGCTGACGGTTTATGTAATTAGATTTTGTATTTGTTTATGTTACATTCACCCTCTCTTGAAGTAGAGCTCTAGAGTTCATGGGGTAAGAAGTACTTGTCAAAATAAGTCATTTTTTGTAACATTCCATAAATTCAACTTGTATATATCATACGCATTTTGTATATATTTTCTATTATGTTACATAGGAAATGTCATTGCATTTTTTTACTTTTTATAGTTTATTCTTTTGTTCTTTAGGCTTAATCATTTTTTGGCTATTTTATTTACACAAATGTGACAGTTGACAGTTGGTAGATACAACCTATCAGATCTTTGATGGATATAAAGGTAATTTGGAGTAGAGTTAGTAAAAAGAATTATTCACCATATGTCAAAGTTTACAGGACATCCGTGCCACACAGTGATGTTTAGGTCTGGTAAATATTTGTTTATTCAACTATTTTAAAAGGCAATATTCAATAATAAACTAACTTTTAGTGAGATTATATGTACATTCTATGGGAGCTTATACGTACATTGTATGAGTCCATACAAGTTTGGGAGTGGCTTTAAATAGAAGACAAGTCCTCCATAACAGTATATTTACATAGAGACTAGGTAGTGTCTATTCATTCTTCTGATAGGCTAAACAAAGCAAGTCCCTAGCCAATGAAAACCCAATGCTCAATTCAATCTTTGCAGACTGTTTTAATTGGGTAGCCAGGCAAGAGACCATAGAGTCTTAGAAATAGCACTGATCTTTCTAGAAACTAATTTGACCTTCCTATGTGCTGTTCCTATCTATTAATCAACAACAGTAATTTAAATATTATAGTTGTGCGTTATATGTTTCATGGATATAAATGTAAAGAAACTCTATATATGTCCAGTCACTGGTGTCTTATGTCTAAAACTTGGATAACTTGTTGAATTAAATTATAAATGATCTATGCTCATCTTTAACCTAGTACAGCCTAATAAGTTGGCCTTTACCGGCATGACAATCTGCAAGATGTTTGTTGCAAAAAAAAGTTCCAAACTTCAACATACACCATAATCACAATTTCCACTACTCATTTTTTTTTTCTAATTAAATATCACTTGTTCATATAATGACATATATGATGACAAAAATGTTGAGGTTAATTTTTTTTTATTATTCTTAATTCTTATTTGTGATTTGCCAACTTAAAGCCCCATTACATTCGGGCTACGTGTTAAAATGTAGTTTGTAACGTACCTCTTAAGACTTACTGCTATTAAATTAGCCCCATATAGCAGGCCGCTGCCTGTCTGCGGGTTTGCTGTGAAAAAAGCCTACGGGTGGAAACTCTTTGATCTGTCAAACCTATAACCGCTACGTTTCCAATTTAGCTATTAAATTGCAACAAAGTCACTCAGGGAGCGAGCCCATAACACGCAAATGTAGCTCAAAGCCCACCGAGTGCTGGAGAGGACTCCCAATCGGTGTAAAGTCCAATACGTAACACTTGAAATGCAAATAAAAACACACTACTGTACTAATATTAAAAGGGAAAGTGATGTTAGGTCTTAGAATTAATAGCACAACATTCTCAAGTCCGCAAATCGCCCAAATAAATACTTGATTTCATGTTTAATTTCCGTGTTATATCTATCCCGGCAATCAATGTGTTAATACATATAATGGAACTCGCATGTAATAGAATATCATATTTATGTCTTTATCAATATTGCATTACATCTGGAATGTGGGTCCGATCGTAACTCATAATTTAACCCCCCGTAAGTCTTTGTAAACCCCATCTCCATTTCTCAGTGACGTTATTCTGACGATCTCTGTTGCTATTGGCTACATCCCAACTCGTAACTACGAGTTAGACTAATTGATCAAGTTCACGGCCGCACATCCAACGAGCGAAAAATGGTTTACGGGTTTGCCCCCCAAGCCCATAACTCGCAGTCTGTTCTAATTTAATAGCACAGTAAATCCACAAGTCTTCAAGCTTGCAGCCGTTGCGGGTCTCACGTTGCAGCTACGAGCTTTTTAATGTGCCTATTATTTTGTAGCGGTAAACAGGGTAGATACAAGTAAAAAACAAACTTAATAAATTACGAAAGAATGGAGGGCCTGTGTTTGAGTTGCTTTCTTTAAAGCACCCAACAAGACTGAAAACTTGCAAACTTACAGTATAGAAAGGTGTGGCTCAATATATTGTGTAAATTAAAGCTGGAGTTGATAAGCTTCTTTAAAAAGATTCATTTTTAGTGAGGTTTTGAAGGATTTGTGACAAGAGAGATATCTTGGTGAAAGGACAGATATCTTGGTGAACTCTTGAAGATGTCATATAGTAAATCATGTCTATCAAACCGCATAAGAAATTAAGAAATAGGTAAATGTTCTCCATGACCTTAAAAACTTCTCCAAGTTCTCTCACATCGATGAATATAGCACAATATGTACTGTTATGCAAAATCAAACTTGTTTATCCAAAAGTGAGCATTGTTTACAGGGAATATGCTTTCTAATTCATAGAAAAGCATTAGAAAATTAGAGATGGTTCTTGATTTAGTTGAGTATCATACACCAATGTAGATATCCGAATGTGACTCAGTGCAAACCAAAATATGGCTTTGTTGTCATCCAAAAATGTGGGGTGGCTGCAACAAGAGAAAGCTATAACAAGGAATACATCTTTGGTTTTGAAGAATGTGATCACCTTCAGTTCAATTATTTGCGTTGTTGGAGGCTCTACGCCGCCTCACAAGCGGTTACAAACACCCACAGAAGCGGCACTTGGAAAAAAAACACAAAAGCACGCAATGAGTAAATACGGACTTTCCCAAAAAAATACGAGCCCGTGGGGCTTATAACGAAAAAATTACAGACTTACACGAAAAAAATACGACCTGCGGGACATAGAAAAAAAATTACAAACTCGCAAAAATACGACCTTAACGGACGAACCGAGCGCAGCTGAAAACATTAAATACACAGAAAAATGACACAGCAAGGGGGGCACACAGGACCTCTGCAAGTGAAATTACACCTCAATTTAAGTCCAAATTACAGAGTTTAGACACACGAAAATTCCCTAAGCGAGAGAAAAAATGGCAGCCGTAAAAAAACGAAAAGCCTAAACCCTAAAGCCGCAAAACACCACCAAGCACATACAGATTTTCCAAAAAGCTGTACGAGGTACAAGATACACTTTTAGCAAGGACGCTAAATCATCCACACCCGCCTACCACATACACATTCGCCGCCATTTTACAAAACTAACTTACACAATGCAGAACTGCACAACTACAATAACGGCTTCCCCTCGCGCACGCAGCCTATTTACACTACACACTACACACATTGCTGACACTTACACCTCAGCTCCACAACAGTGCCAACCTACATTGTATGCTGCAGGAACATCAAAACAGATTGTCAGCTCTTCAGCAGAATGCTTCCTGCATATATTACTTACAAATAGCTAAAGTATATTAATTTATTAATTATTTCATTAGCATAAAAAATACATATACAAAAAAAAACAACGTATCGCAATAAACACAAAAGACATTCACCGCGCGCCTCACAACGAGCGCCAACGCTGCTCATAGCACACAAACTACACCAGGGGACAGCCTTGCAATAAGCACAAAAAGCAGATCAGCGCCGACCTTACAATGACACTAAAAGCGCGTCTGATAAAAAAATACAACAACCAAGAGCCTTGCTACTAGCGCCAAAGGAGCTAATTGTGAGGCATGCAATGAGCACCGAAGGCGCTGAGCACAAGCCTTGCAATGAGCGCCGAAGGTCCACAGGGTAAAAAATGTTTTCCATTATGTCTCAAACAGCATTCCCTGGCTTACAATTTTATGCCCGTCATTTTTTGATGGGCGATTCGCTAGTATATTAATAAAAAGAAGAAACAAATTTAGCAAAACAAGACACAGGAAAATGAACATACTGTATATCCTTAATGAATGTAGCATTTAGGCTGAGTACATGTTGAAAAATCTAGACCTTCCATTGTTCTTCAAGGCTTTGCGCTATAACTTGACAGAGCTAAGCATGACAATCCCAGCTGAATACTTATAAGCAATAATAAATTCAAGCAATTTCAGACGTTAAATCTCATCAAGTGAGACGACATTAATCATGTATGGTGTTCACTGGAAGACTTGATCTTAAGGTAGAAGCTTAAATATTTTGGCCATATCATGAGAAGACAGGATTCCCTAGAGAAGACTCTGATGCAGGGAAAGAATAAAGGCACACATAGAAGGGGATGGCAGAGATGAATATGAATAGTTGAGGTAATTGAAGAAATGAACATGAACTTCATGGTGCTTAGATGGGTAGTGGTTGACAGAGATGCCTGGTGTGCTGCAGTCCATAGGGTCGTGGAGAGTCATACATGACTGAATGACTAAGCAACAACAATGCAATGTTAATTCAGTATAAGACTAAGTTCATATTTAAAGTTACAAAATCATCTAACATCACATTCTCCTTTGACGTCATTTGGTATAATTTATCTAAATACCTCCCTTTCCTCCAATTCCAATATCTGTACAGCAACAACTTGAACTGTTTGATAGATTTTTAAATTGTATGTCTTGAGGTATTTTTCCTGTTTTATTAGTAGGTTCACACTTTTTATAGAAGCTTTGTGCTTCGATGTATAAGTCAGATTTAATTGCTTTAGGGGGTTATGAAACAGCTATTTACACATATGTGCACCTGAATTATTAAACTCCTTACAAACCTGGTGCTTGTCGCAAAATAAAGCACTCTGTGCAACTGTATATTGACATCCAGAGTGCATTGAAGGAACGATATTTTCAATATTTACAAATAAATGTTTACTTATCTCTGCTAGAAAATGTTTACTTATTTCTAGTCATACATATCAGTGAGAGCGACACATATATAGTTACTCACAGAAACACATAAAGATACATGCACACATATACATGCCTATACTGTCTTAATTAAAAAAGATGTTTGCAATACATATTACCAAATTTTATCACCTCTTGTGATTATCTGAGTGATAGGGGCTATTACTTCCCAGAGCCCATCTGCTATAGACTACAGGTTAACTACCAACAAGGACCATTTGGGTTCTTGGAAAGACAATTCAGATGACAAGATCATTTCTGAAGAGGTAGACATCAATAGACCCCTTTTCTAAGGATCTAAGAATCACACACCCTGTACCCTTGATTAGTACAAACAGACTCCGACACCACCTTTATTTAGTGTGTCCAAAATCAGACTGGCACTTTATTTTTCAAGACATATTTTCAGATAACACAAAACAGCAAAGACTTACCTCCAGTTTTAGCCCATCCTCCTGGGTAAATAGCTTGCCATACATGATTTGCAGATGTATAGAGGGGTCTGGCTTTATTTTTATCATTACACATTTTCTATCCAGGGTTATCTGTTTAGGTCACTAATAATCCAGGCTTCATGACTAAAGCCAGAGGATTCACGTGTGGCCGATCGCAGGACCATATAAATTCCTGCAGAAAATTACCCCCTTGTCATATAAGTGACTGCAGGAATTTTTATATAATTCTAGCATCCTAGGGCCTACTTCTAACACAGAGACATAATACTTGTGGGGTGCAGGGGTCCCATCATGGCCCCCAAATCATTCATGACACCTCCTATGCATAAATCAAAGCAAACATTTTCAAAAATAAAATGTTTGAAAACAATGTGCATTTACCATCCAGCCAGCATTGATTTCTAATATATATATATATATATATATATATATATATATATACCCATTTTGTATTGCTTCCTTGTTGTGGTGAAGGTGCTTGTGTACCTCAATCAAGCTTTGAGCTACACCATGTATGGTCACCCAAGATGGGCAGGTCATAGCAGAGCAGTCAGAAAAATTGCGGTCCACTGGAGAAGGAACTGACAACCCACCCTAGTATCTTTGCCAAAAAAACTTTATGGATGAACACAACCAGGTCAGTGACAGCATGTAGGGCTAGGACCGAATAGTCCACAGCATTTATTAATATATTAAATAATAAGGCCAAGAGTCGCAAGTGTCACTTTGCTCACGGTTATTGGGATTTTGACTGTATTTATACTAGGATCAAGAATACCAAAATCCTGCATGCCGCATTCATCTGTAGCTATACAACAAATGAACATCCCAAAATACCGTAATATATAACCATTGTGCATATTATATTTGATACCTGGTATTACTCTTGCACTTACAGTGTTCAGTTGTAAACACCATCTTGCATTAGTTTAACATTCATTGCTGCTGCAAGGAGACACACAGCATGTCATTGTCTGCTTTCAGAAGCATGAGATACTGGTAGTATGAATGTGAGTGTGGGTATTTCTTAGGTAACAGCTGTGAAACATCAGGTGCTACATGAGAGTGAACAGGAAGAAATGGGAGTTACCAGGATGCTGTATTAGTCTGGATGCTTCTCAGAAATACGTGAAGTGTAAATTGTATATAATTGAGGAGGATAATAATAAATAAGTCACCTAGTTCAAACAATTAGATATAACATAAAATGCCTTTATATTCCTTTTAATATTGATAAACATACTTGTGGACTATCACACTTTATTTCAATAAATGAAAAAAGCAGAGAACATGCATTTTCCTTTTTTTCCAGTGACTTTGTTCATTAACATTATTTCTTGACCCAGCACAAAACAGTAAATACATTGTAGCCTATGTAATGATTTGGCCAGGTTATCTACTTGTCAGCAAAAAGAAGGAATAGTATGCACAATGCTGAGTGAGCTTTCCATTTAAAGCCAGCCTCACTCAGCATTTAATTCACATTATAGTCAGTGTCCTTTTAAAAAATGATTGAGTTATTAGTTTTTATTGTTCCATAAAATCATTTTATTAATTTGTAAAACTGCTGTGTCTTATTTGCCTGGTGGGCTCAAATGGTAAATAAATTATTCATGTAGATGTTAAGTAGCTTTGTTTATTACATTATGTCCATAGTGGGACAACATTGTGTTTTATTATATTGTGATTGTATGTCCTAGCAGCATCTTAAGCCTTGGTAAAAGTAGGTTCTTGCATATTATGTTGGTGACCTATTAAGAAGTAGTTTAGTAGATTAGATTGGGAAACACCATAATTGCCTAACAGGAACTATATATTTTTTTTAAATACGCAATAAACTTTAATAAAATACCTATTCAATTATTTAAAAAATATAAATTGAATTTTAAGCTTACTTTCAAGTGTCAATTTGTAAATATCCAGTTCAGATGCTTGCCTCCACCACTTATGAAGACATCAAGGGGTGGAAACAACTCTGACCAGGAGGCAGGTGTCATGAACCCCCTGGACTACTGGACTTTTGGATCTGGCAACCGGACTCTGCTGGACCCTAGCCATATGGCCAGCTGAGTCAAAGGCTATTACCATGGTCATAAGGATCTTTTGAAAGACAATATCACTTGGCTGAACCAAAATGTAGTTGTTAACTTGATATGTTTTCTGATGTTTTTTTTCAGATCCAGGTTATATGCACTGAATGCTTAAGACCCCTTTCTCCACAAGGACATATAAACCTATAGGGCTCTGGGTCAGATTTCAATTTTTTTGGACACTTATTTTGTGTAAAGAATGTGTTTTGGCATGTAACTATGGTATACAGCTAATACAAATATTTTGATGGTGGTATCACTTTAAGGGCAAACAGTACTCACCACCAGTAGCTAATTGTGATAGCCAGTTACCTCCCGAGGCCAGGCTTGGGTCCTAGATGGGTTCACACTTGCAGCAAGCTATAAGTTAGGCTCCATTGAGTTCTATGGGAGATCCACAGAACTGATTGAGCTATCAAGGCCTCTATTCAATTGAGCTATTGTTTTTTTAAGGGAGCTCGTAATGTGGCCTGTAAACTCATTTGCTATTCAATTGGCATATTTTTGCGAGTCTCAAACGATCTACGGGTTAAAGGCTGAAAATGCCTGTGGTTGTTACAACAGTAACTTACACCCCATCTAAGCCTTTGATCTTTTAAGCCCGCTAGAGTTACAATTGCTAAAATCGCAATTCGCTATTCAATTGCTACAATTCCTCAAACCTGCAAATGTTTTCACACCCGTTAATGGTAAATGTAGAAGAAAATCCTATGGGTACCAGATAGAACTTGCAAGGAGGTTTAATCCCTGTACGTAGCACTGTAAATGCAAAAGAAAATTAATACTACACTTTTCAAGATGGGGAAAGCAATGAAAGACATTAGAATTTATTGCACAACAGTCTCAAGCCTGCAAATGTGCAATAGGAAATATTTTTTTTATGTTTCATTTCTGTGTTAAATCGATCTCAGCAATCAATGAGTTAATACAAATCAGGCCACCCACATGGACTCAAATAGCAGAGGCTTTATTTTTTATTATTTTGTACATTGCCAGATTGCGAGTCTGATCACATATCGGACCTCAAAATGCTAATTGAATGACATGTAACCTCCAGGTTTTACTGCCGTATTAATGATGGTCTCATTTTCTATTGGCTGTTTCCAAATTGGGAGTTACAGTCTTGATTAAGTTATCTGGATCAAGCTTTGAAATGCTACTTATGATTGCATGGTTTACGGTAAATTGCTGCCTTGTCCATTGAATCGCTCTGTAATTGTAGCAATTCTCAAGCCCGCAGACATACGGCCTGTAAGAAAATCTGCAGGCTTGCAATTCAATGAGGCTCCAAGTATAGTGAACTAGGATGTAAAAACAGCAGTTGAAATATTTTATTTTATTAGACAAAGGTCAAGTGGTGTCAAGTGCTTTGAAAATTGATCCTTTTTAATCTCACCTCACCAACCCCTTTCAAACTGACTTCCCACTGTTTACTGGTGCCTGACGGTCTCCACGTTTTTTTTTTCATACCCCTTAACCAAGAACCTCTTCACTGGTGGCCCCATCCCTGTGTTTCCCAAACAACATGCTTTATTAAACACAGAAAGGAACTTTTACATGCAAAATCTGTTGTGATTACTCTTGAACAGTAAGTGTGTTGTGCACTAATGCAGTGATTAGTGGCAGCTGAGGGGGGGGGGGGGTTGCCTGTGTAAAGCTTTATCAATGTGTGACTTTTTGTGGTCTGCTTGCCTCTGTTCTGCGATTTCTCCTGAACAGTAAGTGTGTGTACTTGTGCAGTGAGTAGCGAGCAGGTGAATAGTAAGAACCTAATATAAACAGGGGAAGGTGCAAACACTTCTGTCATAGGGGCAGTTCTAGTATAAGTTTAGGAGATTAAATAATAGGAGGGAGTGCAAAAGGGGAGCACATTGTAGTGCTTTATACAATTTTCACCCACTGTAATTATGAGTCAGTCCAGTGAAAACCTCACTCAGTGTACATCCTGTCATATGTATGCACTACTGGAACAGATGATCTGGGTCCATACCTCTATGGTAGGTGTGAGCATGTTGCCTTTCTTGAAACTCAAATTGGAGAACTGGAGAGGAAAATTGCAGCACTTAATAATATTGCTCCACTGGAAAGGGGATTGGTGCTCATTGAGCACAGTTTTGCTGGGCCAAGCATGGTGGGTGGAGCTGGGGCTAGTGAGGATGTCCAGGATGGTAGCTGGGTTACAGTTACAAGGGGAAGCAGGGGAAGCAGGGGGAACAGTAGGAGGAGGCAGGCCAGTTCTGAGTTTGCAAGCACCAAAAGATTTGCCAGATTGAGTGAAACTGTTGGGAATGTCCATTCAGGAATGGCAATGCCAGATAGAGCTGTTCCCTATAACAGCCGGGAGAACAGTTCTACTGGAGGAGTGGGAGGGCAGAATAGGCAGAGCAACAGACAGGTTTTGGTGGTTGCGGACTCTATTATTAACTCATCAACTCCCTCCTCAAACCCCTCCTCACTTTCTCCTCTCTAAATACCTCCCCTCACCTGCTCCTTCTCTGGCCTCTGCTCCGGCGCGCATGTGAGGTCACATGATTATTTTGACTCCGGCGGGCAGGTGACGTCACATGCTCGCCGCGTCATTAGCATATACCGGGTGCCGGGGGGTTGATGAGGAGGAGGGGGGAGGGAAAGAGACACAGGGGGGTAGAGAGACACAGGGGGGTTAGAGAGACATGGGGGGGTTAGAGAGACACGGGGTTAGAGAGACACATGGGGGGGTGTTAGAGAAACACTAGGGGGAGTGACTCGAATATAAGCCGAGGGGGCCCTTTTTAGCCTTAAGAAAAGGGCTGAAAAACTCGGCTTATACTCAAGCATATACAGTAATTTTTCAAGATTCACTCAACACAGGATCTCTACCAGATGACTGGAGAAAGGCAGAGGTGATACTTATTACACTTATTTAAGAAGGGAGCAAGAGGAAATCAGAGGAATTATAGACCAGTGAGTCTCACTTCGTAGTAGTAGTGGGAAAGCTTTTAGAAGTGTTAATAAGGGATAATATTCAAGAATATGTCTATTCAAGAATATTTATAAATAGGAGCCAACATGGATTTATGAAGGATAGGCCATGTCAAATAAACCTAATTAGTTTCTATGAAGAGGTTAAAAGGAAGGACCGGCCGCAAGCATTACGGCTATTCTATTCCCCTACGGCCGGGGACTCCGGCAGGCTTGCGGCCGGCGCCTTGCTATCTCTTGCGGCCGATCGCGCCGGAGGAAAGCCTTTGATCTAAAACGGCCGCAAGGAAATCGGCCGTAAGAAAAACCTGGTTGCTATTCTATTGCACCGGGAACCCTGTCTGCAAGGCTAAAAACGAGCCGCAGCTTACTTGCAGCAAACAGGTCTCGCTAGCACCAATTAAGCACATAAAATAGCTCAAATAAAGCCATCCTGCACTTTGAGAAGACTATAAAGTGATATTCGGTGTTAGAAAAAATAGCAAATAGTTACCCTATACTCAAATCCGTAAAATATTTGTTTTTTAATATCCGTAAAATATCCATGTAAAAAGTCCAGAGAGCTTGGAGCACCTCAGACACGCCCACGACGCAGCCGGAAAATAAACAGTTAATTTGAACTCGGGTTTGGGCAGATGTGCAAGCTTGAGAGTGGGTTCCTTTTAATCCTCATGTCCCCCAATATGATCCCTAGCATTTACAGAGCTGTACAGTGCAGGCTTGAATTTATTTTTGCGTTTTTAGATTTCTGAGCTTACGGGCGGTTTCAAGATATGCGGCCGGCCGTAAGGGGAGATCCTTGCGGGGCCGTATAATAGAATCGCGAGCAAACAGAACCCCCGCAAAGAATCGCAGCCTTACGGACGATTTACGGCCGATAATAGAATTAGGCCCTATGTAACTATGTAACTAAGACATTAAGCAACATTGAACCTTAACCATGTCATCATGGTATAACATAATAGTCCATACAGTTAACCTTTGAAAGTCTGCGGCCCTGGGTCCTTTTGTTAGCCGAAACGGTCCCGTTGTCCAGGTGGGCATGGCAGACAGCTCTCTACTAAATGGAACTCCGGCCCTGGTTCTAAGGCCAGTGTATTGTGTCTCTACCTCTGTCCACTTGGTTGATATTCTGTGTGGCAAGTATCAGCATACAAATGTTGAGGATTTCAAGAAAGGAATTTTATTGGAGACCTCTATTACAGATAAGCAAAGGACAATTTAGTAAGTGAATCATAAACAGGAAAGGAACTTAATTCCAATACGTTCTTTGTGAGAATATTTTCAGGTATATATTTTTTGATGTCAATGTACATAAACCATTTTTCTTCTGGTGTCAGTAGTAAACTTAGAATAACCATATTTACATGGTCCAGTTTCACATTTTCCAGCTGTTCAATTTATTTTTGGGAAACTTAATTTCAAATTAGCCTCTTTTTATGCTAACTGTTGCTTCCCAAAAAAATGGCACAATGCTAATAGAATAGTCCAAAGAAGGCGGTTATGAAGGCTATTATTTCTTAGACAACATTTTGTTGTTTAAAATGTTTTTCCATCATCTCAAGCTAATAGCTACATGATAAAGAAATCAGATGTCAGCTAAGGTTAGAAAAGATTTGAAATGATCTATTCTGATTTGCTGAAATGTGATTGATAGATATTTCAGCCAATCAGAAGCCTGGAAAAAAAATATATAAAAGACAAGGGTCATAAGCCATTATTTGGAGCAGAAGCTCTTCAGAGGAAGATCTCCATTTTTTTAAATATCTTTCTCAAAAATAGAACACGAAATGAAAAAAACAGTTCTGTAAAGTTCATACTTTCATTCTCTAAATTTGCATTTCTTTTAAACAAAACCTTTAATACAAAAATGTTTTAATAATTTACATTTGGGTTATATTTAGAAAGCAGGTATAAAAGTGGAGATAAGTAGGGGTAAGTGAAGATATGCAGGGATTAAAGTAGTTAAAACATAAAATACTGTACCTCAACTCCTTGTGTTTACCGTGGGAGCTATTTATCAAGTAGGAATACTACTTTGATGACTGAAAGTCTAGGAGGAACTAAAGGACCTATTAATAAGAGTAAAAGACAAGAGTGCACAAGCTGGCCTGCTGTTTAACGTTAAAGATACATAGATCATGGCAATGGGCAATCTCAGTTTCTGTCAAATAGAAGGGGGAAGAAGTGGAGGCAGTGACAGATTTTATTTTCCTGAGATCAGAGATCTGTGCAAATGGTCACTGTAATCATGAAATTAAAAGAAGCTATGGCAAGTTTGGACAAGTTAGTAAAAAATAAAGATATTAAACTATCAACAAAGGTCCACATAGTTAGAACTTTGGTATTCCCAGTAGTAACATACGGATGTGAGAGCTGGACCATAAATAAGTCTGAGCCTGTAGAATTGACTCTTTTGAATTGTGGTGTTGGTGAAAACTGCTTGGAGTCTCTTGGACTGCAGAAAGATACAATAAATCAGAACTTCAGAAAATCAATTCCAACTGTTTGCTAGAAGGTATGATTATGAGGCTGAAGCTTAAATATTTTGGCCATATCATGAGACGGCAAGATTCCCTAGAAATTACTCTGCTGCTGGGAAAGAATCAAGGCATAAGAAGAAGGGGACGACGACTGTGATGGATAGATGAGGTCACTGAAGCAATGAACATGAACTTTATGGAGCTCAGAAGGGCAGTGACTGAGAGATGCACCTGGCGTGCTGCGTTTCATAGGGTCACGGAGAGTCGGATGTGACTGAATGTCTAAACAACAAAACAACCTAAACTTTTACTCTGTTTGATAAATAGCTAATAAAGAAAACACAGGAAACTGGGATATGTAAGTCACATTCATATCCCTGGTTCATAAATATACCCAAGGGTGTTGTTTCTTCAATACACTTCTATTAAATGTTACATATCTTCAAGTACAGTTATTTATATATTCAATGCTTAACTAAAGTGCTTTTAATATAGAGCATAATTCTTAAGTGCCCAAATTCTAATATTTTTCCACTTGCTAGCACCACTTGAAGGTCAGTTATACACATTAAATTTGTTCTTTCAAGAGACCTACTAATGAGTGTCTCTGTTGATAAAGATGGGATGTCTCCATTTACAGCAAGGTCACAAATATATCTCTGGTTTATGAGATCTGTAAGTCTCTACTAAGTCTAGCCCTGTACAGCTTTTATTTATGAGACCCTTTTAACCCAAGAAATATCTCATTTGTATATATCTTTTTAGATCCAGTGTATTTAAGAGCTCTATAAAGCAGGCATAGTAAGCCTAACCTAAAAGATAACGAAAAATAGCTGTCCAATATATGTTGTAAATATTAGCTGAACACAATGAGGCGTTTGCTACGAGTCAGGAAATTGCAAACGTTTAGAGGAAATGGCTCCTGCTTTAAATTTACAGTGATATAATAAGCTGCTCCAGTCTGTTTCACAAACTCATAAGTCCAGTGTTTATAGATAGATTTTATATGTTGGAAAGGATTTTCTAGGGCACTCTAAATTAGAAATGAGCTGTACAACGGTTAACTCAAATGAATGTCCTAGAATTGGACAAATATGTTGCGTTAAGCTTAAAGTATTCAAGTTTAAATGTGATTATAAAAATGTGATTATTTTTTAATCACTTTTGTCCTCAATATAATTTAGCTAGTTATTTGCCAGATTTAATAAAGTTGAAGTTCTCAATCAAATGCTAATATTAAGATTTTTGCATAAAGTACAAAAAGTAAGAAAGAGGAAACTCAGCTTGAGTCAAATGAGCATGTTTACATAAGGGTCTTATTTATATCATGTGTTAAGACAGCTTTTATAAATCTTTATTAAGTTTATTATAAGTAATATTAAAAAGGAAATGGAACTCAAACATAATCTGTCTTGTAATTAAAAATGCATACTATGCACATCGCAAAATAGTTTTCTGCATGAAAATATTAGAATGTTTAAATTTACTTACCGAAACTTAACCAAAAATATATACAAAAGATGAAAATATACTTTCTGGCCTCTGTAGCAGTAAATATATACTGTATATCTACTATATATATATATATATATATATATATATATATAGTAAATAAATAGTACATTTCTGAATGTTTAAAACAAATTTCAATAAAATTTGTTTCATGCTCAGAATTCTGAGAAATACAGTTGTTACTCTGCATTCTGGGAACCCTGGCAGGGACATGCAAATGTGCCTACAAAAGCTTTGCTCTTGCAATTCATAACCCTATTAAACATGGCTTCCCTTAAGCATATGCCCACTGCATCAAACAGCTTTGAGCAAAGCTAGGCTTGGATTATCCACAAGCCAGGAATCCCAACGACGTACAGCCATTTCAAGGTTTCTTCCTATCATCAGTATATGCGGTGGTCCCCAGGTTACGGGTGGCTGACTTACAAACGACCCATACTTAAGAAAGGGCTCCCAAGGCTTTTTGTATGAGTTTGCTGTTTGTTTGAATTAAAAGAAAGAGCACAGCAGTTTCTGTCATTTATGCAGGGGTATTATTATTATTATTACATGATTAAACTGTATTATTATTACCACATATCATCCATTATCGTATTGTTATTATTATTATTATTACTATAATTATTATTCAGGCATCCAATTTACATACAATTCCGGTTTAAAGACCTTCTCAAGAACATATCTCTTCTTCTCTTCTTCCCCCCCTCAGCCACATGCCCCCTCTCAGCTACCTCTATCAATGACCTGATATTTTCTTCTCCACCTCTGCTGCCTTCCAGTTCTTCTTGTGCCCTCAATCTTTCCCAGCATCATGGGGTAGGGTCGCCCTATGCCTTCAAAAAGTAGAGCTTCTAGTTTTTTTTTGATGGATGAAGAAGGTGTATATATACTTCTCATTCAGCACTACAGCATAAAAGTTCAATGATTTTTAGATCTGGTGTTTGGGGAGGCCATTGAAGGCGTTTGATTTCATCTTGGTATTCATGAAACCACTCTTGAATGTGTTTAGCAGTGTGTCTGGGAATATTATCACCCTATCCCCCATTTATTGGGGTTAAATGACTATGCAGAGCTCATACAAGAAAGTTGCTCATATCACTACAGTTCCCCCTATGTTTACCATTTGGCAACAAATATTGTGTTTTGAAGGCATCCTTTGGCTTTCTCAAAATGCAAGTCATGACGGAGTGAAAGATGACTTATCAACCATACTGCTTTTTTCCATTGCTCATGGTTTATGTTTTGTGTCCCCTAGACCAGGTTTTGCTTCTTTGTACACTGCCCTTCAATAAAAGAAATTTCTGAATGGCAGCCTTTTCATAATTTTGAGCTTAGTGAAGATTACAATATACAATTTTTATTGAAACTGGGTCCCAAACTGCTGATTAAATTATTTGGTATTTTTTTAGACTGTGCTTACATACATAGTTACATAGGAATCAAGTTCAACCCTTTTAGATCTCCTCTGATATGTGGATATATTGTTAATTGATCCAGAGGAAGGCAAACAGAAGAAAAACCCCAGTGAATCTTTGCCAATTATCTCAAAATGGGAAAAAAATATAAAATTCCTTCCTGATCCCAGATACTGCCAATTGGACTCCTCCCTGGATCAATACTTCTCCTTTGGTAGAGAATTCCACAGATTGACCACCCTTACTGTGTAGAACCCTTTTCTTTCTTTAAGGTGGAATCTTTTTACTTCTAATCTCAAAGGATGTCCTCTTGTCAGCTGAAAATAAACACATCTTTATATTGACCTTGGATGTATTTATATAAGGTAGTCATATCCCCTCTTAGACGCCTTTTTTCTAGAGAAAATAAGTGTACTTTGGTTAGTCTTTTTTTCATAACATAGGCCCTCCGTTCTCCTTATTAGTTTTGTTGTCCTTCTCTGTACTTTTTCCAGCTCTAAAATGTTCTGTGGGGCACAAAATTGTACTAGGGATTTGTATATTGGTAGAATTATATTTGATTCCCTTGCTTCTATACCCTTCTTAATACATGCTAATGTTTTACTTGTCTTTGCCAGATGCTGCTTGAAATTGAGCACTGTTACCTAGGTGTTTGCCCACAAGTACTCCCAAATCCCTTTCAATATCTGCTACCCCTAGATTTGCTCCATTAAGAATATAAATTGCATGGCTATTTTTCCTTCCCAGATGCATAATTTTACATTTACTCATATTAAATCTCATCTGCCATTTAGATGCCCATTTCTCTAATTTATACAAATCCCTTTGATTTAATTACCTTGCGCAACTTAGTGTCATCAGCAAAAATGGAGACAATACTTTCCAGTCCGATTTTTAAGTCATTAATAAATATGTTAAAAGGAGAGGACCTAATACTGAACCATGAGGAACCTCACTTACCACCTTAGTCTAATCTGAGTATGTTGCATTTACAACAACCCTTTGCTTCCTGTCTTTTAGCCAGCTCTCAATCCATGAGCAGATATTTACTGCAATTCCTATATCCCTTAGTTTGCTCAATAGTCCCCCATGTGGCACTTCATCAAAAGCCTTTGCAAAATCCAAAAAGACTACATCCACTGAGTTGCCTTGATCCAAGTTCCTCCTCTTCATAAAAACTAAATAGGTTTGTTTGACATGACCTATCCCTCATAAATCTGTGTTGATTCCTAATTATGATCTTGTTTAAATACATATTCTTGTAAACTATCCTTTATTAACCCTTCTTAAAGCTTTCCCACTACAGAAGTGAGACTTACAGGTGTATAATTTCCTGGACATGTTCACTTCTTAAATATAGGTATCACCTCTGATTTTCTTCAGTCATCTAGTAGAGACCCTGGGTTGAGTGAATCGTGAAAAATTAGATATAATGGTTTTGCTATTACAAAGCCCAGTTCCCTCAGTACCATTGAATGTATTCCATCAGGACCTGGGGCTTTATTAACATTTATTTTTTCCAACCTCTTTTGGATTTCTTCCTGTGTTAACCAATTATTTGGTGAAGGTAATGTAGCCCCATTATGTTGCAGTCACCCAACCACTGGTACCTAAAATATTTTAGGGTTAGTCTTACTCTCCTTTGCAACTAACTTTTCATTTTTAATTTTTTTAGCCAGTCTAATAGCCCTTTTGCTGCCTTGTTGATTTCCTTGTACAAACGTAAAGCAGACTCTGTCGCCTCTTTTTTGTATAACATAAATGTTTTTACTCCTCATCTTAAACTTTAAGTCATTGTTAAGTCACATGGGTTGTGATTTACTCCTTTTACTTTTATTCCCATGTAGTATATTGTGATAAGTTTGTACAGTATATTTAGTAAGAATTTGAATGTTGTCCATTTACTTGCAGTATTTTTACCTTCCAGTTCTCTGTCCCAGTCTACACTTTGTATTGTTGCCCTTAGACCGTTAAATGTGCCCTTTTAAAATTAAGAGTTTTTGTTGGCCATTTTGTTTTTTTAATTCAATCTGAAATGAGACTGTGTTGTGATCACTGTTTCACAAAGATTTCCCTATTTCAACATTTGATATTATATCAATATTATTTGTGATGACTTAATCCAAGATAGCTTAATTTCTAGTAGGTTCTTGTATAACCCGGGACAGATAATGATCTTTGAATGTACTCAAGAACCTGCTCCCCTTTGCTGAACTGCAGTTCCTCACTTTCAATTATATTTGGGGGTGTATTGCATAATCCAACCAGTATTCCTTTAGAATTTGCTTCTCCGTTTTTTAACTCTACTCCCAAACATTCAAAATTATCGCTATTTCCAACATAAATATCTTCTCTGACTATAGGCTTAAATTCAGGCTTAACATATCCCTACTCCTCTTTTACCATTGCCCCATATCTTTCCTAAATAGGTTATAACCATCCAGATTAATAGTCCAGTCATGAGATTCATCCCACCATGTTTCTCATTAACTGCTAATAATTCTTACTCTCCCATTTTTCCTGGCAAACTTCTGCATTAGGAAGCATACACTTTATGTTACGTCTGTAGTCCCTGCCACTGTACTTGAGTTACTTAACAATACCTCCCTATTGACTATACTAACGTTCCCCATCTCCTCCCCCTTGACTAGATAATTAGTTTCTTTACCCCTCTACACTTTTTTCCTCTATTACTTATATCTAATCCCCCCCACCTACTAGTTTAACCCCCCAGCCTTTGTACCCTTTCCCCTAGCACACAAGCTCCCTCTTTATTAAGGTCCAATCCATTGCTGCTATAGAGATTATACCCAAGGGAGGTCAGCCCAGTGCTCTAAAAACCCAAACCCCTCCTTAATGCACCACTTTTTTTAGCATCACATTAACCCCCTGAACTCCTCTGTCTCCTTGGATTAGCATGTGGCACTGGTAGTATCTCAGAAAAAAATACTACCTTGGAGTTCCTTGCCTTCAGCTTATTACTCAGTTCTATAAAATTATTCTTTAGGGCTCTCCAACTTCCACTCACTTTGTCATTGGTACCAATATGTACCAAGACCGCTGGTTCATTTCCAGCCCCTCCCAATAATTTATCTACCCAATACACAAAATGCTGAACCCGAGCAACCGGGAGACAGCAAAATGTTTGCTTGCTGGGATCTGGGTGACAAATCACCCTGTCTACTTTCTTAATATTAAGGTAGACAGGGTGACCAAAAACTATGACCAAAACCTTTCTCTTGCTGCCCTCCCACTCCTCCAGTAGAACTCTTCTCTGGCTGTTAGAGGGAACAGCTCTATCCCCAACAGCCAACTCAGAACTTGACTTCCTCCTTCTCCTTTTCCCCTGCTTCCCTTTGTAACTGTAACCCAGCTACCTCCCGGGACATCCTCACTAGCCACATCTCCACCCTCCATGCTAGGCCCAGCTAAACTGTGCTTCCAGAGCACAAACTCCCTTTCCAGTGGAGCAATATTACTAAGTGCTGAAATTCTCCTCTCCAGTTTTTCTACTCTAAGCTTCAAGATAGGCAACATGCTCACACCTGCCACAGAGGTATTGACCCTGGATCAGCTGCTCTAGCAGTTCATACATGTGACAGGATGTGCACTGAGTGCGGTTGTCACTAAACTGACTCATAATTACTAATTACAGTGGGGGGGAAATTGTTTAAAGCACTACAATGTGCTCCCCTTTTCTCTGAACTCCTACACTTATATTAGAACTGCCCTCATACTAGAAATGTTCACAAGCTCACAAGTTCGCTCCTTACCCTGTTTATATTAGCTTCTTACCACTCACCCGCCCACTAATCACTGTACAAGTACCCAAACTCACTTTACTGTTCAGGAGAAATCACAGAAAAGAGGCATTTAGCAGCTATCCTGTGAAGTGTCTATTCCTGTTAGTAGTGACTTGGGACAACTGTTCCTTTTTGCCGATGCAGGTCTTACCTGTTTGCCATATGATCCTAAAAATGTCCTCAACAAATAACTTTGTAGTTTTTGTGGCCGATGCACCTGCAAATCAAGCACTGACAATCTGACTTCTTTGGAACGCTGTTAGTTGCCTCATGTTGTTTTGAAAACTCACATATCAGACCTCTTTCATAGTTTATACAAACTACTAATTGGCTACCTTATATGACTCATGTTTGCAGCTGCATTTGTGATTATTTGGTTACCGCATTATCAAACTTTTAATGACGTTAATGACTCTTAAAACACATGTTTAGTAAGTAAAAAGCTTGTTTTGTGTCTAGAACGAATTGAAGTATCAAGTGCTAATTTATCATCACTTTTGAACTAACAAAGTAAACAATATTAATTTGTCTACTTTTTATTTGTAATTTCCATTATTTAGAAATCCCAACATTATCTCAAATTTAACAAAATACTCAACACTATCCCACAATATAATATAATCATAAGACTATTCTGAGGCTTAAAGGCATCTCTGAGTTTCCTGTATTATGAATGCATCTGATAGAGGAGAATCAGTAGTGTATGATATCATTGAATTATTTGTGAAAATATCAAAATAAACATTTACAAACCCATACTGATGTTTGCTAAGCACCCAGAGTTTGCAAGCAGCAGATTGTGTGAGTAGACACCCCTGAAAATCACTGCTAAGATTAGGATAAAAATTATTATTTGTTTTGGACAATCACAGGCAGCTAATACATTTTAATACAATGTAACAATCAGTGAATGACAGAAGGAATCATGGATTGTGTAGTCCCCTTGTAGAAGGAAGTAGGAGGAGTCAGACACTGGTCTGTAGATCTTTGCATTCAGCCGCTGCTGGCTTGAAGCTTAGTTAAGCGTTAAGACATGTACCTATATGCAGTGTTTCTATTGGGAGGGTCACTGTGGCTATGAAAGCAGCTCCGGGGGTGTCGGAAACTAGTTTTATTTTTTAAAAAATAGGTGCACAAGATAGGCTTTTTATTTATATCTGTTATCAGATCTATATGTTTCTATGTTTAAGTTCAAACACCTTAAAAGAGGTACAGTTTACACACATGGATATGGCAATACAGATTTTAATATGCTGCTATAATAACTAAAGGTGTCCCTTTTCGGAGCAGATGATACAATGTGATTCAGACAAATGCGAAGATAATTTAGTTACGTTTTTATTCTAATTTTGTTAATATGTCACTGTCTGTTATGTTTCGTGTAGAAGTTGCATTTAGTGGACAAGTACAGTTATTGCAGTTTCTATTGCACTTTACGACTATGCCCTTTAACGTCCTGCAGTGTATTTTGCCATTATATTTCTTCCTCTCTAATTAGCTTCTTTTTTTTTTTTAAATGTAGAACAAATTATTATTATTATGATAGCCGCCAGAATGGTTCACGGTCAAATGTTTTCTTCTCTATTTTTGTCTGTCTCTTTGTCTTATGCACATGCAAATTATCTCTCTGTGTAAATCACTGAAAGTACATTAAAAGTGCCGTGGTCATTGATAGCTGTGATCACTGCTAATGAATTGCAAGTATGAATTGTGACTTATCTCCTTGATGTGGTCAAGTGTTCAATTACAGATTGCTCAGAAAGGACATTTGAATAATAAATCACTTAACGACGAATGAGTCAGACTATATAATAGAAGCATGAAAAAACGACTGGTGATGTGCAAGGGTTATATGTGACAGCTGTTGATTTTAAACAGGAAAATGAGTTATATTTTACACCTCTAAATACAACTGATCAGTTTGGTTAACCAGTCACAACATTTTTATTATTATGAAGTGTATTGTAATTTTGGCAGACAATCCAATACATTATATCCATTCATTAATATTTACAATAATTAAGAGGGTTTTTACAGAATGACTAACATCTAGAATTAATGACTGAGAGAGTGGAACAAATTATTGGAGAGTTGGATGGTGGATACTGGCATCAGCAACACATAAACATGTAGTAATACGTTATATATTTTACCCTGTTTTTTTTTATACTTTGAATCAAAATTAATTTCTTCTAAACTTTTTTATAAATGTTTTTGTGAAATATTTTGAACTTACTTGCTTTATTTTTCCTGATCATGAGAAGCTTGTGTCCTTTTAAGGTAAACCAATTTAACAATCCTCAAGTTAATTAAAAGGAATCTATCTAAGCATTAGCTTTTGAAAGAATATATTAGCCTGCTGTAAAAACCTGCTCTTCATTGGGGTTGAAAAGGCCAAGAGAACTAATCCTACCTGCAGGTTGTATAGATTCTGTATCCCTTCACACAGGACCAATTAGCGGGAAGCTAGGACAAGTTGTAGATTATTAGGCCAAGTTATCGGGTGCCAGGACAAGTTGCAAAATAAATAGAATAAAAAAAATTCCTCTAAATTAAGCACACAATGCTTATGTGGCAATGGTCAATTCACCTTTTTTATAATTTTTTTTACACGACAAACATCCTTTGACCTAACTTAATTAGAATTTCACCCTTCCTTCGTATTTTAATTGCCCTATGTGAGCTAAGACTTCCACCAAAGGCCCAGAATGCCAGCCTGTCTACTTCCCCAGCTAGGTTCTGAAGAGTCTACCTCTGGTCAGGATCTAGGCACAGCAGGGACTTATTAGGGTACTGTAAGCCCTGGAGCCAGATTGTCTGGACAATGGGTTGGTATATGGTTTGGACTCACATAATAATTGTGTGTGTTTTATTCTGGGAAAACCATACACCTGCCTGGGGTTATTTCTGTTGATCCTGTCTGGGGAAATGGTTACAGTTGGCAACTACTAAAGATCTTGCTACCTGTTCATAACGTTAATGTCCTGGGGCAAAGTGTACTGATACTGGTCCATATCATGCTAGCAGGGATACAGGGAACCTTAGGATCTACCTGGAAAGATTGATCTAGGATCTTTTCAAGCCCAACAAAGTAGTAGATTGA
This sequence comes from Discoglossus pictus, assembly GCA_027410445.1. Lineage (NCBI taxonomy): Eukaryota > Metazoa > Chordata > Amphibia > Anura > Alytidae > Discoglossus > Discoglossus pictus. The sequence goes on from CM050163.1 coordinate 553,062,919, forward strand.
TATATAGTCAAAATCAATCATTGTTAGAGACAACAAATAAGGCTAACTGTAAAAATGTCAAAGTTCGGAGATATAGTAAGGAAGAGGTAGAGGTTACAATCCGGTCAAACTCCAATATAGAAAACTTAGTGCGAAGGTTGACACAATTTCATAGAAGCTCCATCAGTCTCAGGCAATTTTAGTTCTGTCTGCCTGAAATGACACACCCTGAATCAGCAATGATATACACCACTGTGGATTTAAACACGTGAGCAGAAGTAACTTGACTCAAAAATAAAAATTTTATATGACCCCATGGATATCACAGGTTGGTGGGTTAATCCTTATAAACAGCTCAACTTCCAGAATTATAACTGTGGAAAAGCTGTGCATCTTCCATGTGGATTAATTTGCTTTGCATGTGTAAGCTATTTAAAAACCACACTACGAAGTTTGTGATCTCTGGAATAAAGCTGTTCATAAAAATCAAACCTATCATTGTAGTTTCTAAAGTGTACTTTTCTACTGCACACTTCAAAGTAAGATTATCCAGGGATGAACCATAGAGCATTAAATGTGCAATAAGAACGAAACACCATTTAATAGTATTATAAAGTAACAATTTATTGAACTATAACATATCGGATATTCTGCTAAACTTGTAATAACAACAGATCTTGGACACTGATCCCTGAATCTACAAGACCTATGTCATCTCATCTAGTGCATCTGAATTGATTGTAGAATGTTCTCTGCTACTCCAATGCTCTTAATATTTTAGAGTGTCTTTCTGTATTTAGGTTACGTGTATTAACTTACATAGTTACATAGTAATTGAGGTTAAAAAAAGACTTTCAGTCCATCAAGTTCAACCTTTTAAGATCTCCTCTGATCTGCAGTATGCGGATTAGTTGTTAATTAAGTAGTTGTTAATTATTAATCAAATTTTTTTTTAAATTCTTTATTTAATAATTAATTGATCCAGAGGAAGGCAAACAGAAAAAAAACCCAAGTGAAAGTTAGCCAATCGTCTCAAAGAAAAAAATAATCCTTCCTGACACCAAATACTGGCGTTCGGATTCCTCCCTGGATCAATACTCTCCCTCTAATTATCCAGGATAACCCTGAATTCCCTTTTTAATTAGCAATAAATCTGGTCCGAATCTGCTATCACCACCTCCTTTGGTAGTGAATTCCACAGATTAACCACGCTTACTGTGTAGAACCCTTTTCTTTCTTTAAGGCAAAATCTTTTTAATGCTAACCTCAAGGGATGTCCTCTTGTCAGTTGAAAACCTCTTGGCACTAAAAGTTCCCGTGACAAAGCCTTGTATTGACCCTGGATATATTTATATAAGTTAATCATATCCCCTCTTAGACACCTTTTTTCTAGAGTAAATAAGCTTAATTTGGTTAGTCTTTCTTCGTAATTTAGCCCCTCCGTTCCCTTTATTAGCTTTGTTGCTCTTCTCTGTACTTATCAAGCTCTAAAATGTCCTTTTTATGAAGTGGTGCCCAAAATTGTACTCCATATTCCAAATGAGGGCGTACTAGGGATTTGTATAGAGGCAGAATTAAATTTGCTTCCCTTGCTGCTATACCCTTCTTAATACATGCTAATATTTCACTTGCCTTTGCAGATGCTGCTTGGCATTGAGCACTGTTACCTATGCGGTTGTCCACAAGCACTCCCAAATACCTTTCAATATCTGATACCCCTATATTTACTCCATTAAGATTATAAATTGCATGGGTATTTTTCCTTCCCAGATGCATAAATTTACATTTATTCATATTAAATCTCATCTGCCATTTAGATGCCCATTCCTCTAATTTATGCAAATACCTTTGGAGGTAAAGTACATCATTTTCTGATTTAATTACCTTGCACAACTTTGTGTTATCAGCAAAAATGGAGACACCACACTCCAATCCCACTTCCAAGTCATTAATAAATATGTTAAACAGTAGGGGACCTAATACTGAACCCGAAGGAACCTCACTTACCACATTAGTCCAATCCAAGTATGTTTCATTTACCACACCCATTTGCTTCCTGTCTTTTAGCCAGCTCTCAATCCATAAGCTAATAGTTATGGCAATTCCTGTATCCCTTAGTTTGCCCAATAGTCTCCTATGTGGTACTGTATTAAAAGCCTTTGCAAAATCCAAATAGACTACATCCACTAAATTGCCTTAATCCAAGTTCCTACTAACCTCCTCATATAAACTAATTAGGTTTGTTTGACATGACCTATCCTTCATAAATCCATGTTGGCTCCTACTTATAATCCTGTTTGTATAGGCATCTTCTTGTTTATTATCCCTTATTAACCCTTCTAAAAGCTTTCCCACTACCGAAGTGAGACTCACTGGTCTATAATTCCCTGGATTTGCTCTTGCTCCCTTCTTAAATATAGGTATCACCTTTGCCTTTCTCCAGTCATCTGGTAGAGACCCTATGTTGAATAAATCTTGAAAAATTAGATATAATGGTTTTGTTATTACAGAGCCCTGTTCCCTCAGTATTCCACCAGGACCCGGGGCTTTATTAACATTTATTTTTACCAACCTCATTTGGATTTCTTCCTGCGTTAACCAGTTATTTGGTAACGGTAGTGTAGTCCCATTATGTTGCAGTGACCCAACCACTGGCACATCCCTTGTGTATACTGAAGAAAAAAAACTTATTTAGCTCATCTGCCTTTTCCTGGTCACTAATTATCAGACTGGCCTGTCACATTGTAATGTTCCTATAGCTTCCTTCCTGGCCTTCTTCCATTAATATATTTAAAAAATATTTTAAGGTTAGTCTTACTCTCCTTTGCAACTAACTTTTAATTTTCGATTCTTGATATGGGAAGGTGATAAAAAAGACCTGGAGGATATTTTCTCTATTCTTAATTGGAATTATTTGAATCTGAAATTAACATATACCATAGATGAAAAATCGGTTGATTTTTTAGACCTAACCATCTCAAACAAATTGGGAGGTACTCTAACAACTGATATCCATCGTAAGAAAACCGCAACAAATAGCACATTACACTATGAAAGTGTGCATCCGGAGCCAATTAAAAAAGCTATTCCCATTGGAGAATATCTCAGGACTAGAAGAAATTGCTAAGACTTGGACACTTTTAAAATAAGATCAAAAAAATTAACAGAGAGACTAAAACTAAGGGGATACATCATAGGGCAATGTATACCCCTAGAGATAATCTCCTAATACCTAAGAATATAGATATAATGAACCCAACCCCCACAGTTAGGTTTATAGAGACATATTATCAACAGTGGAGAAAAATAACAGAGACAATCAATAAACACACAAACATCTTAAGAACAGATGAACCCTTGAAAAAAATAGCTGGCCAAAAAATTGTCTTTGTAAGATCACAAAATGTAAAAGATCAATTAGTTAACAGACATTTAAAAAAAGGAAAAACAACTAAAAGGTTCCTACCAAACGGAACATACAGCTGTGGCCATTGCAGCTTCTATAAGTATATATGCAGAGACCCACAGATTACTGACAGGCAAGGATGTCAAATCAAGATAAAGGGATTCTTTACTTGTACAAGCTTCAATGTAATATACTGCATGGAATGCTCCGGTGGACTAAAATACGTGGGTATGACTACCAGGGAGCTCAGACGAAAATTAGGGGAGCATGTGAATAATATAAAAAAATGTATAAAGGACTTTTCAAACCGTAAAACCTTTACCTCCGTAGCACGTCATTATTTATTAAAACGTGACTCTAGACCCATGATCAAATGCTGGGTCCTTCAAAGAATCAATATGGGGATAAGATACGGAAATACAGAGTGGATTATAATCCTCAATACAGTAACACCCAATGGTTTAAACAAAAACTTTATGTCATGCCCGCCAGATTTGGGGGACTACACTCACCCCAATTCTCTCTCTACTGGTCGCAATTTTTTGTTCAGATCTCAACACCAGCAGACACTTCAGATGACAGCATCCTTTCTGAAGAGACAGGCACCATTAGACCCCTTTTCTTAGGATGTAAGTATCACACACCATGTACCTTTGATTAGTACAAGCAGACTCTGACACCACCTTTGTTTAGTGTGTCCAAAAGATCTCACTCCCCCCGCCATGCCTAATACCTCATCTTGTGGACAATAGCTTGTTACACTCTCACCATCTGGGAGATGTCTATCCCATGATACATCCCCCAGTTGCCAGATCTCAACTTACAGGGTTATAAAACTAAACTTCCCCTTTCCAGAGCAGTCACACGTGGCCGATTGCAGGGCCATATATATTCTTTAAAATCTTTCACTTTCTATATCCCGGATAGGACTGTTAAGAAAGTTGTTAGTACATTCTAACCACACGTATAATAACTGATGAACCCTAAACAGTCCAGTGTGCCCTGATGTTCATAACAGCTAGTTTCACCCATACTAGTGTGGCCTAGGAATTCGTCCTGCCGGACAAATTTCTAGGCACACTGATCTCACTTGTGCGAGTTATAGAGTTGTAATTGCCTCACAGTCCACATTTCTTCCATTTCCAATGAGCACACGATTTTGGGCATAGCCTCCATGGCTCAATTTCCAACCTCCTTCCCGGGCCATGGCACATGCCACCTCCCTCTCCATCCATTGGGGAAAACAATTTATTTGGCCAGCTGCATCTAAAACAGTCCTTGGGCCTATATGTTCACTGAGTCCAAAGGGTCCCAGGGTAATTACCCAGTCCAGGTGACAGTTCCCAAGGTGCCATAGCTAGCCCTCTGACAGTTTTTATCAGCTGAAGCTGCCTCAAAGGTCCGCAGTCCATTACAGCCTTTTCTAAGGGCCAGTGAGCATAGATGCTCCTATCCAGACAGTTTGCTTGGCCTGGGTTCTGCCAACAGTCCTCTGTGCCAGAGTAATCAATACAGTCCAAGGGTGCCGTTGCCATCCCACCCCCAAAAACCAGGTCCCATGCACTCTTCTGCCCCACTGCATGGGTAAAACACTCCCCTGGGGTGGCCAGAAAAATAGTAATTCCATGTGGGAATGTACTGGATGGATCTGGAAGGCAGCACCCAATGTTGTGGTCTGGTCTAAAGACTCCAAATCTCTAGGTTGCATTTAGATCAGCATGTCACATCCCCCTCTCTCTGGAACCACCGCCTGGGCACAGCACTCACCTCCTTTGTGATCTTTGGTCACTGTTTTCCCTGGCAGGACCTCACAGCTCTCATTCAGACTTCCCATTAGGCCATCAGTTTGACAGACATTCTCTGTCTTCTCAACTGCCTTGTGATGAGAAATTGTGCCCCAGCCATGTGGGTATGGCTGGCCCCCTTGATCTGATCTATGGCTGGTTCCTGGACTGTAGGTATCAACAAGAACCCCTGGATAGGTTGACAATCCATCTCTGGTTCCTTCCAGAACTCTCGCAGTCCCTCCATCTGGCCTGCTATTCCTGTCTGAGACTCAGACTCCACTGCTTTTGAGATGTACACATAATGTATGGTACCATACTCATCTGTCCCAGTTGTATCAAAACTTAACTGGGCATGCTGTTACCAGCTGTTACGCCCGCCAGATTTGGGGAACTATGCTCACCCCAATTCTCTCTCTATGGGTTGAAACTGTTTGTTCAGATCTCAACACCAGCAGACACTTCAGATGACAGCATCATTTCTGAAGAGGCAGGCACCACCAGGCCCCTTTTCTTAGAATCTAAGAATCGCACACCATGTACCTTTGATTAGCACAAACAGACTCCAACACTACCTTTGTTTAGTGTGTTCAAAATCAGACTGGCACTTCTTTATTGTTACAGAAATATATAAAAACACACAAAGATCTCACTCCCCCCACATGCCTAACCCCTCCTCTTGTGGGCAATAGCTTGTTACTCTCTCATCACCTGGGAGATGTCTATCCCACGATACATCCCCCAGTTGCCAGATCTCAACTTACAGGGTTATAAAACTAAACTCCCCCCTTCCAGAGCAGTCACACGTGGCCGATCGCAGGGCCATATAATGTCTTTAAAATATTTCCCTTTGTATATCCCAGATTTTACTGTTAAGCAAGTTGTTAGTACCTTCCAACCACACATATAATAACTGATGAGCCCCAAACAGTCCAGTGGGCCCTGCTGTTCATAACACTTTATTTTGACCATATATCTGCAGATCACATATATAGTTGTCAGCAGGCGGGCTTGGCAAAACCCGTTGGTGACGCAACAGGGAAACTGCGGGCTTGCGCTGGTGGAGATGAACGCCTCAAGCGCTCATCCCTACGACCCCGTAGCACTTAGACAAGGAGCGCCAAAGGTGCTCCCTGCCGCAAAACACCACCAAGCACATACGACTTTCACAAAAAGCCAGGGTACAACATACACTATTAGCAAGTATGCAAAATCATCCACACCCGCGTACCACATACACAATCGCCGCCATTTTACAACACTAACTTACACAATGCTGAACTACACAGCTACACTAATGGTTTCTCCTCGCGCACGCAGCCTATTTACACTACACACTGCACACATCGCTCATACTTTGCTTGGACTCCAAACAAAGATAAGATCTATATCTTTGGATTTAACAAAATTTGGAGACTATCTATCTTAAAACAATCATATATACTATTTAAAAAATGCATTATTATTATGTTGTTTCAACATACTAATATACATCTCTTCTTTTGGTATATGATCTTTGTATATATTATAATGGATTTGGGGGTCAGACAGGCATGTAGAGAGCATAATCAGTTGTAATCTTGTTTATATAGGTTAAAGGTATATTAAAGTGAAGTGGGTTATGAATGCATTCTGTAGAATGAAGCATAACCCATCTAGCAAAAAGGTTTGCATGAAAACCTTCAAACCATTTTGGTAAAAATAAATATTGAGCTGGGGGTGATGTTTCTTCAGCTGTGTATCCTTACACACAGAGCCAATCAGCAACCAGTGGGGACGTCACTGCCCCTTCAGATTATCTCTAAGCATAGCTCTGAGGTTTCGGAAGGAAGGAGGGAGCAGAAGACGCAGAGGGGTAGGTAGGAGTGCCCTCCCGCAACCCCCTGTGGCCCTTGCGGGTCTGCCAAGGTCCCTGTGGCACCCAGCATCTCCTGTGGCCCCTGTGGCCCTCCCATGGGTCCCCTGCAGCCCCCCAAAGTCCCCACGGCCTCCTCTCCAACCTCCCTCAGCCTCACCTGGCCCTCTGCTGTCCCCTGTGGCCTCCCCTGGAAACCAGCAGGCCTCTGCCTATTTGTGGCCCCCACATAGTTTGTGGCCCCTGTGGGCCCCCGACAGACCTCTATGGTCTCCCTCAGCCTTTTGTGGCCCCCTTAGTCCTTGCAGGCCCCTGTGGCCCCTGCACACCTCTGCAGTCTCTTCAGAAGTCTGGGGTTCCCCTCTGCTCTCTGGCCTGCTGTGGCCCCTCCTCACCTCCTCACATATATAGTTGTGAGCATGTGGGCTGTTGCAAACGCTGCGGGCTCGCGTAGTGAGCCTGCGGCCCTGGCGAAGCGAGGGCCGCAGTCGCTGGCAAGGAGCACCAATGGCGCTCCTTGCCAGCAACTGCGGACCTTGCAAAATTTACATAGTTACGAAACAAAAATACGAGACCTCGCAAAAAATTACTACCTTGCAAAAAACACCTGAAACTCGTGCACATGAACACATGAAAAACACAAGAAATACACACAAGAAATACATAAAAAACTTACTTACAGCAAGGGGGGGGGGACCCAGGACCTCAAAAACTGAAGTTACACCTCAATTTAACTCAAAAAAGACCGCCGAAAAAAACGAAAACGAGGCTACAGCACTCTAAACACACAAAACACCACCAAACACCTACAGATTTTCTGAAAAAGATGTACGAGATCCGAAAACAAGGACGCAACCCGCGCGACCCCAAAAACATTAGAGACACAATAAATACACACAACAAACACATAAAAAGCTTACCCACAGCAAGGGGGGGGGGCACCCAGGACCTCTGCAAGTGAAGTTACACCTCGATTTAAGTCTACATTTCGGAGTTTAGACACCAGAAAATCACCTAAGCGAGAGAAAAATTGGCCGCCAAACAAAACGAAAACAAGGCTAAAGGACCCTAAACAATCAAAACACCATCAAACACCTATGGATTTTCTGAAAAAGTCAGACGACATCAGAAAACAAGGACGCCTGCATAAGGCGCCATTTTAGAACACTAACTTATACAATCCGGAAGTACACAGCTACCCTAACGGATTTGCCTTGCGCACGCACACTATTACACTACACACTGCACACATTCATGACACTAGTATATATATATATATACACACACATACCTACATACATACCTATAAACAGTGTATATTTTTTATATATGGACTGGGGCTGGGGCAGGTGATGGGGCAATTCTCTGGGGCTGGGGGGCAATTCACTGTGGTTGGGGGAGATCACGGGGCAATTCTCTGGGGCTGGGGGCAATTCTCTGGGGTTGGGGGGCAATTTACTGGGGCTGGAGGGCAATTCACTGTGGTGAGGGGAGGTCATGGGGCAATTGTCTGGGGCTGTGGGGCAATTCTCTTGGGCTGGGGTGCAATTCTCTAGGGCTGGGGGGCAATTCTGTTGTGGTTGGGCGAGGTCACGGGGCACTTCTCTGGGGCAATTCTCTGGGGCCATGGGGCAACTCTATGGGGCTGTGGGGTAACTCTCTGGGGCCATGGGGCAGTTCTCTGGGGCTGGGGGCAATTCTCTGGGGCTGGAGGGCAATACACTGTGGTTAGGAGAGGTTATGGGGCAATTCTTGAGTCTGTTGGGGAATTCTCTGGGGATAGGGGGCAATTCTCTAGGACTGGGGGCAATTCTATTGTGGTTGGGCAAGGTCATGGGGCAATTCTCTGGGCCATGGGGCAAGTCTCTGGGGCTGTGGGGCAATTCTCTAAGGCTGGGAGGCAATTCACTTGGGCTTGGGGCAATTCATTGTGGTTGGGGGAGGTCACAGGCAATTCTCTAGGACAGTGGGCCAATTCTCTAGGGCTGGAAGCAATTCTCTGGGGCTGTGGGGCATTTCTCTGGGGCTGGGAGACAATTCTCTGGGGCCATAGGGGAATTCTGTGGGGCTGGGGGGCAATTCTCTGGGGCTGGGGGGCAATTCAGTGTGGTTGGGGGAGGTCACAGGGCAATTCTCTGGGGTTGTGTGGCAATTTTCTGGGGCTGGGGGCAATTCACTGGGGTTGGGGGAGGTCACGGGGCAATTCTCTAGGGCTGGGGGACAATTCTCTGGGGCTTGGGGAGTATCAAGTTAGAAATAATAGATAAAACAATCAATTAATGGAGGGACAGAAATCTAAAGGAAAGAAAAGTGTCTGACATCATGTGACTTTCCACAGTAGGGCAGACTTCAGTTTGCAAAAGCAAGAAAATCAGCAAACTTCAGGCTAATGGTTTTACCGTTTACTTTGGAAATTTTTCATGCAATAAAAATTTTTCAGACACTTTAAATTCTCCTCTATCAGATGCATTAATAACCCAACTCACTTTTATATACCTTTAAGGGGTAAACAGCAGGCCCCCAGTACCTTCACAATAAATAGTATTATTCACGAGGATAGAATAGCAGCACCACTCATTAGTAAGGGGTAAGTGAAGGATCCCTGTTCTGCTGCAATTTAAAGAACAGGGACTGACCCCTTATTTATACATTTAAGCACTTTATCTAATCTAGAAGTTATTGCTATATATATACACGCACACAACACGCTACAAAGATTGTTTATAGATTATTTATTTTTACACTGCATTATCGGCAGATTATGCTCACTCATTACTGTCTCAAATCAACCTGATGTAGAAAAGTAATCATAGGATGGTATTTGACTTGAAATACCTAATTATTTAAATTATATATGTTTTTCTTTTAATAGCATAGATAAATATCAGAGTATCCTAAAATGTATGCACTTTAATGATTACATACGTATATAGAAATTGCCAGTACATAATTTAATTTAAGAGGTGACTTTACAGATATTGATATTGTCATAAAATAATAACCAAGGTGGACCAATTCCAATGTAATTTTTATCTTTTTAACACGTCGTTTTTTCAATTTTTAAAAATGTTTCAATAAACTATTAATTCTTATTTAATCTCTGTCAGTAATTATATTAAAGTATCCATTACAAAGGAGTATTTGCTACAAAAAGATGTCTTTCGTTCTTTTTCTTTAAATGATTCACTCCCAACATCTTAGTAGCATTTTTTCTTCTATTTATATAAAATCTAATTTACATACTATAAATATTATTAATAAGAATTATTTAAAAACTCTAATTTTTAAAGGCAATTAAATCTTTCAAAAAAGTGTTTTTAATAGAGATCTGACTGAGCCTCACAAACCCAAAGATTACATTAATAGGCCACAATGATCTCTCCATGGCCTGAAATTGGACTTAGGCTGAGACGTGACATGCAGAGCTTAAGCGCCAACCTTACAAATGAATAATGTAGCCCACACTCTGGGTCAACCTACAACAGCCTAGCTGGGAAAGAAAAACCCTAGCTTCAAAAACCCCATGCCTAGATCAAGAAGGCCAGGCAATAATCTTGGATCAGAAGTTTTACAACTCCTCTGTCTTTTGAGGACAGACAATTTCTGTAGAATTCCCAATAGAAAGTGCATAAACACAAGTTGAACTACTGCTTAGCCTTGGGCTTAAGGCCGCATTCAGCCTTGTAGACCGTTAAGTGTGGCCTTTCGATTTAATATAATTTTGCAAATCCTTTTATTTTTATTAATATGTTTTTGTTTGTGTTTTATCATTTTTATTTTAATCTTAAAATTAACATATTTAAAATACTAAAGAGTAAAAGAAGATTCAATTTTATAATCCTCCCACAAATAAAACCTTAGTGAGTCATAAGGGCTATTTGAACACTTCCTATGCTCATGATTTAGTTCTAATGCAACTCTACAATGTATGTATGGCGCCACTACCGCACAAGGTTGCTTGGCGAGAGTCCAGTACGTCAGTCTATTATCAACTTTTGACGGTGCACATGTCTTTCCATATAAAGTGGTATCTCAGAATAGTTACACAACCTGACAGTATACATGTATTTATTAGATTTTTTTGTTTTATTCTGTCGGCTTAACAGCCAATCATGTCAATGAAGACCAAGAGAACGCTGAAGGAAGAAAACATAATTTTTCATGAGGATTGGGAACTGCACTATTGTCTTGTTTCTGCAAAGGATAAGATGATTTGTGTGCAGTGGGATACTACAATATCAACAATAAAGAAATTCAATGCTCATCATCAATATGCCATTCATATTGACCACAAATATTTAAAATTAGATGGATAGGCGAGCAAGGTTGCATTGCAAGAAACAAAAAATGAAAAGATGAAGCATAGACAGTTATTTCAACCAGAGGTAACCTATAACCTGGAAATAATGCAACTGAAGTAACCTATAAAGTAGTTTATATACTCAGAGAAAAGAGGGAAGGCATTAATAGATGTAGAAATCACACAAGTTGTGGGATGCTTAGACCTTGATAGAGTTTCACAAACAACTGCCTCTTTCAAGAAGAACTATAACTGATCAGCAGCATGAACTACTCATCAACCTAACGGATCAACTTCACACAATACTGCAAAAAGAAAATATATATTATTCAATCACATTGGATAAGTTAATTGATACTACTATCTCAAATCAGGTTTTAGACCTTATTTGGGCCATAAAAGAAGATTTTCTTTGCTACAAAGTGTTACTCGCCTTGGGCACTCTTACGGGTGGAACATGAGGTATAGATATTTACAACAACTTTCAAGATAAATGTGAAATTGGATTACATTTGTTTAATTTTTTTAGTTTATGTACAAACGGCGGACCTTCCATGACAGGAAAACTTGAAGGGTTTATTGCACAAGTAAAAAAAAGTATTATCAGATCCAGATACTCACATTTCTTTTCCATTGTATCTTACATCAGCAAAATCTCTGTTATAAATCTACTACCTGAGTCACCATTTAAACCTCTGCATGTACCTAAAATACCAAGATATTACACTCATAGCTCCTGTGGTACTGTATTGGCCCGAATATAAGCCGCACCTGCATATAAGCCGCACCTGTGAAATTCAAGGGGAAGAAATAAAAAAATGTAATATCTGATTATAAGCCGCACCCTTAAAATTGGAGAGATGATTCTTTTCTCTCGAAGTGATCAGCCAGAACTGCGAGAAACAGGCTTTCAAATTAGTATCTATGGTAACTTATTTTTCGTGTTACAGGCCGAAAATCGTAGCTCGCAAAACGTTACAATCGCTAAAATTGCTATTCAATTGCCACAATTCCGCAGGTACTCAAACCCATAAACAGCAAATGTAAAAGAAAATCCTACGGGTTCCAACTAGGACCCGCAAGTGGGTTAAATGTAGCACCATAAATGCAAATTAAAAATCAATACTGCACTGTAAAATACGGGGAAAGCGATGAATGATATTAGAATTAATTGAGCAACAAGCCCGCAAATTATTATTATATATCTCTGATATACGTTTTTAAGAGATTGAAACTTTTCTGAAACTTTTCTGGTTAACTTGTACATTTCATATAATTGCTATGTGTTCCCCTTGTCCCTTCACCTTATTCAGACCTCTTATTTATCTGTCTCCTCCAATATTTTCCCTTTCAAATTCATTGTCTATCTCACTCACCTCTCCCCCTAACACATTTGTGTTTTTTTCTCCGTCTAAGTAACCATTTAAACCCCTGCATATAACTAAAAGAACATCCCTCCCTGACCGTCACCCAACCTCTGTCTCAAATGTATTGACACACAAAAACACTTGCACCTGCTCTGTCAGTAACACCTGCTAAAACTACATTTAAAACAATTCACCTACTCACGCATTACACCCAATCTGATCAACCTTCCCTCACTTTTTTCCCCTGCATCTGAAGTCACATTATTACATTTTTAAAATATTAGGCAAGCAGTTTTACACTCATCTTTATATACTCTACTTCCTGTGCTTACACACCGTGTAAAAATGCTTTCTCACTCTTTATTTATTCTTATAACCTCCTGCTCCTCTCACTCCTCCAGTCACAATCTCATCCCTTCCCTAATGCTAATAAACAGAAATGCTACTGTGAGCCCCAATCCCATCTCATATCACTCTCACTCCTTATTCTGCTGGCTGCTGGAGATATATCCTTTAACACAGTGCCCTAACTTATTTCCCCCTGCTGTCAACCACACTCTGCCTCAAGGGCAGCAAAAACTCAGAATTGGATTCCCATTATTTTCACAAACCTTCTACCTTGCCTTTCTCCTTTGCCCTCTGGAATGCATGCAGCATTATTTAATTTGAAACCCATAGCAGATTTGGCAAGCACGCAAAGACTGCGGGTTTGAAATTCAGCTGCTTACAGAGCTATTAAATCTGACCATGCAGCGAGTTACAGGCTTGAGACGTAAACCCGTAAACCATTTGTTGCAACATTGGATGTGAGGCCCTGAACATGATCAATTAGTCAAATTATCATTATGTCACTGAAAAATGGAGGTTAGATTTCAAAGCCAATCGGCCCGCATTCCAGAAATGATGCAATATTGATGTTAGTAAATATGATATTCTAGTCCATGCGAGTTCCATTATATGTATTAACACATTGATTGCCGGGATCGATATAATACGGAAATTAAACTAAAAAATAAAGTATTTTATATTGTAGATTTGCGTGCTTGAGAATGTTGTGCTATTATTTCTAGTACCTAACATCACTTTCCCTTTTATTAGAAGTACAGTAGTGTGTGTATATTTGAATTTACAGTGCTACGGATAGGACTTTAACCCCCTAGCGGGTCCTCTCTAGTACCTGTTGGCTTTTTAGCTCCATTTGCAACAATTCACTGGCTTGAACGCCAGTGAATTGTTGCAATTTAATAGTGTGATTGGAACGTAACAGTTATGGGCTTGACAGAGCAAACGATTTGCAGGCGCGCAGTTCAAATATCCACGTCCCGTAGTCTTTTTCCACCCTTACTTACAAGTCATTGGTGAGTTGCTTTGCATGGCCAATTTAATAGCGGCAAAGCTTGTGGCCTATGTTACAGGCTATGGTTTTAATCGTTGAGGCAATTTAATAGGGATAATGGTCTATTTGCAATAAACTTACTTTCACTAATAACATTTTTATTTCCAAATCCCTCTATCTTCTGACTCACACTGAAACCTGGCTCTTGTCTTTAGACAGTGTCACTAATGCAGCACTCTCTCATGGTGGCTTTCATCTCAGTCACACACCTAGACCTGGGAACAAACAAGGTGGTGCAGTCTTCAGTCTACTATCAAACTTTAGCTTTAATACCTGTCCTCTGGATCCTAGTCCCTGGCAGCTTGTCCCTCCCTTCTCTACCTCACTTATCCATGCTCTCACACATCTCTTCAACTATTCCCTAAATACTGGCACGTTTACATCAAACAATGCCATAATCAAACCCATTCTTAAGAAACTCTCATCTGACTCTGATTCTGCATTTAACTATTAGCCTATCTCTCTACTTCCAATGACTCCAAACAACTCAACTTGTTTATTTCCTCCAACTCTCTTCTTGACACCTTCTAGTCTCACTTCGGACCCTAACATTCTACTGAGACAGCTCTCACAAAAGTCACTAATGACTTGCTCGCTGCCAAGTCAAAGGGTCACTTTTCTATTCGACTTCTGGATATCTCTGTTGTCTTTGACACAGTTGACCACCCTCTTCTAATCCAAATTATCCACTCTCATGGCATCCGTGACACTGCTCTCTCATGGTTCACATTATACCTACAAGATTGGCACCTCTTCTTCTCCTCACCCTCTGCCAGTTGCCGTACTCCAAGGATCAGTCCAAGGCACTCTCCTCTTCTCCATCTAAACATCCTCCCTTGGTACACTAATGAAATCTTTTGGATTTTAGTATCAGCTCTATGCAGATGACACTCAAATCTACCTCTCATCACAGAACTTTTCCCCTCTTTTCTAGCATGTGTTTCCAACTGCCTCTCATGCATATCCTCCTGTTTGTCCACCTACCCCCTTAATCTCAACATGTCTAAGACCAAACTCTTAATCTTCCAACCCACATCTTCAATTCCTCATTTCTCTTTTTTCCATCTTGTTAGTTGATTTGGGGAAAATACTATGCACATTTGATTTTAAGTTCAAAGACAAGGCCCTCCCTTCTTTGCAATGCACTAATATTATTTTGCCTTGAACTTCACCCATGTACAGACGATGAGGTATTCAGTATTACAAAGTGCATTGGTTATAACAGGGATATCGTCAATGTTATCTTTGCAAGAACATATAGTTACATTTTATGAAGAACAGAATCAGCAATGTGAATTACTTAAAGAAGATGTATATATGAATGCTGCATTTCTGTGTGATATCATGTCAAAGCAAAATTACTTGAATATTTCTTTGCAAGCTAAAACCAAGTCTATATATGATATTTGGCAATAAATTCAAGCATTTCAAAAATAGATTTTTTTTTAAAACTTTTTCAAAAGGAAATTTAGGATGAACATTTTTTCCCAGTTAGCAAAGGTCATTGATGAGAAGGAAGATTCATGTGAATCATTTGAAGAATATGCAGCTGTTATAGACTTATTAATTGGCAAATACAATGACAGGTTCACCGACTTTGAGAATCACAACATCAAACTTAAATTAGCATTTCAACCTCATCTAGTTGATGTCTCCAATGCTCCTAAAAAACTACAGATTGAATTGATTGAGCTCTCAGAAGATAACATTGTAAAGTCCTTATTTGATGCTAAGAAAGATCCAATTAAAATATGGAAAAATACAATAGAATAAACACGCCTTCGGCAACATGCAGGGAAAATGATTTCTTGCTTTTCAACCACTTATTGTTGCAAATCTATGTTCCCTTATCAAGACATCCTTTGGATCACAAATGAAGGATACCCATCAGCTGAAACTGCGGACCTCCATGCTGCAACCAAATATGCAGATTATTTCCTTGAAAAAGCAGTCACAGCAAAGTCATTAAAAGGTTCATTAACTTTAAAATTAACAAAACTTTCCAATTATATAATTTTATGTCAAAATAAATAATTAGGAAAATAAATTGCCGAAATGTAGGCAATAAAACTCATTTGTGTATTTATTGGTTCTAAACCCAATTATATCACATTTAAAATGTTCCGATTTTCTAAATTTAATTAGTACATAGTAGTTAGATTTTTTAGAAAATAATGTACAGTTTGAAGTGCTTCTAACTGAAGTTTCTTGAATGCAACCTTATTAGGTTACAGAAACTTAATACATTCATTCAACATGAAAAGGTTCCCACACCCCTGGGGTAGCTCCTCTTCCCTTCAGGTTATCCAGATAGAGGCTACATAACAACCAGGAACATGGCTTGTACCACTAAGATCCTTGTACAGTAACGCGATGAAGAAGAAAGAACTAATTTCATTGCCTAATGTAATATTGAGTAAAAGAAAGGCAGAGACAGTTCCACCCCTTAAGGAATGTTTGTACTTATCTTTGGTGTAGTACAACCCAACACCCAAAATGTCTAGAACAGATTAGAGTAGTGTTTTTTTATATCCATAATCTATTCTGGCTATTGACATAAAACAGTAGCTTAGCATAGAACATCATTCAAGGCAATGTCCTGAAATGAATCATCCCGTCATTGCCCTGAATTATGTTTTATTGGCTGGCCAGACAAACTGTCTTCTGGAGGTGTTTAAAAAATAATTGTTTAAAAAGAACTGATTGCAGTCATTGTGGACATCCAGCTAAACTTCTACAGTCTTATGGTGAGAAGAGATTATCTGCACTTCCTTTGGTACTAAGACAATGACTTAAACCAAGCAGTGGTTGAATACAACATGGTGGTTCATGTGTTTGATGATGTATCTTCACCAACTGGGGCATTGTAGGGTCTGAGGAGGAAAGCCCTTGAAAGTCCTTGAAGAAAAGAAGTCTTAATCAGATTTCATAAATTCATAGAAAATTTATTTTTAAGTTGATGATGGGCTCAAGTCATTGGCACTGCAGAGAAAGTCACAAGCCTAGTGAAAAGAATCCAGGATGTACTGGTTGTGAATATCATTAGACTCCACAAGATTGCTTCTAGTAGCATTGAGTCTTGAAGACATTCCCAGTGGAAGATCAGGCTAAACAAATGTAAAATAGATGAGTGTTGGAATAGAACATTTCCAACTGCATCTTGAGCTGCATTGGGACCTCAAGAAAGATAAGTTAACATTAAAAGTTCCATCAGAACAGAGAACATGCACCGGGCATGATGTACCAGCTACAGTCAGTTGTATCTTTGATCCTCTTGTATTAATTTCACTAATAACCATCAAAGGGAAGTCACTTCTCTGAAAAATGTCAACAGATGTCCCAAATCAGGAGTTCCATTGCCAGAAAACAGGAAACATGGGATAGATGAAAAATATCTTCGTGAGCAGTTATAAGTGCATGTACTTATGCTACAATGTGTCGTTCTACAATAAAAAGCAAAGATTTCCACACCATCCAGCAAAAACCACTCACCAACTGACAACTTCCCAATTCAATTCACAATTCAGATTGAGGCAGTCACTTCTTCAGGGACTCAGCCAGTGACACCCTAGAATCTCACACACCACCACCTTCTCTTTTGCCTCTGAACCCATCTAGCATGCCCTTTAATCTACCATTTCCATACTTACCCACCTATGATTTATGTTACTTTAAAGTACAGGTTTCTGCACCTTTATCTTTCAAAGCTGCTACATCCACAAACTTAAACCCTCTACTCTCTTTTCAGTTACCTGATAAACCCTTGTATCTCACTTGTAATTCCTTCATTGCTTTTTTAAATCCTTTATTATGTAAGCTTGCAAGCTTTCAGTGTTGCAATGCATTTTATATAAAATTGACATGTGTATTGTTAGATCAGGGGAAGGGTCATCAACTCCTTTTGTATCAGTCTGTCATATTATATATTGTCATAATCATGTCTTACTATACACCAGAGCTGTGGTATATGTAGGGGCTATATAAATAAGAGATAATAATATTGTGTCAAAAGATGCCATAGCAGCTGTGGCATACCTGAGAGTCATCGGCTAAAATCAATCGGCTCAGACTATGCCAAGGTTGGAGTTGTGTGTAAAAGTCCTAGATGTAGAAATATCAGAACTTAGATATCACACTATTATTTATACATTTTACACACGTAACAGAGGAGTATTGCTGTATATATATAACCAAACCAAGATGTTTTATTTGTATGTGGTCAACTAAAGTAGATCAGATTAGGAGGTCCACAAAACTACAGCAGTGGAATTATGTACCTACAGGTCTAAATTCTGTAGACATAATGACTAGATTGATGTAACACACAATCTGACTTCCTTCTAAAACTAGAGGGAGTGCTAAAAGATCAAGCCCATTCTTTTGAGTTAGTGGAAACAGAGGCAGGTGGAGAAATTTGCATACACTTATGCTACAAACTTCAAACCTACTGAGGAACTTAATATCATAGCCCGTTACCCAAGAGTGTAATGTAGTTCTCCTGAAGTAGGCAGAGTTATTGAAACAAGTGGCCAATGCAAAGAATAACTCAGACTGTGCCTGTGCTGATGGAATCTGAAGCCGATCATATCTGTATGACAGGCGTGTCCATGCAATTGTATTTTTCATCCTTGTGCAGATGCTTAGCACTAAGGCCCCAAAAGTCATTATGTCAGAGGTCTTCTGACACTATCTATTAAGATGTCAAATGTTTAATATTGTGATGATGTGCCACCAGAGGTCAGAAGATAGCACTTCAAGATTTCTCCCCAGGAGTGAGACAGTTAACACTCACCTTAAAAGGCATAGGGTGGCTGCAGTAGAGGTCTACATCCAGGAAAAGATTGTTTGGAGTGTTGCATCCAGAGAGGGAGAGAGAGAGAGAAGACTGCTGAGCACCAAGCATGGTGCTCAGCTTGAGCTTGGTTAGGAGATCCTGAAATCAGCTCTGTGTGGACACAGAAAGAGAGGTCTGTGTGACTTAGAAATAGAGTGAGACTGCCTGGAGGATTCAGACAGCAATATTGAGACTGAGAGACACTGGCAAGAGTGTTCATCGAACTGGGAGGTGAAGGAGACACAGCCCAACTGCAGACTGAAGGCAGAGCCCTAAAGTGTGGACTTTTGAAGAAGATAGGTGCCCAAGCCTGTCTTATGTGAGTTGGACTATTTTCTTAGACTAATGTTTGACAGTGAGGGAACTACATCTAAGAAAGTCAGTGCTTCAAAGAGAAGCTAGGTTTTTGTTTCTTTGTTTGTTTTTCTGTTGTATGCTGACAAGTTTGCAGTAAAAATCTGATAAAACACACAAAGGGCTACAGAATACTCCATTTTGGTACTAGAAACTAAGGCACTGAATCCATGATGTAGCAGGGACCTGTCACAATTAGAGATGTCACGAACAGTTCGCCCGCGGACTATTCGTGGCGATTTTGGCATGTTCGCGTTCGCATCGGCCGGCGAACACATGCGCTTTTGGGTCCCCTATTCTTTATCATTGAGGAAACTTTGATCCTGCACCTCACAGTCAGCAGACACATTCCAGCCAATCAGCAGCATACACTCCCTTCCAGGGCCTTCCATCTGAAGGACAGCATACATTTTAGAAACATTCTGTAGCTGCATTCATTGTGAGAGGACAGATAGTGTAGCTGCTGGAGATTTAATAGGGAAATAGATAGCCAGACTGTGTATTTAGCTTACATTACAGACCTGAAGGACTCATCTGATATCTGCTGCAAGGACAGCAACCCAAAAAGCCCTTTTTAGGGCTAGAACATCATTTATTTTATTTTATAATTTTTTTCTGTGTAATCTAATTGCATATCTCTGCCTGCCAGCGTCTGTGTGAAGCCTATTGCATCTACTCTGCCAACTTTTGCCAGTGCACAGTGATACGTCATATCTGGTGCAACCGTAGTGTACAGTGACATAAAACAACACTTTTTTGACTGTAATCGATTGAAAATCAGTTGCCTGCCTACAGGCGTGTGTGTGAAGCCTATTTTATCTACTCTGCCAACTTTTGCCAGTGCACAGTGACACTCATATCTGTTGCAACCGTAGTGTACAGTGACATAAAACAACACTTTTTTCACTGTAATCGATTGAATATCAGTTGCCTGCCTACAGGCGTGTGTATGAAGCCTATTGCATCTACTCTGCCAACTTTTGCCAGTGCCCAGTGACACTCATATCTGGTGCAACCAAAGTGTACAGTGACATAAAACAACACTTTTTTGACTGTAATCGATAGAATATCAGTTGCCTGCCTACAGACGTGTGTGTGAGGCCTACAGCGCCTACTCTGCCAACTTTTGCCAGTGCACAGTGACACTCATATCTGGTGGCACCTTAGATTGCACGCGCAGTGCCCCAAATTTGAAGTAGGAGGTCCGACCAAGCATCTTTTTCCATCTTCCTGTTCCAAAAATCAATGCCATATACACGTCCCCTAATAGTGGACGTAACAGGGATTAAACCGATAGGAATAGTACTACTTAACAGTACACACCTTATAATAACGCAGACAGAGGCAACGCAGAGAGAGGAGTCTGAAGAAGAGGAGTCAGAGGAGGAAGGTGGCTTTGAGGAGGTGGAAGACCAAACACAGCAGGCGTCCCAGGGGGCTTGTTGTCACCTTTCGGGGGCCCTTGGTGGCTGGGTGGAGGAAGAGACCTTCAATGACATCAGTGAGGACAAGGAACGGGATATGGCTAGCTTGGTATCCAAACTTGTGCAAATGGGGAGTTTGTGGTTGTGCAAAGGGACTGTTTGCGGTTGTTTGCGGTGCATTAAACAGGGAGATTGGTCTGTTACTGTGAAGTGGGTGTAACCCTTACACTACCTGATCGATACAACATCATACCTGATTTTTTAAAGCATGTTATTCCAAACAATTTAGGAATGTTAGGTGATTTATGCCCTTTATGGCTTAAAACCAGACTCTGCATCAACTATGTAATTTTCAGTGGGAGTTTTGCCATGGATACCCCTCCGGCATGCCACAGTCCAGGTCTTAGTCCCCTTGAAACAACTTTCCCATCACTATTGTGGCCAGAAAGAGTCCCTGTGGGTTTTGAAATTCGCCTGCCCATTGAAGTCTATGGCGGTTCGCCCGTTCGCGAACATTTGATTGAAGTTCGCGTCCGATGTTCGCGAACCGAAAATTTGATGTTCGCGACATCACTAGTCACAATATGTTGAGTTATTCTTTTCCTTTAATAATAATATAGAGTGACAGATGATTGGAGTGAGGTAGGGAGTGTGCTGTCCCCAGAGGGGAAAATGTTTGCTTGCCAAGGAAATGTTTATATATGCTAACACCTCCTGACTCTTTGTGTGCAGGTGTCACATTAACCTTAATTCAGATAAGTATTCATGGGAGATGCAGTGGAGATGCTACAAGGAGCAGATTCTTCAGGAAATATTCAATTGGCCGTGGCCGCTAGTTAGGGGCTGATGGCGAAAATCGGAAACCATTGCCGTCAGACATACCATTTGCGGGCTTGAACATGTTATGGGAGTAAGCCCGAAACTCCCGATGCAGAAACAGCCAATGAAAACAGAGATCATCATCATGAACAACCTCTAAGCCCGTAACTCATAAGTGAAGGCCGTAGGACTTTGAAAAATTGAGGTTTGATTTCAAAGTCCTACGAAAATTGAACATGAAAACAAGTATTGTAAGAATATTGTGCTATTAATTCTAAGACCTAACATCACTTCCACTCTCAAAAGTACAGTATTGCTTTTTATTTGCATTCAAAGTCCTTCTTGGTACCATTGTTGTTATATATTTGCCATTTGCAGGCTTGACAGAGTGGTTAGCGAGGGGGAATCGGAGTAATTTAATAGCGATTTGTGATTTTAGCATTCGGGACTCTTGCGGCCGCGAAGATCAAAGGCTTGGATGGCATTAACTTATGATTTTACAAATCGCAATGAATCGCAGCTCGGAGCTGGTAACTCGATCAGAGCCAATTGAATAGCAAAATAACTTGCGACCTCCACTTGCGACCCTGGATCTCCCGAACGGCCCAATTGAGGGTCTCTGTTTTTGCTCATGATAATAATCCTGGCGTTGTCAATTACTGTTGACTCCTACAGCCATTTATCATCCGTAAAGCTTGGTTTGGGAATGCCCTACACTAAAATTTCTTGCGGCAAAGGAAGGATTTACGGATATGGGCTGATTACTGTAATGCAGGGGAGCAAAAGATTATCATCAAGGTGTAACAAGAGAAAAAAACTACCCCAGCTGATTGACGGGTGTTGAACAGTTTACTCCGTCCGATTTAGATAAATTGCAGAGAGTACACCATGGTTTTGTGAATTAGCTTCCTTGAAATAACATCTATCTGGTGAGGTTTTTTAGTTATAAAATAAAAAACATAAAAAAAAGGTAATGTTTTCAACAGCACTATGGAACTTACCATCATTTTATTTATTTTAGAGTGTTTTAAGACTAAACACATACAAGTATAAGCTTCTAATATGTATCATGTACCAGTTCCAGAGGGTTACATTGTTTAAGGACATTTGAACTTCAGTGACCTATTCATTATTAACTGAGGTTTGTGTGCATAAGTCTTAAAAGGAAGAGGCAGGGATGTGACTTAATGTTTATGAAAAGTATATTCTTCAATTACTTATTGTTTTTGTTATGTTTCTATATAAAAAGACAAGGTGATTGGGAATATGTAGACCCTTTTACTGATATATTAGCAATATTTACATAAACATTTTTGTTTTATTTTTCACCCTTTTAAGGATTTGGAGAAACAAATGCATAAAACATAGACTATAAAATGTCTTTATAATAGATTTTACTATGCTAACTGTTTTTTGCTACAAAATTCATTATGAGTGAATTCATTATGAGTTTAAAATCTCTAGTTCTCACATCATTTATTTCAGATTCTGTATAGAAATAAGATTTTTTTTTTCTTGCGAATAATTAAACAATTTCCAACAGTTATGTGATTATGATTATATATAAACTAAATCAAACTGGAAGGTCTGGAGATAATCTCCATCTGTGACTTTGTGCTTTACGATGTCAATAGATAATGTTGCCAGTGTTATTTTCCTTAGTTCAGCACAGTTAATTTTGTACTGTATGTCAACCAATGAAGCTGTAATAATTACTAACTTTTTATTCTGCTGCCACTGTGGACACTGAAAGTATATCCCCAGTTGATGTTCTGGTTCTATCATTATTTCCATTTGGAGCCAATGACCTTCATATTATATTTACCTACTGGCTATATTTTACTTAAAGGAAAGTTAACACCTAATGCAAATATTATTTTAAAGGAACACTGTATGATAAAAAACAATATTTTTGAAAAGTTTGAGTCTAAGAGCATAACTAGTCAAAACATGTCATAAATGTAGTTTTTAATAAAATAAAATACATTTTGACGCACAATTTTGGTTGAATGCCTGTAATTCTTACCATTTTTGGTATTCGTTTCTTACATGGATTTAGTGTTATCTTACTATTATGGTGGCAGAGAAAAATTATTTATATTGTTTGTTTTCAAATGAAAGAGCCCAAAGCCTCCTGAAGGCCATCTCCATCTGTGGGGGGATTCTCGACTCACAATGAAAGTTATTTTTGCAATGGGAAATAAAAGTCTCTATGTGCGGCTCACTGTTACTTCATTGTTCAGTATTTTTGGCATATTTAGAATTTCGTATACCAACATATACAGCCCAAAGATACCTCATCTCTCACCAAGATGCATGAGGCTAATCATCAGCTGGAGAACACATCCAAATAATAGTATAGATCATACCATAATGCTCAGTGTGCCTTATAGATTATTACTAAGAAAACAGCCAATACTACCCTCTCTATCATTTTTTCCACCCAGTGTCAGGTCGCTTGTTGGCCTTTAGCTCATCTTGGTTTGTGTATATTACGCTATAGATTGCACTTGCACCTATATACGCATACAAACCTACATCTATTTCAAACCATGCTTTATTATGTATTTTGAAGCATCACTGGTGGGCACTGGAGCGTTGGCTTCATTACTGATGTGATCACGTGCCATCACCAGCATGACATATGTCGTGTACCAATTCTTATGCCTATTTAGGGCACAAGCAACCGAGCAGCTTTGGTCAGTTCTGTTGTCCCATGCATCATTTAGGTGTAAAATTGTATTTTCTGATTTTCCAGTTTGACCTTTGCCTCTGTATCTGACTATTGGACTATATGGCATGCTAATCCCAGGTCCTGACCTCTGAGTTCCTGGTTTCTGGCTCCTATACACAGTGGCCCCTATTAAAGTCCAAATTTGCTACCGTTACAGCCCGCAACTATATGGCTGAAACCGTAAACCACATAACCGTAAGTAGCATTTCAGGGCATGATTATGATCAATTAAGCAAGCCCGTCATCATGACGTCAGTAAAACATGGAGGTTAAACCACAATCAATTATCGTTCAGATGTCCGATTTGCGATCGGACTCGCAATCCAGAAATGTTGCAATCTAATAAAATCTATTAATCTACTTTTCTAGTCCATGCAAGTTCAACGGTATCTATTTACCCCTTGATTGCCAGGATCAATGTAACACAGAAATGACACATAACATTTTTTTTTATTGCAGATTTCGAACTTGAGACTGTTGTGCAATTAATTATTTCCCCATCTCTTAAAGTGTCATATTGAGTTTTACTTTGCTTTTACAGTGCTACAACTGGGTGTTTAATCCCTTTGCGAGTCCTCTCTAGTACTCATAGGATTTTTTATTTACATTTGCCATTTACATGTGTTAAAACAATTGTGGGCTTGAGGAATTGTAGCAATTTAATAGCGATTTGAGATTTTAGCGATTGCGGGCTTGACAGATCAAAGTCTTAGCTGGATCAGAGTTAAGATTTTGACAACTGTAGGGTTTTTCAGCCTGTAACCCTATTGCGGGTAGCTAAAAGATGCTAATGTAATGGCAGTAACTTTTGCGTCCTACATAATGGGCTACAGCAATTGTGATTTTGACAATGTAATAGGGGCCCATGCTTAATCGGAAACATTGTGCCTTCCCGGACTTCAAGACTGTTTAATTATTCTTTTGCCCCTGGACCTTTGGTGTCCTGGACTGCAACTGGTCTCTATACTGTCGTAGTTGACACTACATAAATCTTTAGAATACCTTGCAGTATTGTAAAATTTGAAACTGTATATAATTAAATAAAATGGTTATAATTAAATAAAATTTAGGGAAGCATATATTTCAAAAATTCCCTTAATACTTAATCACTATTGTTTTAATAGGCAAGTCCCATCTAAACACAAGTTGTGATTATATGAAAGAGTATATCTATAAAAGTTCAAAGATATGTGTAAAATGTTTAGCACTTGCATTTTATTGTTAGAAGACCCCTATATATGTTCAGCTGCTGAAGAACATAGAAAAGTGAATGCAATTGCAACATTTTAGACGAGAAGATGTAGCTCGATTGGCCTTTTTGACCCAATAATATCACAAATCTTTAAATATGAGAAATGCAAAGTAATTTTTGCTTCTAATGTTACCACTCTACACGAATATAAGCTGTAACTGGTAAACATAGCACGTTCCAAAAATTTTACATAGATACACTTCTTTAGGTATTCTCTTTTATAAAATAAACGTATAAGTGGAATTTGCCTTTAAAGAGAACTGGTTTTTCCATTGCTTCTATTTCAGTTGATTTTTTTTTAGGGTTTTTATATGACTCCAATATTTATCATATCCAGAAACTGCCAACATGAACCTTTGCCCTTGGGCCTTAATCTTTTCATTTACAACACTTGCGATACAACTCTAGCGATTTCCTACTGACATACCTCACCTTGCTGCCTCATCATGGCTTAAACTTTTTAATCTAAGTGAATCTATTAATATAAATGTTGAAAACATCTAAGGCTTTTAAATTCTTAGGTAGCCTTTTGGGCTGTTCTGATAGCTTATGTCTTGTTAAAACTATTTTAACCTATTAATTTTACCTATCACCGAGTGTGATTATCTATTGAATTACTCCCATACTATTTATAGTTCACGGTGCCCTACCCTTCACACATTATATTCCCTCTGTATTAATTCTTTTCGTTAATGCTGACTTGCTTTATTTTCTCCGTTCTAAATCTTCTCATTTTACAGTGGGGATTAATCTAACTTTGCTTTAATTTTTATTACAGTATCTATCTATTTATTTAATTGGCAATAATACAAGCTCTCAGGTCTAAAAATGAATAGTCGTTTCTGATGTCAGCTAAAAGCGAATATGATATTGCTATCAACATAAATAGTGCAGCGCTTTAAGAAATATGGTACCATAGTACTATTGAAAATCATGGTTTATTCTTTATAATTATAAAAAAATAAAAACATTTATGAATTGAATTAATTGAATTGTTTGTTGTATTTGTATTTATTTTAAAGGGATACGCAAGTCACAAACGTATGAAATGAAAAGAGTATGTTCTTTAGAATAAATTGTGTAACTGTGATTTACTAAGCCCTGTATCATTGCAGCCCTTTGTTAGCCATTGCAATCTTGTCATGTTATGTGCACTATGGGTATGTTTTAATTGTGTGTGTAAAATACTAGTCATGATGATGATCACACAATTTACTAAAGTGAGTCCGTGCTCTCCAGTATCGCAACCTACAGTATACCCTCATGTTTTAGCTCCTCTTTTTGTTCTGGATGAAGAACATCTCTTACTGATTTTTGAAGAGACTTGTCTGACCTCCTTTCCATTGGGAATAAGGGGAAGATTCCCTTGATTGCAGTGGCATTCTTTCCCCTTATGTGTGTGTTTGCGTCGTTCAGTCATATCCTACTCTGTGTGACCTCATGGACCGCAACACACCATACTGATCCACTTGGTTTTGATGGCAGAGATACTGCAGTGGGTTGACAGTTTATTCTCCAGTGGGCCACAGCATAAAGCTTCTGGTATTCCTAGGTGGTCTCCCATCCAAGTACTTGGCTTCAGGGTGGTGTGACCTCTTGTTTCCCTGACTGGAATTTAACCCATGTCACATCAGTGAAAACACCGAAACCTAACCACTGGCCCACCAGGGAATGACTGTCTGCTATACCAAGCATCCTGTTGTCTAGATCTATATTCTCTAAGCATCATTACTTTCATGGTGTTGTCCTCTTTTGATGGCTTCATCTAGATGTTATCCAAATAATATATATATACTAGCGACTTGCTCATCAAAAAATGACGGCAATAAGATTGTAAGGCAGGTAATGTTGTTTGCGTGCAAAAATAATTTTGTTAGTGTTTTAAGATCCTTCAGCGCTCTTTGCGAGACTCGCGCTGAGCGCCTTCGGCGCTCATTGCGAGACTCTTGGTTGTTTGTGTGCTATGAACAGCGTTAGTGTTTATTTTTGGTATGGCAATGAATAATTAATAAAATAAGAAATTAATATACTTTACCAATTGTGAAGTAATATATGCAGCATTGTGTTGAAGAGCTGGCAATCTGTTTTCATGTTGCTGCAGCATCAGTGCTGTGGAGCTGCTGTGTAAGCGTCATGAATGTGTGTAGTGTAATAGTGTGAGTGCGCAAGGCAAATCCGTTAGGGTAGCTGTGTACTTCTGGATTGTATAAGTTAGTGTCTTAAAATGGCGCCTAATGTGTGTTATGCCGCTGTGGGTGATTTAGCGTCCTTGTTTTTGGATGTCGTCTGACTTTTTCGGAAAATCCGTAGGTTTTTGGTGGTGTTTTGCGTCTTTAGAGTGCTGTAGCCTCGTTTTCGTTTTTTTTTTGGCGCCCATTTTTTCTCTCGCTTAGGGTATTTTCGGGTGTCTAAACTCTTTTATTTGGAGTTAAATTGAGGTGTAACTTCAGTTTTCGAGGACCTGGGTGCCCCCCTTTGCTGTAGGTAAGCATTTTATGTATTTGTTGTGTGTATTTATTGTGTTTTTCATGTTTTCATGTGCGTTGGTTTCGGCCGTTTTTTGCGAGGTTGTAATGAGTCGTAATGCGTCTCATATTTTTGTTTCGTAACTCCGTACCTTCGGCGCTCCATGCCAGCAACTGCGGCCCTTGCTTTGCCCTTACTCACTGTGCGAGCCCGCAGTGTTAGCAACGGCCCGCATGCTCACAACTATATATGTGATTATTTAAATATTCATCACAAGGATTATACCAAATTTCCAGTATTTCAGTGAGGGCCCTGTGACTATCAATTGCTAGAGAGTCTGGGCAAATTGATGTCTTCTCAATCTTCTCTCCATCATTGAAAATGTAGTTTCTAAAGGATCACAAAAAAGTGATATTAATAGTATCCGCTTATAAAGAACATGCATTTACAAAGTTTAAAATAAATAAATACAGCATTATATTTTTGATTAAATTTTTTTGAAATGTTTGATTTTTGATTTAATTTTTGAAATTTTTGATTTAAAGCCAACAGGTAGCTTTATTTTGTTTCAAAAAATATTTGAAAGCTGAGGAACAGAGGTTTCAGATATTAGTATTTTCAATTATTTTGAAAATCTGCCAAATTAACTAGCCACTTGAATATTATTTTAAAATGCAGAGTAAGCCCCAGATTGATAGCCCCTCTTCAAGCTACAGCCAGACGGGAATCCCCTATGGCACATGAGTCAACTAAATTTAAAATAAATCTTTAGATGCTTTTATTTTCCTGGCTTACACTGTTGCTAATATTGAGCCCTATTCTATTAGAAGCCCATAATTTATTCTAACCCGTGATTTTGGCTGGGGGTGTTTCTTTCTCTAAATGTTTAGATGTATTCTATTGACTCAAGCCTACAATTTACATCTTCCAGACTCCACACGTAAACCCTGCCTTTATAAGTAGGATTTCATTGGGCAGGATCATATCATCTGACAATATTTAAGCAAGCCCGTAATTTACTTCTTAGACACAGCCAATAGTAAATGAGTTTGTCATCATGATGTCAGTAAAAAATGGAAGTTAGACGTAACCTGTAATCAGATGGTACGAATTTATGAGAGCCAATAAGTAATATTTGCTGATTAGGCTCACAATCAAGCACTATAGCAATCTATAAAATTGCAATAGATCATCTGTTCTAGTCCATGTGGATTTCATGATATTTATTAACCCTTGGGTCCCGGCATCAATATTACTCAGAAATAACAGTTAAAAATAATATTTTTTAATTGTATATTTATGGGTTTGAGACTGTTGTGCAAGTAATTCGAATGTCTTTCCATGCATTCCTATGCGTTTAAAGTACAGTATTGTGTGTTTAATTGCTGCTAGAGCTCTAATAACTGTGTGAAAAAGCCCTTGCGAGTTCTATTAGGTACTCAGAAATTTTTTGACAGAAACTTGATACCTTTTTAGTTGCAGGTCCGACTTAATTTACAAGCTACGGGTCAAATAGAATATTGATTTTGTGTAAGTTTAATTAATTATGGTTTGTAATATTTTAGTTGTGCTAAAACCAGTGGAGATGTAAGCCTGAATTTGCGTCTTTGGCTGACCTGCAGTGATGGTGGGCGGGTAACTCATAATCATATTGCAAGTAGCCAATAGAATATGTGGCAATTTTAAGAGTGGTTTTAAGTGTGTATAAATAAACGATTTGACCAATAGAATAGGGCTCAATGTTATTTTGTTACATGCTTCTTAATCATGTGAGGTGTTTCCAAAACTATAGTTGTTCTTACACATATTGCCTCTTCAGTGCAATTAGAATTAATATATAACTCCCTGCGGCGCTCATCGCGAGCCCAGCAATAAACATCTTTGGCGCTCATTGAAGTCTCAAGTAATTGTCGGAATTGCGAGTTTGCCTGCAGTGTAATTTAACATTGGCATGACGGACACATTTGCATATTTGATGACTATTATAGTTGATTGCACTTAACTGATAAATACATGTAACACACACATTGAGTAATAGTCATATAATTTTAACTATTTAATAATTATTAACAAACAAATCAAATTATTTTAGAGACTTAGGTTAAGGCTAGGGTATTTTACAGATATATAAAAACATAACATTCAAGAGAAATTTTAAATCACTTAGATAAATCATATTTTGTCAACAGCAATTCTGTCTCAGGGCAACCAACTTGTGACGCAGGCTACCATGTTACACTATGCACAGTTCACAGCACAGTTCACAACATGATAGCCTACATCACAGTTTACAGAGCTGGTGGAAATGTTGTTGACAAAATGTCATTTATGAGCCACTGTAGTGTCATATTTATAGCATGCTATTTTGATTGAACTTCACTTGAAAATGGACAAATGTTTTGAGAAAGTTATAACTATTATATTTAATTTTGCTTTTCTGTGGTAAATAATTCCTTTTGTCCCTAACAAATGTACTCGCCTAGGATGAACAATAGATGTAGATAAGATCTACAGTCAGTTCAACTGAAAAACTGCCATTGTTAATAACCATCCCAGTAGAAGCACCCTTCACTTCAGATTCCAATGAGTTATGAATGGTGTAAACAGGGGTGGTGCTACCAGTGGTGCAGAGAGTGGAAAGGCCCATCTCTGGGGGAAGAAGAGCAGGTATGGATAAGGGTCTTGGGGGAGCAACTATGGGGAAGGGTCTTGAAGAGGAGAGCTGTTATGGGAAGGGTCTTAGGGAGGGGAGCTTTCATGGGAAGGAGTCTTGGGGAGGGCCACTAAGTGAGTTGGTAGAGGGGATCCAGCACAAAACATTTTTTTGCCCTAAGCCTTCAATTATCTAGCGCCGCCACTGGGTGTAAAGGTCCAAGGTGAAAGAAGTACATACATAAATTGATATTTTCTATAAAATATAATTTTATATTGATGGCTTACATGACTACTGTTTTTTATTTGCTACATACTTTGCAACATATATCTGACCTTTAAAGTACTAATTTAGCTTGGAAAAAACATCATATGTCCTTATGTTTGTCACAAATTAACAACATTTGCCTCTGTATTATCCATAAGCATTCAAGCATTTTAGGTACAACCTTTATTTTGGTTCGTTCTCTGATGAGCACCTCTGACTTTGTTGACTTTGTTGTTTTGTTTTGTACAACCTTTATTTTAGTTGAATCTGCTTGTACCTAAAGGGCACAATATGTGCATCTTCCACATTTCCTGCCGGCTTGGAGTAGGAGTGTTCATCTAATTTGTTGAACCATTGGTGGATTTAGTTAAGATTTCCACTCGGGACACCCCCCACCTCCCTCCTACAGGCTCATTTGATGCAACTTGCAAGTATACTTGCAAGCCTTGCTTACCCTGCTCTGTGACTGCTCCTTGTATAGTGAAAATTAAAAGCCTTATTAAATTGCGATTCAGTAAATTTAAAAAAGCTCTATTTAAGCAGATAGCATTTTTTTACAGAAGTTTTTAGTTAGTGAACTTCTATCCAAAGCAAGGTCTTCACTAACTAAAAACTTCTGTAAATAAAATATGCTATGTGGTTAAATAGAGCCCTTTTAAATTTACAGAATTACAATTTAATAAGGCTGTAAGTATGCAAATATACAAATGAAGTTTTTCTAGAAAATGTATTTGAGCCCTGACCCAAGCACAGCCAAGATGGTATGTTCAATAATAATAATTAGACCCATACAACATATTGGAGGAAAACCAGGTGATAGTGTTTATTGACAGAATAATCATTATAATCAATTAACAATAAATAAATAATTGAGGTGAAGAGCCTGGCAAGAGACAATACACCATAGACCCTGAACCCATGTCCGTGGTCTACTGTGATGGAACAGCCATACCACACTTCACCACTGGCCCAGCAACTCCCCTCAGCATCCACCATTATGAGAATATATAAATGTATTGTTTGTTAACATAAAACACTAACCAATAACCAACAACCACATAATATAAAATCAAAATTATAAATGACTCTCCCTCTTTTTGTTTGTGGGACAGATGCAATGGTGTCCTTAAATGTGGCTAGCTAAAGAAAGAAAGATGCTGAAGGTGCCAAGAGAGCCTTATAAGTAGCCCACTCCCAGCTAGCAACTTCCTTCCTGTATACCCCTTGTCAGGACCAGCTTCATTGAGGAGGCGTGATATGAACCTAGTTCAAACCTGCCAAAGGCAGAATTGTCTGTTGTAGAAAAGATGACTTCTCAAGAGGACAACACCCAAAGGTACAGGCAGATAATTTTTGATACAGGTTACTAGTGACCTCCGGCAAGACCACTCCACAATTCAGGATACAAACACAAAAACAGCCTCACCCTATGGATATGTGAAACTAGAACTAAGCATTTCTTGAATCATAGAACCAACATATTTATACTCTATCTCCCATACCACACCCTTGTGTACTTGTGTACCCTTGTGTACTTTTGTGTATGTGTGTGATGTCAGCACTAAGTTACATCTGCCTTGCAACCTTGGTTGCTATAGATGCTCTTGAGATAAAACTCACCAGATGTCTAAACTACATGACAGGTGTCTATAAATTACTGGCTTGTGCCACAACCTTGATGTTAATCTCCAGTGTTTACTCAAGACTCTTTAAGTGCAGACATAAGTCTTGGCTACTGTTTATCAAGGCCTGTATGTATGAGGATGCAATGTTCTGCAGTTAAGCTTATGTGCAGAGCATTTTTCCCTTTTCCTCATTTGTTCACCTGTTCTATATCACATTTTCCCTCTATAACATATTATAACTAAAATACATGATAACAATGTACAGGCAACATATAACCACACAACAATAATATGTAATCACAATGCAACAATGTTATGCACCCTTGGCCATATCCATAATTACTGGTAATATTACAATTACTAAACAATGTAGTCATGATACCCTGGTCCTGCCTGGGTGGTATCCAGAGCCATCCAATAGTTTACTAACTCACTGCTTATGTTGTTAGTTTGTTTCAAACTTCACAAACATGTGAAGTCCTTGCTAATGTACTGTCCTTTCTGTAAAAGATTTTAAATGTTATTCTTCTATAAAAACTTGCAAAAAAACCTTTACCCATTTAATTATTAATTTTCTGAGTGCTAAAACATCCTTCAAATACCAAAGATTTCCAAAATGA
This sequence comes from Discoglossus pictus, assembly GCA_027410445.1. Classification (NCBI taxonomy): domain Eukaryota; kingdom Metazoa; phylum Chordata; class Amphibia; order Anura; family Alytidae; genus Discoglossus; species Discoglossus pictus. Next base: position 553,096,054 of record CM050163.1, read on the forward strand.
TATAACCTTACGTTTTATAGTTTTCAACCTCTGAAATAGTCAAATTAAAGGATTTGAATAAGTTAAACCTTCTTTTCAAAAACTGTCAGTAACTGTGTACATGTACCAAACAAAAAAGAGAGATGAGCTTTCTTACGAGTGGTAAAACACATTGCACCTTTAAAAGCTGACATTATTCTAAAAAGCATATATAGTACCTTGTCAGCTCCGAATAACAAAACTCAGCGAAGTTGTCATTTCTGACAGGTCGGTGTAATGAGGAAAAGAATGCTGAGTTTGTTTAAAACTTTCTTTCCAAGTCAGCAGGGTATAGCTGTATTTAGTGATAACGGTTAACATACGCGGTTCATTAAAAGTGTCACATTATCAAATATTGACACCCATACTATCACAGTGCAACACATTTTCGTGAAAAAAACTTTTTTGTTTCTCTTGAGGTTTAAATATGTCAGTCAAAAATACGGAACAAATCTCCTCTGAAGAATGAGGGATTAGCTATTCGAGAAATGTATCAGATTTTCCATAAAATGCATTTCTCTTGTATGTTAGTCTATTGTAAAACTACAAATGCATTTTTACATTGTTTCAAGTAACATTTAAATACATTCCCACCTTGTGATTTGTATTCTTTTGTTATTAATTTCATATATGTATATGCATTTAAATAGTTTCTGTTGTGAGTTCTAACAAACCAATTACCAAAACTTATTTTGACATTTAGTTTTTCTTATCATGTATTGTAGACTCAATTTAAACACAGAGAGAAAGTCCAATGGTTTATCAGAATATTTAAAAGCAGTAGTCTATTTATCATAAAATAGAAGAAAAATACAATTGGCTATTATTACAGTATAAAGAATGGCATTCTCAATATGAATTTAAATAATGAGTTGGAAGTTGAGCGAAAAGCATATATTTATTTTCTAAGTTTATTTGGTTATTTCAGAAAGTGGAATTTTGAAGGCTGGGGTGAAATAAGACCATTATCCGCAGGGCACAAAAAACTGATCTTACTAAATTAGTGTTCATAAACAGACATGGTAAATTAGCAAGGATATGTCTCACGTTCATGTCAACGCACGTTGCCACAGCAGGATGTGATTTACAATATACAGCTTGTCTACTAATTAAAACTAATTTGGTACTCAAGGTGAAGGGTTTGTTATGTGACAGTTTTGCAATTTGCATGTTTTGAATTTGTAAAAATTGTCTAATTTTTCTCATTGTTTTTGTACTGTAACAGACATGTGCTATTGGGTAGACTAATCAAGCAATTATATCATGGAGGCTGTAGGGGGCACCGATTCCCATAAACAAGATTTAAATAGCAATACGCTAAAAATAAATAATAGTCAGTAGCGAGGACCAGTTAGTGTTAGTAAATTCATATTAAAAACACGGAAAAACACACATTTTAGAAGTTCCTTGGTTCAACTGTCATATTGCAAACTTTGGATTTTCCACATAGGCCCTCATTCAATTGCAATTTGGCCAATTGAATAAGGCTCTAAATAAGCACATAACATTTTTTTTTAAAGAAGTTTTTAGTTAGTTAAAACCTTGCTTTTGGATAGATGCTTACTAACTAAAAACTTCTTAAAAATATATATGTTATGTTATTTAGAGCCCTATTCAATTAGCCAAATCGCAATTGAATGAGGGCCATAGTCTTTAACAATATGTGCTCTTTAGATAATAATTCTTAAAAATAAATGTTAAAATCATTGTTAGGTGAAGGAGATTTTAAAATGTGTTTATGCAAGTATAAAAGGAATAAATAATATATTATTTTCTATTAAGTTGGAAGAAAGAGGTAGGTTTAGAAATACATTAAACATTATGGTAGGGATTTCATATTGCAGGCTTATAAATACAAGACCAATGAGTGTATTACTTGAATTAATGTACATACTGTACTTATACACTGTAAGTAAGAAATCCCATTGCATATTATTCAGGTAGGGAATGGAGACTGCAGAGAATAAACAATGATTAGACATTGCCCAGGATGCATGTTTGCATATACACAGTGTAAAATGAGGAGATAAGCGACCTGCTCTCCGGAGAACTTACAATCTAAGAGCTGATAGGGGAGAGAAACATGAGGTAAGGGGACTGCTGTATAGATTAATGACGAGGGAGAGGTATGCAAACCAGAAGAGGTTACCTAGTATAAAGGTGTGAACCATTTAGCTAGGGAGGAAGGTGGTATACTTCCCTAAACAGGTGGGTTTTCAGAAAACGGTTGAATATTTGATGACTAGTGGAGAGTCTTAAAGAGCAAGGTAGATAGCAAACCGCTTAATAACATCATCGATCGATTCTGAAATAGAATAGTGGTGGTCTGTTCTAAGGTATGACGGCAAGTAGGGTAAATGAAGAAGCGAGCAAGAGGTTGAGACTGGATGTGATGCAAGAGTTAAATCATGGAGGTCAAACACAAAAAAGCACACCCAAGGAACATGGGTCTTTGTTTAGGCACTGTAATCCTGGACTGTCACACTTAAGTAGCTATCACATTCATTCATAAATTCATACAGTTTAATCTGAAGCACCCTTACTTCCATTCCCTGAAATGATACCCCCTTTGCCTATAGCATGGTGGATTATCCTGACGTGATGCGCCAGAGGTGAACCAGAAGTGATGTGCAGTGTGCAAGCTATCGAAATAATGATGCTCAGGGATGATGTGCAAAGGTGCCCCTCTACAGGGCATATAACTGTATATAAAATTAACAGCAAAAAAGCCATTTATTTAATACAAAAAATAAAGTTACAAAGAAATTAAAATAGATTTCAAAATGAATTATATCTCTACATATGTGTGTGTGTCATATATTCGTGTCAAACTCGCCGTGCCCATGCTGATCTACCTGGTATTCATGGCAGATATACTCGAGCGGGTTGCCAGTTGCTTCTTCAGTGGATCACAGAATACATAACCTGGAATTCCTAGGTGGTCTTCATCCAAGTACTGACCAGACCCAGCCGTGATTGGTTTCAGGGTGGTGTGACCTCTGACTGGAATCAAACCCAGTTCGTAGTGGGGAAAGCACCAAATAGTAATCACTGGACCACCAGGGAACCCATCTCTACATATACAAGGTGCACAATTCTACATATACTGTATGTACTAACTCAAAAATATGAAAGTAAAAAACACATAAAATGTAAAAGGTTTTAAATGATAAATTAGTTTAAACAATGAATTAAAGTATATGGTTCAATTTAATTTGGAAAAAGAAAAAAACAAAGAAACATAGTGGATGCCAATAAGTGGTTTGGTAACTTGGGCTAAGGTATTTTCACTACTTGCACCTCGGTGGATTGGTATACAGTGTTCTATAAACAGTTAGTGTTATACGACCCTCCGATTTATGAGGGTTGTATAACACTAACTGTTTAAAAAACACTGTTCTCCTCTGATCTGCAATATGCAGATTAGTTGTTAACTGATCCAGAGGAAGGCAAACAGAAAAAAACACCAAGTGAAAGTTTGCCAATTGTCTCAAAAGGTAAAAAAAAAAGGATTCCTTCCTGACCTTAGATACTGGCGATCGGATTCCTCCCTCGATCAATACTCTCTCTAATAAACCAAGATAACCCTGAATGCCCTTTTAAATTAAAAATATATCCATTCCCTGTTTAAAGTGATTTATTGAATCTGCTGCACCACCTCCTTTGGTAGAGAATTCCACAGAATAACAACCCTTACTGTGAAGAACTCTTTCCTTTCTTTAAGGTGGAATCTTGTTACTTCTAACCTCAAAGGATGTCCTCCTGTCAGTTGAAAAACTCTTGGCAGAAAAAGCTTACTTGACAAATCTTTATACTGACCCTGGATGTATTTATATAAGGTAATCATATCCCCTCGTAGACGCCTTTTTTCTAGAGAAAATATGTTTAATTTGGTTAGTCTTTTTTTCATAACTTAGCCCCTCCATTCCCCTAATTAGTTTTGTTGCCCTTCTCTGTACATTTTTTAGCTCTAAAATGGCCTTTTTTAAGTGGTACCCAAAACTGTACTCCATATTCCAAATGAGGGCGTACTAGGGATTTGTATAGTGGCAGAATTATATTTGCTTCCCTTGCTTCTATAACCTTCTTAATACATGCTAATATTTTACTTGCCTTTGCAGCTGCTGCCTTTGCAGCACTGTTACCTAGGTGGTTGTCCAAAAGCACTCCCAAATCCATTTCAATATCTGATACCCCTTAGAATTGCTCCATTAAGATTATAAATAGCATGGTTAATTTTCCTTCCCAGATACATACATTTATTCGTATAAAATCTCATCTGCCATTTAGATGCCCATTCCTCAATTTTAAGTAAATCCCTTTGGAGGGAAAGTACATTAGTATCTGAATTAATTACCTTGCACACCTTCGTGTCATCAGCAAAAATAGAGACACTACTTTTTTTTAGCCCCTTTAAGTCATTAATAAATATGTTAAAAAGGTGAGGACCTAATACTGGACCCTGAGGAATCCCACTTACCAAATTAGTCCAATCTTAGTCCATTTACTACAACCCTTTGCTTCCTGTCTTTTAGCCAGCTCTCAATCAATGAGCAGATAAGTACTGCAATTTCTGTATCCCTTAGTTTGCACAATAGTTTTCCATGTGTAACTACCGTATTGGTCCGAAAATAAGCCGCACCCGCATATAAGCCGCACCCATAAAGTTCATGGGGAAAAAATAGAAAAAAGATAGTACTCAAATATAAGCCTGTAAAATTGGAGAGAAAAGGACTCTCAAAAGGATCAGCCATTGCAAGAAACAGGCTTTCTAATTAGCACTGTAGCTTTTTTTTGCAGGTTACAAGCTTTACAGGACGTTAGAATCACTAAAACCGTAAATCGCTTTTCAATAACGCAGTCTAAAGCACGAAAAACGGCACCCTTAACTCGCAATCGCACAAATCGGCAGTAATTTTGCATTCGCGAATAGAAGCCACACACGTAACAAGTAAAGTTTGCAAATCGGCAATGTTTTTTTTTACGGTCGCGAATATAAGCCGCACCCGTAACTCGCAAGCTAAAAAATCGGAAAAAAGGTGCAGCTTATATTGGGACCAATATGGTATATTCTATCAGGGGTGTAGGAGGAAGAAAGATTCTGTGGGGATACAGCTTATTGTATACACAGGCCATAAAATTGATTTCTCCCCCTATCCTCCCATTTCCTACACCCATGATCCTACTAACTTCCTTATAGAAACTAATGAGATTTGTTTGACATGACCTATCCCTCATAAATCCATGTTGACTCCTACTTATAATCCTGTTCAAATAGACATATTCTTGTATATTATCCCTTGTTAACCCTTCTAAAAACTTTGACACTACAGAAGTGAGGCTCACTGGTCTATAATTCCCTGGATTTGCTCTTGCTCCCTTTTTGAGATCACCTCTGATTTTCGACAGTCATCTGGTAGTGACCCTGTGTTGAGTAAATCTTGAAAAATTAATTATGGTTTGGCTATCACAGAACTCAATTCCCTCCCGTGGATGTATTCCATCAGGACCCGGGGCTTTATTAACATTTATTTCTCCAGCTCTTTTGGATTACTTCCTGTGTTAAGCAATTAGGTAGCGTAACCCCATTATGTTGCAGTGTCCCAACCACTGGTACCTCCCTTGTGTATACCGAAGAAAATAACCTATTTAGCTCATCTGCCTTTTCCTGGTCACTAATTATCAGAAGGTCTGTGTCACATTGCAATGTTCCTATAGCTTCCTTCCTCCTTCTTCCCATTAATATATAAATACAAATTTTAGGGTTAGTCTTACTCTCTTTTGCATCTAATTTTTCATTTTCTATTTTAGCCAGTCTAATAGAGCTTTTGCTGCCTTGTTGATTTCCTTGTACTCCTGTAAAGCAGTCTCTGTCCCCTCTTGTTTGTATAATATAAATGCCTGTTTTTTACTCCAGATCTTGATCTTTAAATCATTGTTATGCCACATGGGATGTGATTTACTCCTTTTACTTTTATTCCCACATGGTACATGTTGATGTGTATGTATATTTAGTAAGGATTTAAATGTTGTCCATTTATGTTCAGTATTTTTACCTATCAGTTCTCTGTCCCAGTCTATACTTTGTATTGCGGCCCTTAGACCATTAAATCTGCCCTTTTTAAAATTAAGAGTTTTTGTTGGGCCTTTCAGTTTTTTTTTTTTTAATTGAATCTCAAATGAGACTGTGTTGTGATCATTGTTTCCCAAAGATTGCCCTATTTCAACATTTGATACTATATGAATATTATTTATGACGACTAAATCCAAGATGGCCCCATTTCTAGTAGGTTCGTGTATATCCTGGGCCAGATGATGATCCCTGAGTGTACTCAAGAACCTGCTCCCCTTAGATAAACTTCTGGTCTCATTTATCCATTTTATTTCAGGGTAATTTAAATCTCCCATTATTAGAACTTGCCCATGCTTAGCTGCATTTCCAATCCGTAACAATAATTGTATTTCCTCACTTTCAGCTATATTTGGGGGTTTATAGCATACTCCAGGTAAGGTAATATAGTGAACACTGCACTGATGTTTATTGGCTACAATAGGATTAAGATCAAGTTTATAAAATAACAGAGTGCTTCAAATTTCCCTCAATAAAGGTTACTGTTTAATCCAGGGGTCACCAAACTCGGTCCTGGAGGGCCGCACCAGGCCTGGATTTGTGGATATCCTTGCTGCAAACAGGTGAGAATCTTGTTTCTTCAGCCATCCTGATTGACTCACCTGTTTGCAGCAAGGATATCCACAAATCCAGGCCTGGGTCGGCCCTCCAGGACCAAGTTTGGTGACCCCTGGTTTAATCCCATTGTTACAGGTGTGTGGGTTGCTCGATAGATTTCCCAGCATACTTAAACTTAATCTTTCTATTTGGTGTGACTGGCTCCTTAAATATTTTCCTGTTTTCTTCTTAAACCTCTTAGAAGCCAATAGGTGAGACACATTAAGTCATTCCCCCTACCAGATTACTTTCCTCCAACAAAACGTTTTGGCCCCTTCTCATGTTAAGGCATGTCTAAATTTTAATTCAGGTAACTTGCCCAAAAAGTATTTAGAATTTGTCTATTTTATAAACTTTTCACTACTTTTATTCCTGCTTAACACATTAATATTTTAAGTCATTTCAAGCAAACAGATTTTTTTACTTTTATTTATCTGTGTACTGTTTGCTAGTTTCTCAAGCTATAAATGTTTACAATACTTGCAGAACCTAATTAATTTGATAATTGGTTTAGCTCCTATAAATTGCTGTAAGATATGCATAAGGTCCCATTTATCATGCGGCTCTAGTGCTTTGTTTTTGTATGAATAACCAATTAAGTCTATTTTTTTTTTAAGTGTGTATTTTAGAAAATAACTTTTGCATGAAACTTCCTTTGTTCTCCAATGCTTTTATTCTTCAGGTTGTATAATATGTTTTTCTATTATGTGTATTTTTAGAAAACATTTCTTACTATAACCAAAGAGTTTCTAATTTTACTATTGTAAATCACTAAACGTAAACTGTACAATAAGTTGTGGCCCTTTAAAAGCTATATCTAGCCTAATGAAAGTTTTATCTGCCTAGGTAAATAGAGGCATAAATCATCACTATTTTTAATTATATATTCTACTTCTCTAGGGAGTTGCATCCTATATCGCTGCCTGTAATTGGTCACTTTGTGCCTTTCACCTCTGTACATGTAGCACAGTATCTGAGGGTGGACCTGCACTATGCAATCCAGGACATGTTGATCCAGCCCAGATTTTATTTTCATTGATCCGGTTGCACTTATCAGGTCCAGTTCTTTTTGGCTGCCAGATCCATGAAGTGCAACACAAGCTCTATATAAGACTAAAGTTGTTGACCTTAGTACTAACTCAGTGGTCTCCCTGTGTTCCTGGTATTTTGATTTCTGTTCCCTGACTATTGGCTCCCCTTGACTCTTAGGCTGTTGCCGTCATGCAGTGATCCTGTATATATGTATGTATATATATATATATATATATATATATATATATATTTATATATATAATAAATTAATAGTACATCTGTGTTCACTTTTGAATGTCTAAAACAAGTTAAAAAAACTGCTTCCAGCTCAGAATTCCGAGAAAAACAGTTATTACACTGCATTCTGGGAGGCTGATCTGGGACATGCAAATCTGACCACAAATGCCTCGCTCTTCAATCCATATCCATTATTAAACATGGATTTGTTTAAACTTATGCATGCTGTATTACACAGCTTTAATGCAAAGCCAAGGCGTGATTATACACAAGTTGAGAATTCTATCCATGTTCAGCTGTTTCAAGCTTACATCATCTGCATGGAGCGGGATCTCAGCCTGTGCTGTAAATCTTATGAGTAGGTAGTTTACCACAACAATCATTTAATATATGGTGGGCAAAAGAGTGATAGAAGCCCTCCACCACATAGTAGTACAGTAAATAAAAAGTACATCTGTGTTCACATTTGAATGTATAAAACAAGTTAAAAAACCTGCTTCCAGTTACAAATTATGATGTTATAAGTCTTGTTGTTATGGTGGCTGTGTCCTCTTTACAGATGTGCTGACATAGTTTTATTGAAAGGTTTGGTACCATTTTCTCTGTTATGCTGCTCATTGGCAAATCTTCTGCTGACCAATGTTTGTCTCAGATTATGTAGTTGTTCAATTGTTCATTTGTGGCCGACTCTCCATGACCCTATGGACAGAAGAAAACCAGGCACATCTATTGTTATGTCCCTGGTCATGGCAAAGATACTGGAGTGGGTTGCCAGTTTATTCTCCAATGGACTGTATTGTGTCTAAACTATGTCCTGCCCATCTTGGGTGATCCTATATGGCTCACAGCTTCCATGAAGTTCACAAACACCTTCACCACAACAAGGTAGCGATCCAAAAGTGGAGTAAAGACACTAGCTTGAATTTATTTTAGTATCTACTAGTTTCCACTTCTGGATCGGCACCTTGAAGTGGTGAAGGAGCTTGTGTACCTCAGTGAGAGATACCATGTAGGGTCACCCAAGATGGACACGTCATAGTGGAGAGGTCATACAAAGGATGAAACTAGCAACCCACATCAGTATCTTTGCCAAGAAAACCATATAGATGAGCACAACCAGAGAGTAGGACATGACTGAAGGACTGAAGAACAGCAAGGATTAACTGGTTTAAATGTATGATGTAGCATTTAAGCATTATTCTGGCAGATATTTATTTTCTACTGTGAATTTTTCAGCAATATTTATATGCTACTTTATATATCAATTCACTCTAACTTTAATAAAATGGATTTTTTTTCTCTGTTGCACAGCAATGACAGAAGATTCCCTACAATATTCCCTACAAATATGTGCATGAATGCTGTTTACCAGAAATAAAATATTAAATACACCTGAAATGTTGAAATATAATAACTGTATAGTTAAAAAACACAAAAGGTTAAATGCCCAGTGAAATAAAAACATGTCAGTTGATTTTGTTCGAACCTATTAAGCATGTCATAAAAAATATAGATACATTAATAACTACTGCCATTAAATAATATTTAGTTTCTGAATACTGGAAATCATTTTAATAAAAATGAACCTAGGCAACAACAACTAAACCATATTCATAAACACTTCAGCTTGTTCTCACATTTGTTACTATAAAATCAAAATGTCAGATATGTTCTCTCAAGTATTTTACCTTATACCTTAGGACAAATTCAGTTTCCCTACTGTGATCATTAAAGATTTACATGGAGTGTCCTGCTGAGCAAGAATGGAAGCGTTTTAAGACTAAAATAGTATGAATCAAAGTGGTTATAAAAGATTTATTTTTTACTGAAAAGTAGAAGAGTTCCTGTAGCTTTAGCTATTTGAAATCTATCATGTCACTGAAATATATATTTTCATATAAATACATGATGTATTCTTAAAGGTAATATTTACATGTAATCGTAGTGTGTGCAGTCAAGTCTTTATAGCAGAGAAAGTCTTACTAAAATCTTAGAATTATATACTGTATATAGATACAATGTAATGCATGAGTGTTTTTATTGAGTGTGTAACTGCTATGCAAATTAGGTTGATCAAGGTCATTAAGAGGTAATAGAAAGGTGCTATTCTGAGGGGTTAAACCTGGAAGGAGGTCCCCATTCTGACATTTACATTATGTACTAGCTACTTGCCCATAAAAAGGTAAAGGCTGGAAATGCTGTACCTTGGGCTCTCATTGCATGGTTCACAATGAGCGCCTACGCCTCTCATTCAGAACTCTCTCCCTGTGTAGTTTATAGGCCTGGCACTTGAGTGTTACTGTCTTGGGTTGTGTTACTGTCTTTGGTTAAGTGTTAGTGGCTTAGGTTAAATGTTAGTGGCTTGGATTAAGTGTTACTGGCTTTTGGTAAGTGTTACTGCTTAGTTTTACGTCTTTGGGCCTCGTTTTCGTTGTTTTGCATTTTTTCGGCAGACATTTTTTTCTTGCTTAGGCAATTTTCTAGGCAATTTTCTTTCTAATTAGCTGGGTTACAGTTACAAGGGGAAGCAGGGGGAACAGGAGGAGGCAGGCCAGTTCTGAGTTGGCAAACACCAACAGATTTGCCGGATTGAGTGAAACTGTTGGGGATGTCCATTCAGGAATGGCAATGCCAGATAGAGCTGTTCCCTCTAACAGCCGGGTGAACAGCTCTACTGGAGGAGAGGTAGGGCAGAATAGGCAGAACAACAGACAGGTTTTGGTTGTAGAGGACTCTATTATTAGGATGGTAGACAGGGTGATTTGTCACCCAGATCCCAGCAATCAAACAGTTTGCTGTCTCCCGGGTGCTCGGGTTCATCATGTTGTGGATCGGGTAGACAAATTATTGGGAGGGGCTGGAAATGAACCGGCGGTCTTGGTACATATTGGTACCAATGACAAAGTTAGTGGAAGATGGAGTGTCCTAAAGAATGATTTTAGAGAACTAGGTAATAAGCTGAAGGCAAGGACCTCCAAGGTAGTATTTTCTGAGATACTACCAGTGCCACGTGCTAGCCCAGGGAGGCAGAAGGAGATTAGGGAGGTTAATGCGTAGCTAAAGATGTGGTGCACAAAGGAGGGGTTTGGCTTTTTAGAGCACTGGGCTGACTTCTCCCTTCGGTACAATCTCTACAGTAGGGATGGATTGCACCTTAATGATGAGGGAGCTTTTGTGCTAGGGCATAGGATGGTAGAAAGGCTGGAGGAGTTTTTAAACTAGTAGGTGGGGGGGAGGGACTAGATATAAGTAATGGGGTAGAAAGTGTAGAGGGTATAAGGGATGAATTAACAACTCATAGGGGAGGAGATGGGGGAGGGGTAGTATAGTCAATAGAGAGGTAGTACTAAGTAAATCAAGTACAGTGGCACTTCAGAACTACAGACTCATAACATAAGGTGTATGCTTGCTAATGCCAGAAGCTTGCCAGGAAAAATGAGAGTTAGAATTATTAGCAATGAATGAAAAATGGGATTTAATAGGCATTACCGAAACGGGGTGGGATGAATCTCATGACTGGACTGTTAATCTGGATGGTTATAACCTATTTAGGAAAGATAGAGGCAATGGTAAATGAGGAGGAGGGATTTGTCTGTATGTTAAGCCTGAATTTAAGGCTATAGTCAGAGAAGATATTTATGGTGGACCTAGTGATAAAGTTGAATGTTTGTGGGTAGAGTTAAATAGCGGAGCAGCAAATTCCAAAAGAATATTAGTAGGAGTATGCTATAAACCCCCAAATATAGCTGAAAGTGAGGAAATACAATTATTGTTACAGATTGGAAATGCAGCTAAGCACGGGCAAGTTCTAATAATGGGAGATTTTAATTACCCTGAAATAAACTGGATAAATGAGACCAGCAGTTCAGCTAAGGGGAGCAGGTTCTTGAGTACACTCAGGGATCATTATCTGGCCCAGGTTATACAGGAGCCTACTAGAAATGAAGCTATCTTAGATTTACTCATCACAAAGAATATTGATATAGTATCAAATGTTGAAATAGGGAACCTTTGGGAAACAGTGATCACAACACAGTCTCATTTGAGATTGAATTAAAAAAAAAACATTTTAAAGGGCCAACAAAAACTCTTAATTTTAAAAGGGCAGATTTTAACAGTCTAAGGGCAGCAATACAAAGTATAGACTGGGACAGAGAACTGATAGGTAAATATATTTGTAAATATATTTGTTTAAAAACACTGAACATAAATGGACAACATTTAAATCCTTACTTAATATACATACACATCGGCATATACTGTGTGGGAATAAAAGTAAAGGGAGTAAATCACAACCCATGTGGCTTAACAATGATTTAAAGATCAAGATACAGAGTAAAAAACAGGCATTTAAATTATACAAACAAGAGAGGACAGAGACTGCTTTACGGGAATACAAGGAAATCAACAAGGCTTGCAAAAGAGCGATTAGACTGGCTAAAATAGAAAATGAAAAATGAATTGCAAAAGAGAGTAAGACTAACCCTAAAATATTTTTTAAGTATATTAATGGGAAGAAGGCGAAGGAAGGAAGCTATACGAACATTAGAATGTGAAACAGGCTATCTGAAAATTAGTGACCAGGAAAAGGCAGATGAGCTAAATAGGTTCTTTTCTTCGGTATACACAAGGGAGGTACAAGTGGTTGGGACACTGCAACATAATGGGGCTACATTACCTTTGCAAAATAATTGGTTAACACAGTAAGTAATCCAAAAGAGGTTGGAAAAATGGAAAATGTTAATAAAGCCCCGGGTCCTGATGAAATACATCCAAGGGTACTAAGGGAACTGGGTTCTGTAATAGCCAAACCATTATATTTAATTTTTCAAGATTCACTCAACACAGGGTCTCCGTGGAATTATAGACCAGTGAGCCTCACTTCTGTAGTGGGGACGCTTTTAGAAGGGTTAATAAGGGATAATATACAAGAATATGTCTATTTGAACAGGATTATAAGTAGAAGTCAACATGGATTTATGAGGGATAGGTCATGTCAAACAAATCTAATTCGTTTTTATGAGGAGGTTAGTAGGAACCTAGATCAAGGCAACTCAGTGGATGTAGTCTCTTTGGATTTTGCAAAGGCTTTTGATACAGTGCCACATGGGAAACTATTGGGCAAACTAAGGGATACAGGAATTGCAGAAAATATCTGCTCATGGATTGAGAGCTGGCTAAAAGACAGGAAGCAAAGGGTTGTCGTAAATGGAACATACTCCGATTGGACTAATGTGGTAAGTGGGGTTCCTCAGGGTTCAGTATTAGGTCCTCTCCTTTTTAACATATTTATTAATGACTTAGAGGTAGGATTGGAGTGTGGGGTCTCCATTTTCGCTGATGACACAAAGTTGTGCAAGGTAATTAAATCAGATAATGATGTGCTTTCCCTCCAAGGGGATTTACATAAAATTGAAGAATGGGCATCTAAATGGCAGATGAGATTTAATATGAATAAATGGAAGGTTATGCATCTGGGAAGGAAAAATAGCCATGCAATTTATAATCTTAATGGAGCAAATCTAGGTGTATCAGATATTGAAAGGGATTTGGGAGTGCTTGTGGACAACCACCTAGGTAACAGTGCTCCAAGCGAAGCAGCAGCTGCAAAGGCAAATAAAATATTAGCATGTATTAAGAAGGGTATAGAAGCCAGGGGAGCAAATATAATTCTGCCACTATACAAATCTCTAGTACGTCCTCATTTGGAATATGGAGTACAATTTTGGGCACCACTTCATAAAAAGGACATTTTAGAGCTGGAAAAGGTACAGAAAAGGGCAACAAAACTAATAAGGGGAATGGAGGGGCTAAGTTATGAAGAAAGACTAACCAAATTAAACTTATTTTCTCTAGAAAAAAGGCGTATAAGAGGAGATATGATTACCTTATATAAATACATCCAGGGTCAGTATAACGATTTGTCAGGGGAGCTTTTTGTGCCAAGAGGTTTTAAACTGACAAGAGGACATCCCTTGAGGTTAGAAGTAAAAAGATTCCACCTAAAAGAAAGAAAAGGGTTCTTCACAGTAAGGGTGGTTAATCTGTGGAATTCTCTACCAGAGGAGGTGGTGACAGTGGATTCGATAGATAACTTTAAAAGGGGACTAGATTTATTTCTAATTAAAAAAGGAATTCAGGGTTATCATGGATAATTAGAGAGGCAGTATTGATCCAAATTTTTTTACATTTCCCTTTGAGACAATTGGCCAAGTCGCGCTTGTGTTTTTTTTTTTTTTTTCCTATTTGCCTTCCTCTGGACTAATTAATAATAAAAATAAAATAAAAAAAACATTAAATAATTGATTAATAATTAATTAACAACTAATGTTAATAGTTAATCCGCATATTGCAGATCAGAGGAGATCTTAAAAGGTTGAACTTGATGGACTGAAAGTCTTTTTTCAACCTTAAATACTATGGGCCTCATTCTATTAGCGGCCGCAGCCGTTGCGGGGCCGCAAGGACCGGCCGCAAGCTATTCTGCTATTCTATTCCCTTACGGCCGGAGGCTCCGGCAGGCTTGAGTCCGGTGCCTTGCTATCTCTTGCGGCCGCTCGCGCCAGAGGAAAGCCTTTGATCTAAAACGGCCGCAAGAGTTTCGGCCGTAAGAAATTCCTATTTGCAATTCAATTGCTCCGGGAAACCTCTCTGCAAGGCTAAAAGCGAGCCACTGCTTACTTGCAGGAAAGAGGTCCCGCTAGCACCAATTAAGCACATAAAATAGCTCAAATAAAGCCATCCTGCACTTTGAGAAGACTATAAAGGGATTTTAGGTGTTAGAAAAAATAGCACATAATTATCCTATACTCAAATCCGTAAAATATTTTATTTTTAATATCCGTAAAATATCCATGTAAAAAGTCCATAGGGCTTGGAGCACCTCAGACATGCCCACGCCGCAGCCGGAAAATAAACAGTTAATTTGAACTCGGGTTTGGGCTGATGTGCAAGCTTGAGAGTGGGTTCCTTTTAATCCTCATGTCCCCCAATATGATCCCTAGCATTTACAGAGCTGTACAGTGCAGGCTTGAATTTATTTTTGAGTTTTTATATTTCACAGCTTACGGCCGGTTCCAAGATATGCGGCCGGCCGTAAAAGGAGATACTTGCGGGGCCGTATAATAGAATCGCGAGTTAACTGAACCCCCGCAAGGAATCGCAGCCTTACGGCCAATTTACGGCCGCTAATAGAATGAGGCCCTATGTAACTATGTAAAAAATGGCAAATATGCCTCAAATTCACTTAAAACCTGACTCACAGGCTCCCTAGCTCTTCCACTGTGCTGTGTGTGTGTGTAAGTAATTTGAGGCATATTTGTTGTTTTTTTTCATGGTTTTTTTTCAGTTTTGTGGTTAAAGTTGTAATATTGCAAGGCGCACAGTACATTCATGGGTTTCGGTCCAAAGTTGGATGGGCCGTAAGTCCCGCCTGGCTCCCAGTTGCGGCTAAGTCCCAAGGGTCTCTCGATGAGCGGGTCTCCGGCACTTATTGCAGCCTAATTCCTGCGTTCTTCAACTGCTCGCTTTGCAATGCAATGAACGCCTTCGGTGCTCATTGCAGCCTAAGTCCTGTGTGCTTCAACTGCTCGCTTTGTGTGGCTCGCAGTGCAATGAGCGCCGAGCTTCTCGAGGCTCGTAAAGCATTACCAACAGCTCAAAAGTTACGAATACTGACAACTATATATGTGAAGTGCTGAGGAAGGAACAGAGTTCCTAGAAACAGCCAGTCTTGCTCCCAAGTATATATATATATATATATATATATATATATATTGTTGTTTAGTCGTTCAGTCATGTCCGACTTTTTGTGATCTTATGGACCACAGAACAATATCCACATTTGTCACTGCCCTTATGAGCTCCATCAAGTTCATGTTTATTGCTTCAGTGACCTCATCTATCCATCTCTTCCTCTGTCGTCTTCTCTAGGGAATCCTGCTGTCTCATGATATGACAAAAATATTTGAATTTCAACCTCAGGATCATACTGAACTATTTGGCTTGATTTCCAGTACTGATGTATTGGATCTTCTTACAGTTAAAGGGACTATAAGCAGTTTTCACCAACACCACAATTCAAAGGTGACAATTATACGTCGCTCAGACTTCTTTATGGTCCAGCTCTCACATCCGTATGTTACTACTGGGAATACCAAAAATATCTAACACATATATATATATATATATATGTTAATGAGTATAATTTAGAGATTTGGGAATTATGGCTCACCTTTTAACCATTAATCACTAATATATATATATATATATATATATATATATATATATATATATATATATATATATATACATATATTAGTAGTGCAAAGGCTATTGCAAAGGCTATAATTCCCAAGTCTATAAAATATACCCATCTACTAAGAGAAGCAAATCAAGTTATTTCACCACTATTTCTGCAGTTAACATAATGGCTGGTATGGGAGATAGAGGTGGTCGTGAGATGGGTTAGGATAGTCCTAGCTGTATGGAGCAGCATTATTTCAAATTGAGGTCCTGGGTGTGATTACAGGTATACTAGAAACCAGCATTTTTAAGTAACACTTAAGCTCTTTAAGCAATTATACACAAATATATTTGTACTTTGTTATGACTACATTGTTTAGTGACTAATATTACAAGTAATTATGGATATGGCCAAGACTGCATGACATTGTTGCATTGCGACTATGTATTATTGTTGTTTGGGTTATATGTTGCCTGTACATTGTTATCTTGTATTCTAGTAATAATATGTTATAGAGGGAAAATGTGATGTAGAACAGGAATATACGTGAGGAAAAGGTAAAAATGCTCTTCATATAAGCTTTTTGTAGAACATTGCATCCTCACACATACGGGCCTTGATAAACAGCAGTCAAGGCAGATGCATGCACTTAAGGAATCCTAAGCAAACACTGGATATTGACATCAAGGTTTTTAGCTAGCTGTCATGTAGTTTAGACATCTGGTGAGTTTTATCTCAAGAGCTTCTATAGGAACCAAGGCAGATATAACTTAGTGCTGACATCACACACATACACAAAGGTACACAAGGGTCTGGTATGGGAGATGTATAAATATGTTGGTTCTATGACTCAATAAATGTTCAGTCCTAGTTTCACATATCCACAGCGTTAGGCTGTTTTGTGTTTGTATCCTGAATCGGGGAGTGGTGTTGTTGAAGGCCACTAGTAACCTATATCCAGTATTCTCTGCCTATATCTTTGGGCATTGCCCTCTAGAGATGCCATATTTTGTGCCAAGGTGAACAAGAACCACACTATTCTCCTGGGGTCGTTTTGAACTAGGTTCTTATTAAGCCCCCTTGAAGAAGGAGATTGTGACATTCTTAATATAACATTTGAGTGGAAGTGTTAGAGAACTGAGCTTGTAGATTAGCATACATTATCTATAAATCATTTCCCTCGCTTTATGTAGGGCCATATCTAACCCATATTGTGTGTTTGGGGTGTGATAAAGAAAGAGCATGCATGGTTAGATAAATAGTATTAGTCATAAAGAATTATAATTGTAAAATTGTTATCAGTATTCTGATCTATACCACCTTTGATGAAGAAAGATAACAACAACTTATGCCTAGAATACCTTCAAGTTCATGTATCCAAAACTTCTACTGAAAATTATTTAATAACAACCTTTTGCACTTATATGTATTTATATGTATACTTTTCTGCAATAACCAGGTTGTTTTGGTGTGACTTTAAGTAACATTGTTTTACAAACTTTTATCATGTTTTGTAAGGGACAAGATGTGACAGATGTGACTTCTGCCAACTGACTATTTTGTGACAATAACAGTCTATAAGTCTTTTCTCCAGTTGACTTTGTTCTATTCCTTCAGGGTAAGCTCTTAAAATACAGCCAGAGCTAAACATAGAAAAACCTTCAAATGTAGGCCAGAGAAGAAAAGTGAACTAGCATTGAAATAGAAGTAAATGAATGAAGCAGGGCACAGGGATTGATTGTGCAGCTGCTTTACCAGATAACTAAATGTGTGTATGAGAAGAGTTTAAATATTCTATTATAGGAAATTAACACAATACATTTTATTTAAACATCATATATTATAAATGCTTAGATACTCTAGGGTAAGAGATGTTGCAATGTACAACAATCTAGGCATGTATCAAAGGCTGGGTTTACCATAAGAAAGAGAAGACTTTTTTATACAGGGTCCACCACTGATTTGCTGTTATCGGTTAAACCGGAACTTCTTTTAATCAGGACAAAATGTACACGTGGGCAGTAGCTATGAGTCTTGACGTGCTCACGTAGTCCCATTGCAGAGTTTAGAATTCTGTATCATGATTTGGTTTGATTTGGAGCCTGTTCTCACAAAGTATTACAATTGAAGACCTTTTTCAGAACATTCTGGGCCTATTTAACCATCTTAGCCTAAACAGAGTACCTTCTGAGTCTTTTTGACCTTCTGAGCCTATTTGACCTTTTGTAAAGTGTATCATTTTTCCATAGTCTTGCTAAAAAAAACTGCTTTCTTTGAGAAATCTCCACTGGTCCAGTAAAATAGATTTTCTGGCAACGCCCCGGAACAGACAATGTCGGAAAATCAGTGGCATACCTGTACTAAAAATACGTTAATATTCTACCAGAAGTTTTTGCTGTTTACACTCTGCTCCATACAGGAAGTAGAGATTTTAGGGGGTAGAAATATCAAAGCTTATCTGTTATTGGCCGAATAGCTTTTTCTACTTTATGTATATTTCTTCTCTACATGGCATGCTTTTTATTGAAAACGTCCCATACTTTTCGGTTTGATCCCTTGTAGGTCACAGTGTTCTCTGGAGGGTTTATAGATTGTACATTTTCCATGTTAGACAGTGACTAAATGCTAAAAATGAGGAGCAGCTGAGAGCAGTGAAAGATGGATAATAAAATGTTGCATATAATAAACCTTGAGAAGCCAAGGCCATGTGGGGAGATATTTACCAATATTTACAAGATACTGATAGCCTCTTAATGCCATCTCTTCTGGTTCAAAAATTACGCTATCTCTGGAAAAGCTGAATTGAGCAACAGACGATTCTGGCGATAATGAGTTATACAGTAAATAATGAAATATTCTACTATCCTGAATATCCTTAATATAATATATAATTATAGTATTTTAATTCTGTCTTTTGCCCTTTTAACAGCTTTCTTTGTCTTATTAGTGGCACCATAATATGTATGAAACAGTGATTGAATATTCTGAATAGCCTGAACTGCTAAAGAAGAGTATTAGCTAGTTACCAGCACACATAATATAAATAGTGACCTTGTCATGGTGAAGGGGCATGTGTACTTCAACAAAGCTGTGAGCTATACCATGTAGGGTCACCCAAGATGGGCAGATAATAGCAGAGAGGTTAGACAAATCGCGCTCCACTGCAGAAGGAGCAGGCAACCCACTGCAGTACATTTACCATGAAAACCTTATGGATAAGCGTGATGCATCCATAAGGTTATGGAGAGTCGGACAGGACTGAACGAATAAACAATAACAAATATAGGATTAACAGTATATAACCCTTTAGTTTTTAGAAAAATATGGTAAATAGTATAGATGCCTTATAATATTAATTAAATAGATGAGGTATTGATTTACCATGGCTGTGTACAATTATTGTTTTACACTGCATTTAGTTATACATAGGTATATGTATACGGCTGCGAGCTTGAAGAGTTGCGGATTTACAGTGCTATTAAATTAGAACAGGCTGTGAGTTACGGGCTTGAGAGGCAAACCAGTAAACCATTCTTCGCTCGTCGGATGTGAGGCCGTGGACATGATCAATTAGTCTAACTCGTAGTTACGAGTTGGGATGGAGCCAATGGCAAAAGAGATAGTCCGAATTACGTCACTGAAAAATGGAGGTTGGATTTTTAAAGTCCTACTGCGTTCAATTACGAGTTACGATCGGACCCACATTCCTGATCTAATGCAATATTGATATATATTGATCGTAAATATGATATTCTATTACATGCGAGTTACAGTATATGTATTAACACATTGATTTTGCGGGATCGATATAACACAAAAATTGAACATGAAATAAAGTCTTTTTATGGGCCGATTTGCGGGCTTGAGAATGTTGTGCTAAAACTTAACATCACTTTCCCTTTTAATAAAAGTACAGTAGTGTGGTAATATTTGCATTTAAAGTGCTACGAGTTTGACTTTACCCCCCTTGCGGGTCTTCTCTAGCACTCGTTGAGTTCTTGGCTCCATTTGTGAGTTACGAGTTTGAACGCACGTGATCTTGATGCAATTTAATAGCTCAATTGGAAAGTAGGGGTTACGGGCTTGAAAGAACAAAGGATTTGCGTCCGCGAAGTTCCATGTTCCACGTCCGGTAGGCTTTTTCAGACCATGCTGAGTCTTAACCCGCAATTCATTTGCAGGTTGCTTTAAGAGGCTAATTTTATAGCCTTAAGTCTTGCGAGCTATGTTACAAGCTACAATTCATAAAATCGAGCTGCAAGTCAGGCCAGAATGCCTTTTATAATGAATAAAACACCAGTACAAAGGGGAACAGGAACTGTAGATCAGGAGCATCCAAACATACTCACAGGAACCTACAACAGGCAGTGAGAGGAGGCTGGAGCAGCAATAAATAGTGCCAAATGAGGTGTGATTGCCTGGTGGAAATATCAGGGCTTAGTAACAACCAATTAGGAAAAACAGCATCAAAAGCTAGGAGAGGTAGTTCTGACTACTCTGCCTCTGGAACAAATAGATGTGCCATGATGCTGTAGTACATGTACTAAGGAATCTTACCTTATAGAGCTTTACTCCTCATGCAGTAAGAATAATAGTTATTGGGATCTCAACCAACAGTGCTTTCGGGTCTGGTCTAGTTCCCCATGTTCCATCACATACTGGTGATCAGCAGTAGGCTCTACACCTAGCAAATCTAGGGAGCTGTTGTGGGTTTAACAGGCCAATGGGAGTCCAGCCAAGATAAAGTGGATTCATGCAGAGGGAGAATCAAGCTGTGATCTAGGATCTCTTAGATGTTTGAATATGATGTTTTGTGGTGAGCTCATTGATTAGCTGATTGTTCTAGAAAGCAGGATGCACGCTCTGCTGAAGTGAAGTAAAAGGATTCTGTGAGAGATGACTTGAGGAGTCACTGAAGAAATTGGCGAGGGAACAGTATCGGTACGACGCTTTGACTTCATACTGTGGCAGGGTAGGTTGTGGGGGTCCCTACAAAAAGATCAAGTCTTTGCCTTTGATAACCTTTTGTGGACTCTTCTGGTTGGTGAAACCATGATCTATCAGTATCAGAAGAGTCCTGAGTCTTGAAGTAGTATAGGATCATCTTGATCCCTTAGACCCTTGCCTACAACTCTGAACTAGATACAGATATGACATGTAGTCAGGTTGAGGACCCATCACCTGGCATGAGCGAGGAAGGTGCTGACTTGTCCCAGTGATAGTATATCCCACTTGGAGGGAGCATGCAGGATTCTAGTACACTCTAGATCAAGAAATACATCAGCATAGGTACATTGTTCTGCTGTGTTATTTACTCATATTCCCACTGGAGCTTCTCCATCAAGCAGAGGAAGGTGCTCAGATTCAGAATCTAATATTAGATTTTGCCTAATTGACCATGTTTTATTATGCTTCACTGTACATAAAATATGCGTGTGTCATTCATTTAATATTTAGAGAAATATTTAGGGCTGTACTCCTTGATCTCGAAGGATCACTTACCAAATGTTGTTACATAAGGACTTTTATTCTCCTTGTTTCTGATGGCATTGGGGTCTGACGGTAGATCCAGCATGTCATGCATTTTGTTTGGTAAAACAAGGAGGTTATATACATCTATTATTTAAATGATATGGTTGTCCATTTGACTTTGCTACTACCACATACACAAACACTTATAGAATGCTGCTTTTAATATGTAAGAGCTAAAACATTTTCCTGTTGAAATTAAATACTTCTCTAAGTGAGAAGAATTGGCTAGGCCAAGTCAGAAATATTTTCACATGGGTAAGAAAGACCTTCAGAATGCTACTTTTAAGATAGTGTGCTAGGACATATATTTTTCATTTAAATTCTCCATTGTCATATCAAGCGGGTGGAACAAGCGGGCGCACAAGGGGCCTAGTTGGCAAACATAATTAAAACCAAGGTCAAACATTATAATATGACCAGGCTGCCCTCAAGAGGCTAGCAACATATATACAAAATATTTTTATACATATATTCTAATTATACATATACATACACAAGGGGAGTAACTATTTGTGATTGGTGGAAACTAACCTTGTGACTAGGAGGAAGAAATAGTTATCTAAAACAGAGAGATAATATTCTGGGTCTTTTGCTGTTTTCTGGGTTTTGGTCTTTCTCTGGCTTTGGGTTTTTCCTGCTTTTGCCTGAGCCTTCTTCTGTACTATTTCCTATCTTATCTGATAGTCCTGTCTGCATACACTTATGCCCCCTTTCAATATTCCATAAGATATATTACTATATCTGTCTATCCAAATTCTATTCTATCTCACTCAGAAGGGATCATCAAATGACAGGGGTTATCCTGAAATTCCGTACATGGCATATATAAAATGGTTTTAACTATTTAATTTGTAGTAGAGTTAAAATTCACCCTATATACTACAATCCTTCTGTTACCATTTTGTCAGTGGTCACAGACCCAGACTCATTAGCATCTGCATTCCAGACTGTAGATGTTAATCAATATATTTCAATCTGTGCCCATATCCCCTAAAACAGACTAATTGACCGTATACAATAATGTAATCCATTTAATTCTGTTAGAAACTCAATCATTAAAACATCTACACAACAAACCATATTTGGCTACACTCATCATAGATTCAGTCCTCAAGGACCCTCATGATACAAAGTCTAAGCACTACACTACACTATTAACCCTAACTATACCCCATTAACCCATACTAAACCATGTTAACCCCATCTAGACCTATTTAACCCTAACTGGGCCTATCTAACCCCATCTAAACATATTTAACCCTAACTTGGCCCCATCTAGATCCAATTTACCCTAACTGGTACTATTTAACCCTATCTTGGCCAATTTAACCCCATCTGGAACTATTTAACCCTACCTAGTCCTATGTAAGCCTATCTAGTCCTATTAACCTTAACTGGTCCTATCTAACCCCATCTAGACCTATTTAACCCCATCTGGACTTATTTAACCCTGTCTAGTCCTATGTAAGGCTATTTAGTCCTATTGAACCTTAACCGAGCCTATATAACCCCATCTAGACCTTTTTAACCCTAACTGGGCCTATTTAACCCCATCTGGACCTATTTAACCCCGTCAAGTCCTATGTAAGCCTGTCTAGTCCTATTAAACCTTAACTGTGCCTATCTAACCCCATCTGGATCTATTTAACTCTAACTGTGACTATCTAACCCTAACTGGGGCTATTTAAACTTGTCTAAAGCTATGTAAGCCTATCTAGTCTTATGTAACCTTAACTGGGCTTATTTAACCACGACTGTACCCAGTATACCCAATCCTACCCTACACTATTAACCCCCCTCTACCCTATTAAACCCTACACTACCTACCACCCTAATAAAATCTGTATTACCCAAGTAATTACAGGGAAAAAAAAACCATCTAGTTACAGGAAATAATAAAACCTAGAATTACAGAAAATAATAAAGGACATTACCATAACAATAAAAAAAAACATACATTACCAAAAATAAAAAACCTCAGTTACCAAGATAAGAAAAGCTAAGTTACACAAAATAAAAAAAAGAACTACGCACATGAAAAGAAAATGCATGTACAAATAACACATAAAATTACATCAATACAATAAATACAGTTACAATACATCAATAAATACAATACAGTTTAAATATACCCCTAACTAAATATTATTAACCCCCTAACTACTATACATGAACCCCTACTACAATACAATAACCCTATCTACAATCAATTAACCCTATCTACAATACATTAACAGTATCTCCAATCATTTAACCCTATCTGCAATACATTAACTCTATATACAACACATTAACCCTATCTACAATCAATTAATCGTATCTACAATTAATTAACCCTATCTACAATACATTAACGCTATCTATAATCAATTAACCCTAACTACAATCAATCTAACCCCAAATTAAATACATTACAAAAATCCTAAATCTAACCTAAAATGGAATAATAAAGCCCACTTACCTTGCCAGATGTCCCTTCAGCAGATCAGCCAAACCCTAGGATAAAGGAAACATAACATTTATATGAAATTAAACACAACACAAACATCAAAACATTCTAAATATTAAACTTACCTTTTCGGGACGTCCCCGTCCTTCTTCTTGTCTTCCCTGGCTGTGCACCTGGAAAAAAAACATCACATTAATACACAAATAAACACAACATAATAAACTAAACATTCTAAATATTAAACGTACCTTGCCGCAATGTTCCTGTCCTTGTCCTCTTCTGCCCCGGCTGGGCCCCTTGACAAAAACCACCACTCTAAAAAAATAAAAATAACGGAGCTTGTCACTGGAGGAGCTCCCCAACACTGATGTGGCTTCTAGAGCCTTTTCTGGTAGAAAATTGCGATGGCGCGTCTGATTGGCTAAAAAGGCTGTCAATCAAATGTCAGCCACTCAGAAGGCACCATTCTGATTGGCTGATGGACCTGTCAATCTTTTTAAACCAATCAGAAGGCATTATTGTCTTCAGCCACTCAGATTGGGATACAAAGTTTATTTAGCTTGTAACCTCACATATAATATAACCAATTCTAATACATATTGCTTCAATATATATTTCTATATTCTAACTGCCATATAAAGTGTCATTCCATATTTTAATGCTTTCATAGAGTAATAGGTTATATTGCTAATTATTAATATCATATGTGTAACAAATAGGCAGATGACTGTTTATACCATTTGCATATAATTTCGGTATTGCACTAACTTTGACTAGGCCATTCCAACACATTTACATGTTTCCAGAGTGGTACAGGTTTTGCTCAAGAATATCCCTGTATTTAGCACTATCCATCTTTCCCTCAACTCTGACCAGTTTCCTAGTCCCGGCTGCTGGAAAACATCCCCACAGCATGATGCTGCCACCACCATGTTTCACTGTGGGGATGGTGTTCTTTGGGTGACGTGATTTGTTAGTTTTCGCCAGACATAGCGTTTTCTTTGATGGCTGAAAAGTTACATTTTAGTCTCATCAGACCAGAGCACCTTCCTCCATACATTTTGGGAGTCTCCCACATGCCTTTTTGCAAACTCAAAACATGCCATTTTGTTTTTTGCTGAAAGTAATGGAGCGTACAGCTTATTGTCGTCCTATGTACAGATACTCCAGTCTCTGCTGTGGAACTCTGTAGCTCATCCAGGGTTACCTTAGGTCTCTGTGCTGCCTCTCTGATTAATACCCTCCTTGCCGATCCGTAAGTTTTGGTGGGCGGACGTCTCTTGGCAGGTTTACTGTAGTGCCATGTTCTTTCCATTTGGTTATTATAAAATTGATGGTGCTCTTGGGGATCATCAAATATTTGGATATTTTTTATAACCTAACCCTGACTTGTACTCAACAACATTGTCACTTTCTTGTTTGGAGAGTTCCTTGGTCTTCATGGCAGTGTTTGGTTAGTGGTGCCTCTTGCTTAAGTGTTGCAGCCTCTGCGGCCTTTCAAAAAAGGTGTATAAATGTAATGACAGAACATGTGACACTTAGATTGAACACAGGTGGACATCATTTCACGAATTATGTGACTTCTGAAGGTAATTGGTTGCAGCAGAGCTTTTTATGGGCTTCATAACAAAGGTGATGAATACATACGCACATGCCAATTTTCTGTTTTCTATTTCTAAAAAATTGTTTTAAGTATATATTTTTATCATTTCACTTCACCAAATTAGACTATTGTGTTCTAATCCATCACATGAAATTCAGATTAACAAAACCTTGAACTTAAGGCTGTAATGTAATATAATAGGTAAAAAGGGGTTGAATATCTTTGCAAGGCACTGTATAGATAGATAGATAGATAGATAGATAGATAGATAGATGTGTGTATTCTAATCCTTAATCTGCTTAAAATTACTCATTAATACTGTATACTCTTACTTGCAAAATATGTCACATAAGATATTAACACAATGAAATTCTACAGCATTTTTTGAAAATATAAAACATTTTCAAAAAAATATAGATGAATTAAATGCGTACACTACAATACAAGACATACTTTACCAGAAAATTGTAGAGAAGTGGCACCAACAGGCAATACTGTACAATCTGCTAGATTTCAACAAAGTTCAAACCTGTCATTTTCTAACTTGCTTTTCAACTACCTTGCCATTTTGTTTGCACTCCAAAGTCATGCTCCATTTGATCTTGTCACCAACAACTGTCTTTAAATAAAGAAAGTCTTATTTAACTTCCGAAGCAAAGTAAAACTTTTCTGATATATAAAAAAATGTCTTACTTATATTGACCATTATTTAATAGAAAACATAGAAAATAAGCTTTACAAAAACACTGTAGACTACACAAAGATACATATTAATTATACTGATACTTACATTGATATTTCTTTTGCAATATCACCTTCTGTCTTTAATCATTTCACCCTCATTGGTGTTCATTTTTGCTGCACACATGGAGTATTTTAGAGTCATGGCCAGAATGGAGCATTTGCCACTTGGCCTTTTAGTATTGGCTTGTCCAACTGTACACTTTTATGAACAGATGGTAAATGTCTATTCTTACAACAGAAATGTGCTATGATAATGAGTGGTAACATCTTTCCTGTGTATATGTGCAGTATGTCATCATCTGGCTTTGAGGAGGGACCAGCTGCCTCTCATTTCAACTCTACGTTTGCATTTATGGATGAGCACAACTTCATGAAAACAGAAACTGTGATGATTTGCTGTGTGCTGTTGTGGATAGCATACATTCATCCATTTGTAACAGGCATTCAAGTGTATCAACTTTATGCCACTGGATACAAAAATGGTTGGAAAGAAAGAATTTTGGGCATTAACCTAATTCACATTTTAGTATTTACATTCAGTTGTATTTATGATTTAAGGAACCAATGCAGTTCAAAAAAAAGACAATTGTTTGTCCAAACTAACATTATTAGTAGCTGTCTAAGCAGTTGCCTTAAATATTTTCATGGAAACATCTTAATTTTTGAAAACTCTATTTATAAGTACAGGAATCCATTTTGTGTTTGTTATATCATTCCCACAGAGCTGAATCAAGAGGGTTTGTGTTTTGTCTATTGTGAAAAGAGGGATGGGGAGTGAGGGAACAAATAGACATTATCTCTCGAGAAATGTAAACACCCATCTCACATACACAGTTTCCACCAATGTATCATGGATCTTCCCAGCGTTTTCTTTGATGGCCGAAAAGTTAAATGTTAGTCTCATCAGACCAGAGCACCTTCCTCCATACATTTTCACTCCCAGGGTCCTGCAGAGGCATCAAAGTTTACTGTTTTCTAATTAACTAGGTGTATGCATGTTCCTGCTTAATTATGCTCTGAGTCAGATTTAAAGCTTTAAACAAATACTTGTTTTTCATTATACAATGGTCCTTTAAAGTCAAAAGAGGATCACCACATGTAATAAAATAATACTTTTTGAATGGTTAATAAGGGAAAATACACAAGCATATGTCTATTTGAACAGGATTATAAGTAGGAGTCAACATGGATTTATGAGGAATAGTTCATGTCAAACAAATCTAATTACAGTGCCTTGCAAATGTATTCACCCCCCTTGGCATTTTTTGTGTCTTGGTGCCTGACAATGTGGAATTAACATGGATTGTTTGAGAATTTGCAGCATTTAATTTACAGACTATGCCCACAACTGTGAAGATTTAAAAAAAAAAAAAAAAAAAAAATATATATATATATATATATATATATATATATATATATATATATATATATATTGTCAATGTGCATAACTATTCACACCCCTAAAGTCAATACTTTGTAGAGCCACCCTTTGCGGCAATCACAGCTCCAAGTCACTTTGGATAAGTCTCTATGAGCTTGCCACATCTTACCACTGGGATTTTTCCCCGTTCCCCCTTGTAAAACTGCTCCAACTCCTTCAAGTTGTATGTTTTACGCTTGTGAACAGCAATATTTAAGTCTGACGACAGATTTTCTATTGAATTGAGGTCTGGGCTTTGCCTAGGTCATTCCAACACATTTACATGTTTCCCCTTAAAACACTCAAGTGTTGCTTTAGCAGTGTATTTGGAAGGTGAACCTCCGTCCTAGCCTCAAATCACGCACAGAGTGGTACAGTTTTTGCTCAAGAATATCCCTGGATTTTGCACCATCCATCTTTCCCTCAACTCTGACCAGTTTCCCAGTACCAGCTGCTGAAAAACATCCCCACAGCATGATGCTGCCATTACTAAGTTTCATGTTTGGGATGGTGTTCTTTGGGTGATGTGATGTGTTGGCTTTGCGCCAGACATAGCGTTTTCTTTGATGGAGGAAAAGTTAAATTTTTTCCAGAGCACCTTCCTCCATACATTTTGGGAGTCTCCCACATGCCTTTTTGCAAACTCAAAACGTGCCATTTTGTTTTTTGATGAAAGTAATGGCTTTCTTCTGGCCACTCTGCCGTAAAGCCCAGCTCTAGGGAGCGTACGGCTTATTGTCGTCCTATGTACAGATGGTCTCTGCTGTGGAACTCTGCAGTTCATCCAGGGTTACCTAAGGTCTCTGTGCTGCCTCTCTGGTTAATGCCCTCCTTGCCAGTCCGCGAGTTTTGGTGGGAGGCCATCTCTTCGCAGGTTTGCTTTTGTGCCATTTTCTTTCCATTTGGTTATGATACATTTGATGGTGCTCCTGGGGATCATAAAATATTTGGATTTTTTTTTATAAACTAACTCTGACTTGTACTTCTCAACAACATTGCCCCTTACTTGTTTGGAGAGTTCCTTGGTCTTCATGGCAGTATTTGGTTTGTGGTGCCTCTTGCTTAGGTGTTGCAGCCTTTGGGGCCTTTCAAAAAAGGTGTGTATTTGTAATGACAGATCATATGACACTTAGATTGCACACAGGAGCTTTTTATGGGCTTCATAACAAAGAGAGTGAATACATACGCACATGCCAATTTTCTGTTTTACTATTTCTATAAAATTGTTTTATATATATATTTTTCTAATTTCACTTCACTAACTTAGACTATTGTGTTCTGATCCATCACATAAAAGTCAGATTAACAAAACCTTGAACTTAAGGCTCTAATGTAATAAAATAGGTAAAAAGTCCAGGGGGTGAATACTTTTGCAAGTCACTGTAGTTTCTATGAGGAGGTTAAGAGGAACTTGGATCAAGGCTACTCAGTGGATGTAGTCTTTTTTAAATTTTGCAAAGGCTTTTGATACAGTGCCACATGGGAGACTGTTGTGCCAACTACGGGATACAGGAATAGCAGAAAATATCTGCTCATGGATTAAGAGCTGTCTAAAAGACAGGAAGCAAAGGGTTGTGGTAAATGGAACACACTCTGATTGGACTATCGAGGTAAGGGAGTTCCTCATTGTTCCACATTAGGTCCTCACCTTTTTTACATATTTATTACTAATAAGTAGGATTGGGAAGTAGTGTCTCCTTTTTTTGTTGATGACACAAAGTTGTGCAGGGTAATTTAATCAGATAATGATGTACTTTCCCTTTCAAAGGGATTTGCATAAAGTAGAGGGATGTGCATCTAAATGGCAGATGAGATTTAATATGAATAAATGTAAAGTTATGCATCTGGGAAGGAAAAATAGCCAGGCGATTTATAATCTTACTGGAGCAAATATAGGGCTATCAGATATTGAAAGGGATTTTGGGGATACTTGTGGACAACCACCTAGGTAACAGTGCTCAATGCTAAAAAGCAGCTGCAAAGGCAAATAAAATATTTGCATGTATTAAGAAGGATATAGAAGCCAGAGAAGCAAATATAATTCTGCCACTATACAAATCCCTAGTACGCCCTCATTTGGAATATGGAGTACAATTTTGGGCACCACTTTTTTCAAAAGGAAATTTTAGAGCTGGAAAAAGTACAGAGATGGGCTACAAAACTATTAAGGAGAATGGAGTGTCTAAGTTATGAAGAAAGACTAACTAAAGCTCTAGAAAAAGAGGAGATATGTTTACCTTATATAAATACATCCAGGGTCAGTATAAAGATTTCTCAAGTGAACTATTTGTACAAGAGGTTTTCAACTGACAAGAGGACATCCTTTGAGGTTAGAAGTAAAAAGATTCCACCTTAAAGAAAGAAAATGGTTCTTCACAGTAGGGGGGGTAATCTGTGGAATTCACTACCAAAAGAGGTGTGACAGCAAGATTCGATAGATAACTTTAAAAGGGGACTGGATTTATTTCTAATTAAAAAGGGCATTCAGGGTTATGCTGGATAATCAGAGGGACAGAGAGAGAATTGATCCAGGGAGGAATCCGATCGCCAATATCTGGTGTCAGGAATTCATTTTCTTTTCTCTTTGATACGATTGGCAGAATTTCACTTTTTTTTTTTTCTGTTTGTCTTCCTCTGGATCAATTAATTAACAACTAATCCGCATATTACAGATCAGAGGATATATTAAAGGATTGAACTTTTCAACCTCAATTACTATGGCCCTGTATTCAATTGCGATTTGGTCAATTGAATAGGGCTCTAAATAAGCACATAGCATATTTTTTTTAAAGAAGTTTTTAGTTCGTAAAAACCTTGCTTTTGGATAGATGCTTACTAACTAAAAACTTCTTCAAAAAAAATGTTATGTGCTTATTTAGAGCCCTATTCAATTGGCCAAATTGCAAATGAATGAGGGCCTATGTAACTATGTAACAAAGTAGTTTTCAATACATTTTATTCTAAAGCTTCAATATATTTAGTATCTCTAAATGCTAACCTGACACTGATGAGTTCATATTTGCAATAAAATGTAAATTTACTTTAATATCAAATAATAAATTAACTACAGCTACCGGAAAAAAATTGTGTTAGTTATGCTTTTTATGACACTTATTTACATGTACTTAAATGCAGGTGTATTGTACTTATCGTATCACATTTATACTTGTCCTAATTGCGAGTTTGTTGGTACGGGCTTGCGCATGCACAATGAGTGCCAAAGGTGCTAATTGCGTGCCTCGCGATGAGCGCCTAAGGCCGGCATTTTTTTTAAGGTCGGAAATCGGTAGCTATTGTGAGGCCGCCAAAAGACGCCAATTGAATAGCCATTTATCTTTCAACATCACTAATGACCTCCCTGTCTGACAATATGGTAACAATAGTAATGTGGATATAGATAGTAATATTGATATATGTTGTCAGGATAGTTCATTATTTAAATCTATAACAGTAGAGCCTCACAATTATGGTATGTTGAATGTTGTTTGTCAGTTCTGTGGGGCTTATCATCTTCAACAGGAAAGACAGAGAGATGGTGAGTTCATTAGTTGTTGTCAGAAAGGAAAGGTAAGACCTCCAAAATGAGACCAATTCCCAGCATGTTTATAAAGTATAAATATTGAGCATACTTTTCAAAATTATAATAATTTCAAACAAAATATACAATCTTATAATAGTTCCATTTCTTTTACTTGTATGCGTGAAAAATTAGCTGCTAATGTTCCAGGACATGGCCCTTACTGCTTTAAAGTCCAAAGCCAAATTTACCACCGTACTTCGCATTTACACACAGAAGAAGGAAAGCAAAGAAAATTTGCTCAGCTGTATGTACTAGAAAGAATGGAAGCTGTTGAAAAATGTATGAAGCTTTCAAAAAAATAAAAAAATGCTTAGCCACTGTTTTTAAAGAGCTTGATAACATTATGGCAAAAACCCCATATACTCAAGCTTATAAAAAAAGTCAGAAGTAGAACATGAACAACAGATTCATGCTGAACAAAATTAGTTGCTGATCCCTAGAGTCAATATGGTTCTTAGAAGAGATTGCCATTGTGATAAACGCTGTTATAACTTACCCACATCTAATGAGGTTGCAATGGTCTTTCAAAATGATAAGTGGGAACCTCCATTTCAACGGGATATTAGAATATATCTAAGAAATCAAGAGCAACCTTTCATTAACTTAAATATCTTAAGTACTAATTTGGATCTAATAACATATCCAATATTTTATCCCAATGGAAGCAGGATGAAGCAGGATGGAAACCAAAATGAATACTTGACAGTTATCCAAATAGCAAAGTACGTGTCAGAAATACCGTAATATTTCAATGCTTGAATTTAAAGTGGCTCAAACTGCAATTTGAGATGTATTTAATCCCATTTTATATGGTGGAAAACTGACACAACAATGAATCATTGATTCATATCTGCGGTAGAAGTAAATAATCTAAATGTTATAAAATATTAACAGAATAAACTACGTGTTGAACAGTATTGTTGACTTATGGATTATGTAGCTGAAGTTGCAACAAACCAAGAACTTTCAGCTGGTCAAGCCATCATTTTGCCATCTTCTTTCCAAGGATCTGCTCGAAATATGAGAGAAAGATACAATGATGCTATGGCAATTGTTACTAAATTTGGGAAACCAGATTTATTTATTACATTTACATGTAATCCACAATGGTCAGAGATTGTTGATAATTTGAAAACTGGACAAACTGGAGCATTATTTCTATCTAAATGGACCCGGAGGATTGGGGAAAATTAATCTATACAGTATAATGTATTGATGAGTTTAATTTGAGGTCAAGGTGAATTAATACATACCTTTTTAATGACTGGAATTGCTGCCCTTTTGTTGGAAGTTGGTACAACTGATTTAAACTTCCAGTTCCCATTTTGGAAACATCAGTGTCAAATATTAGAATAGCATCAATACAAGCTAAAAATCTAAAAAAATATAAAATAATTATAATCGATGAGGCAACAATGATGTCGTGCCATGCTCTGCAAAGTATTGAGCTTTTGTTACTTGAAGTCATGGCAAATGATTTGCCTTTTGGGGGAAGGTTGACGTTGTTAGGTTGGGATTTTAGGCAAACATTACCAGCTGTTGTCCACCAAAATCGGACAGACATTGTGGAAACATGTATAAAGTCAAGTCCACTATGGGAAATATTTACGCATCTGAAATTAGAGAAAAATATGAGATCAGAAGGCCAAAATGAATTCAGTGAGTGGTTAATTAAAATTGGTAACGGCAAAACAAAGGTAATAAGTAATTTAACTGAGGATACGGTGTAAATTCGATATGCAATGATTTGTAAAGATTCACTAATATCAGCTATATTCCAAAATGGAATAATTAACAATGATTACTCCGAGCTTACACACAGTAATATTAGTAATATAAGTAATATTAACATCGAAAAATTAGGATGCATTGCTTCTGAATAATGAAATTTTAGAATTAATAGATGGAACAAAAACAAATTATTGCAGTGCAGATTCTGTACTTGCTGATGACAAACATAGTGAGACAAACTTTGCAACTCAATTTATAAATTCATTAACTCCATCTGGATTACCATCACATAATTTGCAGCTGAAAAGAAGGCAATTTTCATTTTACTGCGAAACATGAACCCAAAAATTGGATTTTGTAATGGGACCAGATTAATTGTTCAGGATTTAAGAGAGCATTTCATAAATGCTGAAATTGTGAATGGTACCCATAAAGGTGAACGAGTTTTCATACCAAAAATAGATTTGGCTCCAAGTGAAAGTAGTTTGCCTTTTGTACATCATCAATAAATCACAAGGGCAAACTTTTAAGTCTGTTTGCCTGTTTTTAGAAGAATCAATATTTGTCCATGGTCAAATCTATATGGCATTTTCAAGATTCAAAAATCCATCAGAAATTAAAGTTTTCGTTAAAAAAAAAACAGAAAGTCAAGGTGAGCTATTAGATGATGGTAGAAAATATTGTATATGATGAGGTTTTTTAAGGTTTAAAAAAGGTAAAAAATGGAAATGGACTGTATATATAGATACTAGGGCCCTCATTCTATTATCGGTCGTAAATCGGCCGCAAAGCTGCGATTCCTTGCGGGGCTCCCGTTACCTTGCGAATCAATTATACGGCGCCGCAAGGCTATCCCCTTACGGCCGGCCGTATATCTTGCAATCAGCCGTAAGATCAGAAATCTTTAAATCCAAAAATAAATTCAAGACAGCACTGTAAAGCTCTGTAAATGCTAGGGATCATTATGGGGGACATGAGAATTAATAGCAACCCCCTCTCAAGCTTGCACATTAGTCCAAATCCGAGATTACATTAACTGTTTATTTTCCGGCCACAGCGTGGGCGGGACTGAGGTTCTCCAAGCCCTCTGGACTTTTTACATGGATATGTGACATAAATTTAAAAAATATATATTTACGGATTTGAGTGTAGGGGAATGTTGTGCTATGAATGCTAACACCTACAATCACTTTATAGTCTCCTCAGAGTGCAGGATGGCTTTATTATGGCTTTGTTATGTGCTTAATTGTGTGCCTGCGGGCCCTTTTTTCTGCAAGTAAGCTGCGGCTCGGTTTTAGCCTTGCAGAGAGGGTTCCCGGAGCAATTGAATAGCAACCAGGGCTTTCTTGCGGCCGAAACTCTTGCGGCCGTTTAAGATCAAAGGATTTCCTCCGGCGCGAGCGGCCGCAAGGGATAGCAAGGCGCCGGCCGCAAGCCTGCGGGAATCCCCGGCCAGAAGGGAAAAAATTAGCTGAATAGCTTGCGGCCGGTCCTTGCGGCCCCGCATCTCCTACGGCCGTTAATAGAATGAGGCCCTATGTGGAATAGACAACATTTGATAATATGTAAAAATGTAACATGTGTTACTGATATATTTATAATTTCGTGATATTTGGTTTAAAATATAAACATAGTTTATTCTTATTGTATAAAAAAAAGAAAAAGGAATATTATGTAAACATATTTGATGTACACTGTTATATGAAGATATTGTTCATGATTTGTTTAGAGATAATCGTATTGAAATTGAATGGAAAAAAAAAATTGATTTTAACAAGTTCACTGAATTATTCAAATTGTGATATATTGTTATCATATTCATATATATTTTAAAAAAAATAATGTTTGCAGTTTTAAAAGAATATATTGTTCATTATTTGTGTAGAGAAAAACATATAAAAATAGCATGCAATAAAAAATATTATATTTTTATGAGTTTACTGAATTTTTCAAATTGTAAGATGACATGTAAAAATATGGGTTGTACAATGTTATGATCTAATATAAAAGAAAACATGTTTGCAGTTTCATATGAGTATATTGTTCATTACTGGTTGAGAGAGAAAAAAATCAAAATGTTATTGTTTCAGGAAATATGCCATATTTGTGATACATTCTACAAAAAAAAAGTAC
This sequence comes from Discoglossus pictus, assembly GCA_027410445.1. Taxonomy (NCBI): domain Eukaryota; kingdom Metazoa; phylum Chordata; class Amphibia; order Anura; family Alytidae; genus Discoglossus; species Discoglossus pictus. The sequence continues at coordinate 553,131,505 of CM050163.1, forward strand.
AGAGAGATATGTATGTTACACATCGAGATAGTACATAAACAGACACAAAACAAAATGTATAACACTATATTATGCCGTCATTTTTGACGGGCAAGTCGCTAGTACTTTATATTATGTTTTTTTGAGTAAAATTTTTTGGGCTCTATTCAAGACATTATGTAACATGTTTTCCAAAAGTGTTAACATTTTTTAGATGCTTCATAGCCATTATGTTTGTCTTTATTGTCATATGTTTTCTAGCACTTCTGATAAGTGCTGTTCCTCTTTGTATGTGTTTTTACTTGAAATAAAACATAACTAATCCATAAATGTAAAATGTTGCAACGTAATTGCTCAAGGTTTTAAAGTAATGTGTTTTTGTTGTAAATAAAATAAATAGGCTTTTGAAACAGAGTAACAATACAATTATTTGTAAAACTTCCTTTGTGTATAGAATGCTCCATCTTGTCTGTTATATAACTGGAGATTGACACACTTCAGCATTACTATTAGAGATGTTCAGCTTATGTTTTATGAGATCTATTTACCAAGTGTTACTCTATCTTTGAATTTATATCTTAAAATTACCATGCATATAAAAAAATATGAAATGAATACTGGAGTATTAAGGATTTTTTAATAATGACACATTTTAACTTATATTAACATCAGCACCTATTGGTATATGCTATTTTTCATTCATACTATTAGTAAACAAATGAACTATAGTTTAATAGGCTCAGCAATTCATTTACTGAGCACTGGAACATGGATTTATTTTTCTTTTCCTTAACAAGTTTGTCTTGTTAAAAATATGTTAAGATCGTCCTGATGGATCCAAACTAAAGTGCTTGTTCTTTATCCTAAACACATATATCCTAATAAGCAACTTTAGTTGGGTGTATAAAGTATATAATCTAACAGAACCTAAATCAATTAAAATAAGTTGCTCTATGAAAAATAAGCATAGAGGAGCTCCTCCCACGAGGAGCCCTGTTGATCGTACAAGAATTATACACCTTTACAATCTGTAATTGGTTGAAAATGATTAATCTATTTTTAGTCATGAAAAATGTAAATCAAAATTTCAAGTTTGACCCCTGTTTATATACTTACTTGACACCATTATAATATATTGTAAGGGGTTAAATGCTATAAAGGGTTGAAGTCTAACTGCTAACTGTTTAGTTAGCAACATTCTGTGGAATTTATTTGTTTACTAGAAGGTAGTATGCACAGAACTAAAGTGTGATGACCCAGTGGGACCTGTGCACCCCAAAACATTACTGCTACAGCTTTGGGGATCCCCTAGATTATCTGGGTTCTAGCGCTCTCAGTGGCCAGCCTGCTTTTCCAGGTGAGGAACCAATGCAGGAACATAGAATACTGCAGGAACAAATGAGAACAAGCAGGAACATACAGGCAGATGTAGGTCCCTTTAAAGAAGGACCAGAGGGAGAGAGGTATAAGGGTACCCTCAAGTGATTTTAGCTCAGGAAGAGCTTACCCAAGAATGACAGTACACAGTAGTTATATACAGCCAGACTAGACTGATCTATTGAGGCCGAATGCATGGATAATTTTTACAGAGTAAACCAGCGTGGGACAGCCCACAATACAATGACCTTGTTTGAATTACCCGCCTAGGTGTATGGGAAACAATCAGTACACTAGCTACACTAATTAGGTTATCTCTGAACCACTCAGAGGGAATTAGCCCCCCGGGACAGGACAAACCCTCTAGAGGGCTCTGTCCACTCTACAGTTCGATATGAGTAATTTGCTACTTGATTATCCATGTGGCTGGCAGATACCTCTTGGGGAAACAATAGAAGGGGAATGAATGGGAAGCCAGCCCAAACCAGTGTACAGTTATAGTCACCATTTTCAGTCACCACATGGTGGGCAGTAAAGCATGTTCTTTGGTGTAGTCACATATTAAAACATCAGAGAACAGTAATGTCAGTTTGTACAGTAATTTTGAATTCCCAAATCATATAATTACATGGACATACAGTGGGGGCCCGTCCATAGGGGCGTCGGGGCAAGCGCCCCCCAAAAAGTTTTCAGTGACCCAGCAATAAAAAAAGACAAATAACAATTAGAAATAATCATAAAACAATAAAATATCATCTTTAAATTTGCATTTAAGTGTTCTTTCTTAAGTATGCTTTCATTCAAAATATTCCCTGGGACACTGTCACTTTAAGATAACCCCTTGTATGCCTTAACTGCTGTGTGCTATCCATTGTAACTAGCGCTTCCCTGCACTGTGTGATCATATTACACTAACCTGACACTGTGAGAGCGAGTCATGACCGTTAATGAATGCCGCCCAGCCACCAGGGAGAAGCTATGCATGGGCAGTGAAAATGTATCAATTTCAATGACTGACAGCCTTTCAGCGTCATCCAATCAATGCTGAGAGGCTGTCTAGTCTCCATGATCCCCACATAAGCTCACCCAGAACGTTAGCCCAGGGAGCCCACTAACAAATAGAGACCCGAGTTAGTGTTTGACTGACAGGTGCCCTGGCAGCCCTGCTATAAAAATCTGACCCCATAAGCCAGCCCCCTCTGTTTCCCGCTCCTGGTGCTAAAGAACCCATCTACAAGTAAGTAGAAACACTGCCCTCCGTGCCCTGCCTTGCCCAGCCAAAGCCCCTAGTCCCCCTAATAAAAAAGGGTCCCCCAGTTACCCCACTATGCCTACCTGTCACCCACCCACCTAGGCCAACAATGCCTGTGCCACGCCCCCGATCACCCCCATGGGGCCTGTGCCACCCCTGATCACCCCCACCTTGGCACCTTAACCTACCTAACTAGTAGCAAGCCACCTACCTACCACCCTGATCCAGTGACCCAACCCTGAACCAACTAACAAGCCACCTACCTACTACCCTGACTTAGTGACCCCATCCTGACCCAACTACCAAGCCACCTACCTACCACCTTGACTAAGTGACCCAACTACCAACTTGGTAGTTGGGTCAGGGTCGGTTAACTGGGTCAGGGTGGTAGGTAGGTCGCTTGGTAGTACCAAGCAAAGCCACCTACCTACCACCCTGACCCAGTGACCACATCCTGAACCAACTACCAAGCCACCTACCTACCACCCTGACTAAGTGACCCAACTACCAACTTGGTAGTTTGGTCAGGGTGGGGTCACTGGGTCAAGGTGGTAGGTAGGTCGCTTGGTAGTACCAAGCCAAGCCACCTACCTACCACCCTGACCCAGTGACCCCATCCTGACCCAACTACCAAACCACGTACCTACCACCCTGACTAAGTGACACAACTACCAACTTGGTAGTTGGGTCAGGGTGGGGTCACTGGGTCAGGGTGGTAGGTAGGTCGCTTGGTAGTACCAAGCCAAGCCACCTACCTACCACCCTGACCCAGTGACCCCACCCTGACCCAACTACCAAGCCACCTACCTACCACCCTGACTAAGTGACCCAACTACCAAGAAACCTACAAATCAATTAAAAACACAACACAACCCCCCTCCCCCCTATTTTTATTCCATTTTTCAAAGTAACAGTCAATGTATCTTTAACATTGCAGTTAAAAAAAAAGGATATATTGCCTGTCACTTTTACAGATAAAATAAAAATAAGGGAAGGGGAAAAAAAATAAGTAAACAACAGCACACACTTACCTGTCAAATTGACCCCTCCAGCGGTGGCCTTCTGGCCTGGATAGTCAGGCATTCCAATAAATTTTGATTGAAGCCCATGTCCTTCAATCTTGATAGAAGCCCTTGTCCTCATCTTGATTGAAGCCATTGTCCATTCATTCTGGCCCATTGCAAGAGGCCTCCACCTAAAAAACCTGATGCTCTAAAACAAAAAAATCAACAATCTAATGAAGCTCCTCCTACAAGGAGCTCCCCCCGGCGACGAATTGTTTTTTTCCCACACTCCTCCTTTTTTTCTATTTTTGAAGGACTCTGATTGGCTGAAATTTTGATTGACATTGATTTCGAGTCTTTAAAAAATTAGCAAAGCAGGTATGGAAGCCTGTAAGGGCAAATTTGTATAGAGCATATTTTGTATTGGCCCTACATTAGTTTATTCCTTGGAGCCCTGGCTCTCTGGATGGGATCAGGGCTTGGTGTATCAGGGTGGCTAGTCTGGGTAGCCCTAGGGCAGACCAGACTACCAGTTTCCGCCATCCCTCCACATTACAATAAGTGGCCATTTTAAGCCCTGTCAGGTTGCTCTTCCCATTGGTAGCAGGGATAACACAGTCTCTTGCCTCATTGGCCCATTCAAATATAAGCAGCCTGCTAATTGTCTGAAAGGCAATCCGGTCATGGAAACCGAAGCTCCAGCTCGAAGTCTCCCCTGGCTTCCAAGTAAGCCAATCACAGGAATGCCTGCAAGCCAAGGAAATACAAACAGGCCAACTACAAACAGGCCTCTTTCCCATAGACTTTCATTGTAACAGTCCTTGTTAGGTTTGACCGGTTGCCTTTTACAGTGATCCTCTTTAGGGTGGCTTTAGGCTGGCCAAAGTAGTTATTGGCATCCATGTTAACATTATGTCACTGTACTAGAGCAATAATACATTTCAAAAGATGATTAAAAAGTGTTGTATTCATGTGACTTTGGAACCTGAAATCTATATGATATTTAATGTAAACATTTGTTGTAAAAAAAAAATGTTTTGGGGGTTTAGAAGGGTCCACTCTTGCCCACCAAAGTCTGGGCATGACAAAAATATTACAATCTTATTCACTAGAAGTAAAGATTGGCCTGCAAATATAACTCAAAGTTGCCACATTATATTTGTCATTACCAACAGCCCTATTAAATTTGAAGTCCCTAGCTGCATCGGCACACTCACAAAGGCTACAGGCTGGAAATTCGGCTGCTTTATAGAGCTATTAAATTGAACCATGCTGCAAGTTATGGGCCGTAGACGCAAACCTGTAAACCATTCTTGCGCACGGTGCATGTGCGGCCGTAAACATGATCAATTAGTCAAACCCATAGTTACAGGTTTAGACGGGGCCAATGGCAAATGAGATTGTCATCATTACGTCATTGAAATATGGAGGTTAGATTTCAAAGCCTTACAGGTTTCAATTACGGGTTTCGATTGGACCAGTATTCCAGAACTAATGCAATAATAATAAATCAGTAAATATGATATCCTAGTACATGCAAGTTCCATATATGTATTAACACATTGATTCCCGGGATCGATATAACATGGGAATGAAACATAACAAAGATTTGAAAGCTTGAGAATGTTGTGCTATTAATTGTAATATCTAACATCTCTCTCCCTTTAATTATAAGTACAGTAGTGTGTTTATATTTTGCATTTACAGTGCTAAGGATAGGACTTTAACCCCCTTGCGGGTCCTCTGTAGTACCTGTTGGATTTTTGGCTCCATTTGCGGGTTACGGTTTTGAACGCCAGTGGATTATTAGCAATTTAATAGCAATTTTTCGACCGTAACAGTTATGGGCTTGATGGATCAAAGGATTTGCGGCCGCGGAGTGCAGATTTCGACATCCTGTAGGGTTTTTTCACCTGTAACATTTGCTTTACGGGGCCAATGAAATAGCCGTAAGTCTTGCTGGCTATGTTACGGGCTCCGGTTTTACACGTTGAGGGAATTTAATAGGGCTGCAAGTGTTCTAATACATGTGCAGATTGCATATCCACAAAAATTGTGCAATTAATGGGTGAGATTATGGACAACTTGTATACATTGAGACACTTTGATTCTAACTTCAGTTGGGGTCACTCTGTCTCCTGTGGTGTATCACCAAATTAATATTTATAAATATTACACAAGGTTCGTCTACATTAAAAGGTATTTATTAAAAGGCAGATAACACAATACTATAAATGTATTACAAACACAACAGCCCAGACCCACGGAGCAACACCCCCTTTTAAATCTATCTACCTATATATATATAGTAATTCCCTTCCCCAAACGCTTGATCTTACCCACGGTCAGACCATTGACATCACCTCCTCACCCTCACCATCAAGGAAGAAAACAGGAAGCAGCACCAGTTTCCTGCCTGGATATATCCTTAGTTGAGATGATGTAATTTACATCACATCCTGTCCATGAGCAATTGTGGGAGGGAAGTAAAGATTCTCAGCCCTCCTACAAAGGCCTGTTTGAGGAAGTCCTGAATTACCATTCAAGGAAGACAAGTTACCACATTCCCTCACTTTTTCTTCTTCTATGTTGCTCAGTTTTCTAGTTATCCCTCTAGTACAGGAGAACCTAGTGGGAGCAAAAACCTGATATACAGGAGAAATTCAACCCACCGTCCCTCCGGAATAGTTCCCTCAGCGACATAAGTTCTCCTGTACTTTCCTATGGCTGTCAATCCACATATTACACAAAAAACAGAATTTATAGAATTTAGGTGAGAGTGTGTGATAAATGTTTATGTATGTGCAATGTAAAACTTTATTGAAGAATGTATGAGAGAGAGAAAGAAGAGGAAAAAGACACATTATTATATATCCTCCTTGCAAGTTTCATTGCCACACAAAAGTATATTATTATAATTGTCGTTAATACTTGAATGAACATGAGTACCAGCGACAGTGTTCGTAGGACTGGATGTGTCTCTGACTGAAGTTCCAAGGTAAAAAGCTTCATTGTCAAATTTGTCCAATCTGCATTTGCAGTAAAATTGATCATTTCAGTGGTAAGGTTTCTTGATGGAAATACCATGATACAAGACCCTTCTTCCACCAAACATATTTCATCAACTGTCCTATATTCAGAGTGGCCGATAAAGCATGCAATGTCCCCTATGCGGATCACCTCTTGCACCAGGTTTTCTTTTATCAACTGCACCCAGCCATCCTCCTCAGCTCCTTTCTCCCAAACACAACTGCACAGCCATCGGTGTTGAGATTTCCTGCAACAGCTTTCATCCATCTCCAATCCTGTAATAGTGGCCAGTCTTTTTGATGGGAAGTGTTGCTTGTAGATTCCATCACTTAACGTGCCAATGCTATGTATAAAGTTCAGTTGCTCTGCCTGCCCCTCCCAACGGGGAATTGCCAGGATTAGTCCTATTGTCCCAGATTGTAGTCCATGTGGCATCCATTGATCTGGGCCTTCAATAAAGCTGTATTTAAGATTGTCCTCAGTGATGTCCACTCCTTTTCTTTTCAATGACGTGATAATCCTTGTTGCATTGATTTGTCTTGCCCACTTGTTTTCCTGGATGTCTTTAATAGTTTCCTTTAAATCTGCCAACAGCTTTCCTCCAATCATAGAACAGAAAATGGCAGTTCCCACTATTTCATTCTTAATGCTGTTAGCAATGGAAGCAATATTTTCCTCAACTAGATGCAGGTTGTTGGCAATGGTGTGTATGTCATCAACATTGTCTGTCAGTCTACTCACTATAAGGGAGTCAGCTACTCCACCTGTTTTCATAGCATGTCCCATGCCATCAGTAAGGGAGTTTATCCGGCTGTTCACTCCAATGATGTCTGCTGAATTCCATACTCCCAATCCAGTTCCGACTCCTCCTAAAAGGGCTGCAAGTGTGTCCCGTTTTTCTCGACTCCCTGCTCCGGTCCACTCAATGATGGTCTCTTGTATACTTTGCTTAAACCACTGCCGCTGTGATTCCGGGCACTTTGGAGGAATAGAAAAATCATTAAAATTTAGAATTATTGGGTAGTAAGTCCACCAAACCCCTTGCACAACTGTTTCATGTGTTGGTACCACCACCAATCCGCCTATTGGCCATGGTACCTTCTTCTGATCTTTACAACGTTGCAGCTCCTTTACAGAGACAAATACTTTATCTATTGTTAGAACACACCCCTTTCCAGTATCAAAATTGCAGAATTCCCCTAGGTCAGGCTGGGCAGCTATAACTGCAGCGTCCCATTCTCCACCTTCTTCTAATGTTAAGTTACTCACTACTACTGTAATATTTGTAAACCTCCCTTGTATTGGAGCTCTAAGAGCTAATCCCCTGGTACTATTATGTGGCAAAATAAGGTTTACTTGTAACCCTCCACCCTCTTTTACTTCCAATTCCCTGGGCCAAATAAATCTATCTGCTTGAACATAATGTAACTCCAATCTTTTCAAACTCTCTCCCTTATTTGCGGTATCTTCTGGCCTTATTGCCTGTCTCCCCATTCCTACTGTGATACAGCTTATACTTATCCATCCTGGAACAAGGATCCACCACAATCTTCTGTTGACACGCATCTTCATTCTTATACAGCCGTGCTCTGTGGGAACACTAGATTCCATCATTAGAAACATATACATAACAAAAACAACAGGGGCCATTCTTTTTGCAAGTTTGTTCACGGCCCTGTAATCAATGGTAAGTCTCCATGATGAGGCTGCTTTTTCATCTCTATTCCCTTTTAACACAGCTTTTCTCACAGGCCAACATGGTGAGTTACATGCATACCCATTTCCAGATTTAATTATTCCACTTTTCTCCAGTATTTCTATCATCTTGGTGATTGATGCCACTGATTCTCTTGGGACTGGATATTGCTTTTTCCATTGTGGGTCTCCTCCTTCCAAAAAGACCATTCCTTTCATTCTTCCACAGTCTAATTTATCTGTAGCCCAAACAGGTATGTCTTGGATTAGCTTCTGCAGCCATTCTGGTTGTCCGTCTAGTTTCAGTTTGTTTTTTTCCAGACTTTTTATCGGAGAGACAATATATGCCATTGGGAGCACAACCCCTTTCGTCAACTCTGTACTTACCTGATTCACCTTTTCTGTCTTCCACAAACAAAAATTGGCAAGATCTACAATGAAATTTCCTTTTTTTAAAACTTCTATTCCCAATATTTCCTCTGGCCAACCCACTATTGCTTCTACTTGTATTGTTTTTTCTCCAACTGCTACATCAATTGGACCTGCTCTAACCTCCTATGGATTCCCAGTAACTCCCATACTACTTACTGAAGAATCCCCATTTTTGACCCTGTTGGTCATTGTAACTGCTGCTCCTGTATCTACCAACATATTTTTCCCTACCCCTGCGATGACTGTATAACTGGTAGGCCGACCTGCCTCATCCATGGTTAAATTAGCTGAGTGAATGAGATGCTGAGGCGCAGGGGTTGGGATTTGTCATTGTGACTCACTTCTACTCCGTCCCTCTTTTATAACACTATATTGCATCTTTGCCTCACTTTCCTTCAATTTCTTCTCTGACTCAGCTACCTTGTTTTTAAGTATGTGATTTTCCTCTTCTATCCTATCCTTCTGTCTCCTGAGTTCCCAATAGCCCATGTTACCGTTTCTCTCTCCCTCCTGATTAGCCCTCCAGTTGCTGCCATCCCTATTCCTATAGTCCCTAGGTGGATCTCTCCATCTTTTGTCAAAGTTCTGTTTTGGTCTCCAATTTTGATCATCCTTCTTGTTCTGGGGTACATCCCACGTCTGGTTTCTCCAATTACCATCTATATCTCTACCAGACTCGACCTTAAATGTTCTTACAGCTGAAACAGAGCAGGCCTGTTCTGTGAAAGGATGCTTGATCCACCACGTATCAGCTCTAGTTAGTACCATTTCCAAGTCTGTTGGTGTTGGATCAAAAAGCCTGATAAATTCTTGACACTCCCGGGGAAGGGCTTCCATTACTTTTGCTATATGTTCTGGTGAGCCCAGCACTAGAGGCTGTTGAGGTTGTCGTAGAGTATACCAAAAAAATATCCTTTGAGCTACCTCTCTAGGACCATCTATTGGCCTCATGGTAATATTTGCTATTTCTTTCTCTATGCTAAGTAGATAGAAATTAGTTGCAGCAATTCTTCCTGCCTGATCAGACACACTGTTATTAAATCCCAATAGTCTACTAGCCAAAGGACCCATAGCGTATTCTAACAGTTCTGTCCATTCCTCTAAGTTAAGACCTCCTTTTTTAGCTCTATCTGCTCCCCTCTTAAACCAATGTGTAAATGTATTAAAGTTGTTAGTTGGCATACTTCCCCACCATTTCTGGAAATTATCTTTATCTGCCATAGACATCGGTCGAGTCTGCATAGAAAATCCTGTAGGTGTTTGCCTTGCATTAAATAATTCTGAAACAATAACTGGTGCTTGTGGTATGGTATCTACTTGTGGAACAGAATAACATAAGAAATCTTTTCTATCTTGGTTCATTTTCGGCACTGGTTCTTTATTTTGTGCCACGAACATATCCAGATCTGGATATATTTTGGCAATGTCTCTGACTCCTTTTATCCCTTCTAACTTTGTTTTATTTTTATAGTCCATTATTATGTTTTGAAGTTCTGTTATTTTTATTCCATAAGCATCCCTCTGTTCCTCTATTTCCCCTAACTCCCTTTCTAGTTCCCCCACAATTGTAGTTGTTCTCAAAGCTGCAATTTTTAAACAATCCCTTTTGTCCATTGCTTCCTCCATTTTATTTGTTGTTTCCAAATTATGCTGCCGTAATTCTACAACTAAGTCTATTAGGCCTCCTATTGTGGCTACAACAGCTTGTGTGACCAAACTTTTTCTCTTCTTTGTTCTATACTTTTTGTTATTTATAATTTGTTTTAGAACATCCATTAATCTCTTCTCTTTTCCACTGTCTGGGTTTGCTGGCTCTGGAAGCTCATATGGACCATCATGTTTTTGAATATGTTTCCTAAAGTACTCACGCACTTCTGTGGGAAAGTATTTGGCCCCTTGAAAAGACATTTCTACTCTTTTACTCACCCAAGTAAGAATCCAAATCAATTTGCGACTAAAGTAGCATGCTTCTGAGTAGCCAACAATAGTTGATGACTATTCAGTAGGCCAGGTGTAATATGTAGAAAAATAGATTAGTACCCACAATGCAAATTATACTTACCTTAGTATGGTGAAGGTAATACTTGCTAATTAACTTAAAATATAATAGCAAGGCCTTCAGGGTAGGAGATAAACCCGAACGAGGATATGCAAGACACCCAAAATGTATAAGGTATGGAAGCCTATAGTGTATTAAAATGCACGCCTGAAATAATATATATATATATATATATATATATATATATATATATATATAATATTTAAAATGGTTTATTTATTATTTTTCTCCAGGCCTGTACTATGATAAAGGACTAGAGAAAGAAAAAGAAAGAAGAGAAAAAAAACAAAAAAAAAAAAACAAAAACAAAACAAACCCAAACTTGTATATTAAAATGTAGGCCCAAACTAGGATACAAAGGAAATCAGCATTCAAATACAACAAAAAGCCGCATGGAGCCTACCATATTGTATTCAAATGCAGGGCTAGGCCTGTACTCTGATATTCAACTCACTCAGATAGGCCTATGCTGGTAGTCTATTACAATAAAATAAAAATAAAGGCCTGAAAACTACTAGGCCTGCTAAATTGAGGCCTGATGAATAATAGTATTAACAAACTCAGGCATTTGAAACACACAACAAACTAATTGTGGCCTGGTGCCCAAGCTTGTATAATAAAATGGAGACCCAAACTAGGATACAAAGGAAATCAGCATTCAAATACAACAAAAAGCTGCATGGAGCCTACCATATTGTATTCAAATGCAGGGCTAGGCCTGTACTCTGATATTCAACTCACTCAGATAGGCCTATGCTGGTAGTCTATTACAATAAAATAAAAATAAAGGCCTGAAAACTACTAGGCCTGCTAAATTGAGGCCTGATGAATAATAGTATTAACAAACTCAGGTATTTGAAACACACAACAAACTAATTGTGGCCTGGTGCCCAAGCTTGTATAATAAAATGGAGACCCAAACTAGGATACAAAGGAAATCAGCATTCAAATACAACAAAAAGCCGCATGGAGCCTACCATATTGTATTCAAATGCAGGGCTAGGCCTGTACTCTGATATTCAACTCACTCAGATAGGCCTATGCTGGTAGTCTATTACAATAAAATAAAAATAAAGGCCTGAAAAACTACTAGGCCTGCTAAATTGAGGCCTGATGAATAATAGTATTAACAAACTCAGGTATTTGAAACACACAACAAACTAATTGTGGCCTGGTGCCCAAGCTTGTATAATAAAATGGAGACCCAAACTAGACTCCACACACAATCAGCACTTGATTTCCCATGCAGAGGATAATTAGACAAAGTAATTTTTCTTCCCCCAAAAAATAAATCTGACTATCTATTAATGTGATATTACCTCATAAATAACCTTTGTAGAAGTCTAAAATTCGTGGTCGCCAAATGTGGTGTATCACCAAATTAATATTTATAAATATTACACAAGGTTCGTCTACATTAAAAGGTATTTATTAAAAGGCAGATAACACAATACTATAAATGTATTACAAACACAACAGCCCAGACCCACGGAGCAACACCCCCTTTTAAATCTATCTACCTATATATATATAGTAATTCCCTTCCCCAAACGCTTGATCTTACCCACGGTCAGACCATTGACATCACCTCCTCACCCTCACCATCAAGGAAGAAAACAGGAAGCAGCACCAGTTTCCTGCCTGGATATATCCTTAGTTGAGATGATGTAATTTACATCACATCCTGTCCATGAGCAATTGTGGGAGGGAAGTAAAGATTCTCAGCCCTCCTACAAAGGCCTGTTTGAGGAAGTCCTGAATTACCATTCAAGGAAGACAAGTTACCACATCTCCCGAGTCACGATGAGGGAGATGCTATAAGAAAGACTGGTTGTAAAGGTCCACAAGGTCATGCTTATCCCTGGCAGTGTGTTTCCTGCCCTAAAATATATTGTGCATTTAGTATTATTTTCTCAACTAGCTAATGTCTATTAAATATTTCTTTAGTTGTCCTCTGTCCTGAAGCTTCGACCTTTCTGTCTTTCACCCCTACAATTTTTACAACTTATTTCTCTTGTATAGTTGATTTCAATAAATCTTCAGTTTTTCTGTTATATAGGACACCTCACTTACAACAACAAATTAAATCTGATATAAAACGAGTATAAAAAATATCGCCAGAGATTGCATTTTCTTACATAAGTCACTTAAGGCAACAATTCGAGTTTCTTTACTTATGACCAATTTGATCTAATTACTATAATTCATTATTCCTTACATTCTTGTATTTTGTTTGCTTTATAATTGATGCAGAAAATGTTGGTACTTCATAAATAAAAACTAATCATATTGAATGTGTTAAGCGAGTATATGCAAGCAAATCCTTCTCAAATACTTATCCTCCATTACAGGTAATAAAATATCTCTCAGTGCAAACTTTCTGCAGAATTTATGAACATCAATAAATAATGACAGTAAATTAGCATTTTTATTGGTCCCAAAAGTCAAACCTTTATTTAGCACTCTAATATGTCTCTGTTTCAAATTAAAAGAATTTAAATTAAATAAAGGGCATTTAAAAAAAAAAATCTGGAATGGAATATTGTAACTGTTTAAGCCGGATATACAAAAAGATAAAATTGTTTTAAACATATTCTAAAACATTTTTTTTTTAAATTGACTTTTCTACAATTTAAAGGAAATCGATAAATATTTTCCCTAAATGATTAAACAAAGATTCCTATTAGTTATCTACTAAGAAGAAAAATAAACATAATTTAGCTAAAACAGTATTATGAATTATAAGTATAAGAATATTTTAATGAAACAAGCCTATTAATGAGTGGAATTGTTGTCAAAGAATAATTATTATTAACTTGTAGAATCTTCTTCTTAGAATACATATTTTAAAAGTTTTAATGATTGTTTTGATTGCCTATAAAACAAATGTAGTCATTTAGATGGAAAAAAGGAAATATTACTGTCAAAGGAATTTTCATTCATTTTTAACAAATGTTTATGTAAACAAATCTATTACTTATTTAGTGGATACAATATATGACAACTAATTATTTTTATGTTAATCTTTTTTTTTTTTTTACAAACTATGCTAAAAAATAGTCTTTGTAACTGCTGTAAACATACGAAACATTATGAAAATCAAGGTCCATGTTCTGCTAAACTCGATATTTTACCGTTTTTCACAGAAAATCTATTACTTAAAATTAAATTTTAACAATGTTTGTTATTTAAATATCTAAATGGGTCATGTGGAATAATTTAGTCCACTGCAAATGCAATATGTAGAGAAATATTCCTTTAGAATCCACTATAATAGTTGTCAGCTTGTGAGTAACCCTGCAATATGCGTTCTGCACAGGCATTACTCACAAGATAGTAATCCTAAATCCTGGTAAATCGAAGTGGTGCATGTGCAGTTGCATTGTAGCACTAATGCACATGTGAGAAAGTGCACGGGGAGTGGGCGCAATACCTCAGGGAGAGGTTAGGAAGGGAGGAGTGAGGGAAGAAAGAGAGAAGGGAAAGATGGGAAGTGAGGGTGGGAAGGAGTTAGGAGAGGATGTAAAGGAGTGAGGAAAGGGAGAGAGTTAGGGAGAGGGTGGAAAGGAGTGAGAGAAGGGAGAGAGAGTGAAAGGGTGGGATGGAGTAAGAGAAGAGAGAGAGAGAGGGAGAAGGTGGGAAGGAGTAGGAGAAGGGAGGGTCAGAGGCAGAGGGTGGGAAGGAGTTGGAGAAGGGAAAGAGAATGGGAGAGGGTGAGAAGGAGTAAGAGAAGGGAGAGAGGGAGAGGAACAGAAGGAGTGAGAGAAGGACGAGAGAGAGGGAGAGGGTAGGAAGGCATAGGAGAAGTGAGAGGGAGAGGGAGAAGGTGGAAAGGAGTAAGAAAAGGGAGAGAGAGAGGGAGAGTGTGGGAAAGAGTGAAAGAGAGAGAGAGAGAAGAGAGAGAGACAGACACAGAACATATGAGAGAGAGACAATTATATGATACTGTCATTTATGATGGGCAAGTTTCTAGCTGTATAATAATACACAAATATACATCTACAAACAATATATTTAAGGAATAGAATATATCCTGTTTTAAATGATTCCATAGTCAAGACAAAACAAACACATTATACATTTGAATAGAATACAGTTGAGTAGTAATTTTGTGGATGTAATTAAATATTACATGGATTATGAAACTTTACTGATTGGAATCAATAACCATAGTCAAATTCAATTTAAAGCAATATGGAAGGTACCCAGATTTCAATAGGTATAAAATATACCTGTGTATCTATTTACTTTTATGTATTTTGTTTTATTAAAAAGAGCTTAAATGTTATGTTTTTACTGACTAAAATCAAAAAAAAAAAATAGTCCCTGTCCTTTGCAGTATTTGCAGACAAAGACTCTGTAGGGCTGGATGTGCAGTGTAGTATACTAGTCTATCAGGGACCACATCTCAGAAAGGATGCTGATGAGATGTGGTCACTGATAGGGTAGGACACTACACTGCACATTCAGTCCTACATTGCAGTGGGCAGACCCATAAATGGAGTTTTTAAGAACATCCTAATAAAATATAGTGCATAAATGTAAATAAATACATAACTAGCAATATCCAGAAACCTTCCCTATCCATTTACGATGAATGGTAACTAAATTAACCCTACATTTATGAGGTTTACATTTTTTTATACCTAGAAGTATTTTAGATCACTAGTGTTGTGTTGCGGTTATTGTGACCACTAGTGATTTGTACTATGTTCCACAAGGCTTTAGTTTATCTACAATGCAATGTTATATACATACTGCCACTGGTTGATATGATCAGAACACATGGACTCAACTACCACTGTTACCACAGCTTTAACTGTCCTTTGATTCAGATGCAGAAAAAACAGACTTATAATATATGTCTAGAAGAGGTCTGAGATTGGATGAGTAGGAACTGGCTGAGACTGAATGCAGGAAAAGTAGAGGTATTTCTGGTGGATGCCCATTGGATGATAGAAGCTTTCTTGGGCTAAACAGTGGGACTTGAGCTAGGGGTCTAGCCGCTGTTGAAATCGGAACATATGTACAATCTTAAGGCTTTTCTAAATTGTGGTCTGACACTAAAGGTGTAGGTTGTGATCAGATCCCCATTTTTTCATCTGAAGAAAATAGCCAGGATAAAGCAGCTAGTACCGACAGAAGACCACCCTACTTTGGTTCATGATTTTTTTTTATTGTCACTACTAGACTCCTGCAACTGCCTCTAGAACCGAACAGATCTAGAACTGAAGTTATTAAAGGTATATGCAAGTGAGCTGGGTTATGAATGCATTTGATAGAGGGGAATTAGTAGTGTATGATTACATTTATTTGCATGCACTATGTTTTTTTCTAGCATTGCATTAAAAAAAAAACTGTTGCAGGTGATTTTTACATCCCCAGGATTGTGCTAGGCTCCTTATAAAAGTGTACCCTGTCTATCTGAGCATGCCCAGCTTACAGCCAATCAGCAATGCTGTATGCAGCCTGTTACACTGGGTCCTTAAAGGACCATAAATACATAAAATGACTGAGCAGTTACACAGCTGTTATTTAGACATACACCATCTCCTTGATATATTCTGACAAATTATAATTGCACTGAAACCAAACATGTCAGCTTCTTCTTCCTATTTTAATCTGTCTTTTAGGCAAATTATCATTTATGCTTGACCTATGGTCCTGCAATGACCTGCAAATTTGAGGAAGAGAGCATGTGAGAATGGTCTCTGCATGTGTCTCTGTGTGAGTGTCTGTGTCTCTGTATGAGTGTCTGTGTCTCTGTATGAGTGTCTGTGTCTCATGTTCCAACTCTGAGATCTGCAGGAGAAAATCCACAGAACTTATTCACAACCATCTAGGTCCTGAGCTTTTATCTATGCAGCATCAAGCAGCTTTCTCCCTATTTGAGTTGTAGGGTGTTTAGCCACAAAGTGGGGTATCAACACAGGTTGTATCCTTCAGGTAGAAGGCATCCTTTGAGATCATAGGGTTCTTCTTCTCTTACCTGTGGTGTGGGGGGCTGTTTCCACATTTCTTTTATCATGTGTCCCCCCTTTGTAGTTTTGTAATATCACTCTTATTCTTGCTCTGGTTTTGACACCATGTAGATACCAATTTTTTTATATTGTCATATTTTTGTGAGAAATAAAGTTTCTTTTTTTACCTTTGTTAATTCAGTATTTCTAGTGTTATACACTAAAGAAACTACGTATGACTTTATTGGTTATTTTTATAGTCACAATATTTATACAAGACTGAATATAAAGTCAACTCAAAACCTTTTTGCCAACTTTGACACCACCCTCTTTTTCACTAATAACACAACCTTGGTTAGTCACAACCGCAGATTCCACCTTTACAGCATTCACTCCTCTCCATCTCTCCCCTTTACTTATCTTCACTTGCCTGTACTATTACAATTTAATCGGTCCCCCAGCTCATGTATCCACCTGACTCCAACAAATTCAAAATGCATCTTAATGTTTTATATGCACCCTTCCTAGCCCAGCTCCAAAGTCTTTCTGTATATCACAGTTGTCTTTTCAAATTACTGACCCTTGTCTACAAGTCCCTACATAGACTTGCCACTCTATATGTATTGCCTCAATGGGATTCCCTTTCAACACTTATTGTTTCATTCCCATCAAACTCTCACTTTAGATTACACAGCCTCCAAACCAGCACACATGCTACATCTCCCTTATGGACCACTGTCTTTATTTCTTTATCCAGCTCTGATGCAAATTAAATCCGTTCTTGCTTCTCCTGATGTCTCAACTTGACATACTGCATGCTCGACCCTGATCTTGCCCATGGCATATTGTACCATTTCAGCAGCAATGGCAATGCCTTCGACGCTCATTGCAGCCTGTGTCCCATGGGCCTCGCGATGTGACTAATACCACAAACGTGACCAACAAACTGTAGATCCACAACTATATATATGATATAGTATAGGCAACCATGTAAATACCTAAAATTTAATGCAATTACATCTTGAACACATTCTATTTAGTATTCTTTTATAATATTGTCACACCAATAGTTGTAGTTGTCAGATTACTGTGTGAAATAGCATTGTTTAGTAGAATGAGTAACATATATATTTTTGTTCAATACACCCCATAGCATAATATATGAAGTTGTCTCATTTACTTAATCTCACAAGATAGGCTACAAAGGTGTTACCTTTTGAGCTTCATTTACATGTCAGTACCCAGAATCCTTAGCCACAGTGGGAATATTGTTGACTGGGAAACACAAGTCTCCTGGTCTGCTTGATACATTTAAGTGTACTTGGAGTGGCATTTTCTTTAAGAACCTTTGACAATCATCATATGGTCAGAAGAACATTGATGTGGCTGTATTCAATAACTGATGACATTGAAAGTAGTTACAACTGGACGATAAAACCTAGTCAGGCAAGTTAACCGTAAATTGAGTTGGACAAAAGGAAAGTTGATACTAATACCAGTACACTGCTATAAACTCTATTTCTATATTCATTGTATAGTAAAAGGCAGCAAGCCTCGTCCAACTGTTTTCATAGGTCTTTTTTATGATTACTCACATTAAACATCTATATATAAACTGCATTACAGTGTAAATTATAATCTGAATACAGATTCTCAAGTTCAAGCACAGTCAGACCCCTGGCTTGTATTATAATAGAATCTCCAAGTAAGCTAGACTATTTATATTTAATTAGGTCTAAGAATAACCCCCTACCTCATTATTTAGTAACAAATTGAATGTGACACACTGTAATGCTTAACAATTCAAAAAAGCCAACAATATTAATTTCTATTATTTCAATTTGCAGTTGCTTTGCCCTAGTCCTCCACCAACTTCTTTATATTTGCATTATTTTCAAACATAGTTATGATGTGGAGACCAAAATGGACAGAAGACAATTCATGTATAGCTGAACTGGCTTAATACCTATACCTCCTATGGAATTCCAATTTGAGAAAACTTCAGTTTTTTTTATTCTCTGTCTGAATTAAAGCTTGTGGGGATGGTAAGATGATGGTAACTTGCTTTGTCTAAATTAGTTTGAAGTACTCAAATTTAAAGGGTCACAACAAAGGTTCCAAATAGTATAATTAAAAACCTTTATACCCATAGGAGACTTTGAAAATGAATTTCAGCAGCCACCAAAGAAGAGCTACAGAATGGTATCCACTAACTAATGTGAAGAAACTACACTAGCCCTAATATTCTCCAATGACTCGCAATCTCCATAAGCTTGGGTATCCATATTGATCTTCCCTCAATACTTGGGGGCATAGAGACCTCTTCCCCTTGAGCTGTAGGGTGGGGGGTCCATTAACCCCATGGGGATCCCTTTCTTATGGACCCGCATGGCACACAAAATGAATCCCTATACCACATGGTACCTTATTGACCCCAATGATACCTAAATGTAACCCCTATATTATAGGGGTCCATATGTACCTCCATGGTACCTAATATTAACTCCTATACCATGAGATCTCATAGGATCCTTATAGTATACTATAATTATTATTATTATTATAATTACTCTTTATTTATACATTTTCCAACATTTTCCTTAGATCTAATAAAACCATGGGGGTCCCTATTAGCCCCCATGACACCTGAAATTAACCCCCACAGTAATATAAAGTATAAAGTGGTCCCTATGGTATACTAAACTATAACCATATGGACCCCTATTGCTCCTAAACCTAACTCCCTACCCTGGGGGTCCCTATGGAGCCCCATGACACGTTAACTTCTTCTATTGGGGTCCTTATGGACCACACCTTCCATGGTTGTCCTGCTAATTGAAATAATACATTACATCAAATAAAAAATAATTACATAAAATAAAATAAAATACATGAAGCAGACTAAAAAAGAAAAAATAATTTTAGTAAAAAATCAAACAAAAAGAAAAGAAAAATACACTCCAAAAAACAGTATTTACCTTCCTTTTGCTGACAGAGCAGCGACCATACTCGGTATCCTGGTTTCCAACCCTTAGCTGTTGATAAAGCAAGCACAATCATGTTGATAGAAGAAATAGGTCCTCTTCTTGCTTGCTCGATCCTCATCTTCAGTCCACTGAAAGGGACCGCTTGTAACAAGAGATTTAATTTTAGGTGCCATGGTGTTCCATAGGGGGCCCCATTGTTATAATTTAGTATACCATGTGAGTCCATAAGGACACCCGTGGTGACAGGTTAATATTTGGTGCCTTGGGGGTCCATAAGGACACCCTTTGGTTAGACTTTAGATGGTAGAATCCTAGGTGTACCCAGGCTGACAGGTCATAGCAGGAATTGAGGAGGTATCCCAGGGATACCCAAGCTCATAGGGCTAGTGGTAGGTAATATCTTCTACATGGTATCAGATTTGAGGCCTACAGGCTTCTCAGAGACATTTTGCTGCTCTTACAGGAGGTCTTAGGTACCCAGAGATTTTTTATATATATATTTCAGGCACTCTGAGAGACTTTTGAGTAAACCTCATACTGGATATTGTTACGGGAGCTATGTGATAGTAGGGATTGTTATATTATGGACATTTCAAACACTTGGATGGTATTTCTTGAAGGTTAGAGTTACGTGTGTGACGTGATAGCTTGGTAGTGTTTTATAAGAATTTTTCTTACGGGAGCCATGGAATATAACCCTATGTCTGCAGCATTTATATCTTTGAATTTATATTTATATAACGTCCCAGAAAATGAAAATGTAATGGAAGAACTTATGCATAATTATTTACTAAACCTGGGTAAATAAAGCATCCACAAAAATAAAACAACATACTTTATAGACATTTGAATTTTTAAGTAAGAGGCAGCAACATGGCTTAAGGTGGTGGAAAGTCCTGAAATACAATATGTAAACATCCGAAAGCACAATCCAGCTGGAGCCCTGGAGCACAGAGCTACAAGTGGTGGAGTGCTGTGCTGTGCTGTGTATTTGCAAGTACAAGACAGAAAATCTATGTAATTACCTCTGAAGCAGAAGAAGCTGTGCAGCCTGACAGAACAGCATGTGTAGGAAGCACTTTGTGAGGTCTCTGCTGACTAATTCCCTACTCCACATGATTTTATCCATAAGTCTTGTGCTTTAACCACTGCTATGCAAAGACATTTTTGTCCATTGTTCTATAATTTCAATTCTTGCGTTTTTTGTTATCAACTAGTTTGCATTTCTAGCTTTTTTTTTTTTTTGGTAAACCTGTAGGATTATGAAATAGCATCTGCTATTTTCAACACAGCATATGCCTTCCTTGGATCAGCAAACAATGGTATTTTAAAGCTGATGTGAGCAAAACTCTTTCTTGGCACAATGTATGCAGCACCCACTTGTTCCAGTAAATACACAATTTTTCTACTAACTTATTATTTCTATACCTTTTAAGTACCAACTATACTGTGAAATCCAGAGACTGAAAGATTTTCTACCAGAATATTTTGTAAGACTCCTAAAAAACATAAAAATGTATAAAAAACTGAAATAATTATAATTTTTTGCCAATAAATAAGTACACACATTTGATTATGAATTGACAACATACATACTACATACATGCATGGCCAGATTACCCATTAGGCCAGCTAGGCAGCCGCCCATGAGCGCTTCCCTGTGAGGGGCGCCACTTCTAAAATGGTAACTGGCTTAAAAAAAAAAAAATGTTGCAGTTCATAGACTGGATACTAGGGGGTAAACATCTAGAAAAAGACAGTTATAGAGGAAAGGGAACTGAAATGTACAGACAAGGCAAAAATGGCTCTGTGCATACCTTGAGTACTCACTCGCAGGGGCTCCTCCACTTCACTGCCTAGGGGCTCCAAAAAGGTAGATACGGCCCTGCATACATAGTATGTACACATTATTGTTGTTTAGTCATTCAGTCGTACCTGACTCTCTGTGGATGCAGCATGCCAGACACATCTTGTTTCTGGTTGTGCCTATCCATAAGGTTATCTTGGCAAAGATACTGGAGTAGGTTTCCAGTTCCTTCTCCAGTGGAGTATGATTTGCCTGACATGTCTGACCCTCATGGGCATAGTAGCGCCAAAAAATCTGGGGGGGTAATCCAACTCTACTCCCAGGACAGGAAGCAGGGGTGGATCTACCTGAAATAAGGGGGGCCCATTGCCCCTCAAAAACTTTTATTTTATTTTCATTGTTTAAATTCTCAATGCCCTGCCCCTCCAGTATAATTATATAATGTATGTCTATTTGCTAACTTTTTATGTGTATGTGTATGTATATATATATATATATATATATATATATATATATATATATATATATATATATTGTATATGTATAAGATAAATTGCCAAATTGACCCATTGTTCATGTGCCCCCCAAAAACTTTTTTTTAAATGTCTTTGCTTAAATTCTCCTACAATTAAAAATTATATATATATATATATATATATATATATATATATATATATATATATTTATTTTTATATATATATATATATATATATATATATATATATATATATATACATGTATATATAACATTAATTATATAATGATATATAAATATATATATATATATGTATATATATATGAGATTAATTATGTGTCAAAGCTTTCATGGGAAAGACATACTGCTCCATATCGCTGACCCTCTAGTGGCCAAAATCTGGTAATGCATAATTAAGTTTAATTTTGCTATTTTGTTGTGTCGTTAGGGTAATCGCTAGGTGGCATCTCTGATGAGTGACATCACATGCTGAAGAACCGTGCACCACGCTTGGCTGGTTGGAGAGCTGGTGAGAGACCCCAGGGACAGCAGTCAGGGCCGGATCACTATCTAGTATGTACAAGGAGAGACATACAGTGAGGTTGATCATTTTTAGTATTCATTTTTCATGCAAACAAAAACATTTTGTATTGTCTAATTTTTGCTCTTTAACATGCATGATAGTAAATCAGTGGCTTTAGGTGCCATTTAATATATTTATAGCCCAATGGGCATTATAGTAGTAAGAAGAAATGCTATAGTTGATTAGAGTAAGGTATGGGCATGTACTTCTTGAAGGACTGATGAATATATAATATCTTACTGATGAGTCAGACAATGAGTGAAGATCCTGTCCTTGTTCTTAATTTCTGATTCCTATCTCTAACTCTTATATTTTGCTGTTTAATTGAAAATACAGAAAATAATCATATAATGTAAAATGTATTTTACAGTATAATATCCAATCAAAGTTAATCAGTATCAACCAATACGCATTTCGCCCAACCAAATAGTAAATGCAGCTGTTATTTCATGATTCGTAGCATTGCTATTTACTGACTGAATATAATACAATACTTGCAGTTATAAGGAATGAAACAAGTCACTGAGAAAACATTTGTTTCTGTAGGCAAGGTGATTTTCTTTGAGCATCTTTACTCTCAAATATTATTATTGATAAGGTTTCAGTGTGGAAACAAATAGCATACACATTGTTAATGGCTAGCGGTGGTGTTGATATTGCACAACTATATTTTATGTTATTTCATTTGTATCCATTACTAGCTTATTTGATAGTCATGATATTTTAACAGCTTTATATTTCAGTAAAGAAATATAACAGTCCAACAAATTCACCATAAGAGCTCCAGGATAAGTACTATTTTAGTTCTAAGCTAGGTTATAAATTCCCTCACCCTGAATAATTCCCTCGATGCTGGATGAAACCTTGATTCTATTTCAATAATAGTCAAAGTGAATAGCCAAACATGTTCTTCACACACTTTCATAAAGTCTTTAAGACAGCCCTCATATAAAACTTAAAATTTTATTCATATAATAATTTAAAAACCTAAAGCAAAAGAATGTCACAAAAAGTATAAAATGTTTTCATCATATTGATAGTTATTCATAGAACGTCTATGAGTCAGTATGAGCATGATATGGAAAGAATAAGGCTTTTTGTAACATTTTCTCATTATTCTGAGGTCTCTGTCTTTTTCTGTAGTATATGAATAAAATATTGGCTTTTATTTAATGGCTGGCATACCAATACAAAGGTACTCTTACCATTAGAAAAATACATAGCACATAATAGTAAAGCACCAAGAATATCCTTAAGTGACATAATTCAGAAAGATAATAATCAAAAATTAACCAAGTTGGGGAGCAATAAATTAATGTTTTAATAGAGGGTAGCTTTCTATAATAAGATCCTACAGCTTGATATTGACCATCTGAAAACATTGATGTTGGATTGGTGAAACTGCTATTTGTGCCTATCATGTTGGACAGGAGGTAAGTACAATGGGATTACAAATCATGGTCGTCATCATAACAAATATCCTCACAATAGAAATAAATAAAAAGAGATTATAACAATTGATGCTATTTTATTATGATAAAAGTGAGAAAAGTGATTTAGAGATAAAGATTATGTTACGTTAAACTTCCTCACGTTACTAAATTGTTTCAATGTAATAAAATTAGAACCAATAAATTCCATCAAATCTCATACCAGATTTTAACCAGGAGCATAAGTAAGAGAAAGAGGTTCCAAGGAAATGTTGTCATGCCACAGTTTAATTAGTTCTATCGTAGTTCCAGGGTCTGCATATATTTGCATATTTAATCCCTGTATTAAATATATTCCCTTGTAAATCAATACCTTGTTGTGATAAAGCGACTTGTGTACTCTAATGAAGCTGTTAGGTATACCATGTTAGTAGATTGAAGAAGAATATCCAGACTAACTCATACATGCAAGTATTGTACTAATACATTTATATAATATTGATATGGCTTGTTATACAGGATGACCGTGGAGAGTCACCAACTCTGTACTATAAGTCATTCCAGAGGTCCATTAATTACCAATTGGAGTTATATAGTATCAAAATGTTAAAAGATAGTGGCTCTATTAAATAGACACATATAATTCATTGTTTTATTAGGAAAACAGCGATATACATGGCTGCATGCTCGCTGATGATGTCACGTGTTGGCAAATCCATTTGTATTATGGGAAGCCACATACTGAGTAGCACTACATTTGTTTTTAATATGCTGTGCTTTCAAGGGTTCACACTGGTCAGTACTTGGATGGGAGAGCACCTGCGAATACCAGGAGCTGAATGCTGTGGCCCACTGGAGAAGGAACTGGCAACCCACTCCAGTATTTCTGCCATGAAAGACAAAGTGGATCAGCATGGTGTGTTGTCCATGAGGTCACGGAGAGTCGAACATGACTGAGCGACGCCATTAACATTTACATTTTTGTGCCATGTTATGTAACGACTTATTTATCAATGACGTATTGAGCCTATACTCCATAAGCAATCTGGGAAGTTTACCATTATTGAGTGTCGCTTTTCCTCTTTTTTTCTTTTTTCTATACCATCAGCCTCATTAAATTAGGGCTACATTTTGAAACGTAGCCTGTAATTCCAAATTTACAGGTTCATGGCTATTAAATTAGCCACGTAACGTACCGTGCAGCTGACTTGCATGTTAAGATGCAGGACAGCCGATAATAGGCAACTTGTTGAGCAATGTTGAACCTTGCAGCGGTAAATACTTTTATCCGTCAAGCCCACTACTTGTTCAATATAGCTATTAAATTGCTAACAAGTCACATGCGAGCAAGCCCGTAACACGCAAAAGGAGCCCAAAGCCCAACGTGTGCTCAAGAAAACGTGCAAGGGGGGTAGAGTCCAATACATAACATACTACTGTACATTTATTAAAAGGGAAAGTGATGTTAGGTCTTAGAATTAATAGCACACCATTCTCAAGCCCGCAAATCAGCCCGAAAAATACTTTATTTCATAATTATATTTTATGTTATGTCGATCCCACAATCAATTTGTTACGACATATACTGTAACCCGCATGTATTAGAATATCATATTTATGGATTTATTAATATTGCATTATTGTGGAATGTGGGTCCGATCGCAAACTGTAATTGAAGCCCGTAGGACTTTGACGTAATGCTAACAATCCATTGGCTCTGTCTGAACCGTAACTATGGTCTACACTAATTGATCGTTCGCATGGCCACAAATCCATCGTTCTAATACAAACTATGATTTCCATCTCAAACACGTAGCTCGCAGCCCCTCCAATTTCATAGCAACGTAACTCGGCCAAATTTCAAGCATGCAACTTTTGAGAGCTACACGTTGGACTTAAGAGGCTCCAATTTAATGAGGCTACATGTTAGGCCACCCAAGATGGGCAGGTCATAGCAAACAATTCAGACAAATCGGGAGAAGGAACTGGCAACCCACTCCAGTAACTTTGCCAAGAAAACCTTATGGATTACAACAACTAGAGTCATAACGATTGAGCCTGACATGCTGCAGTCCATGGGGTCACAGAGAGTCAGACATGACTGAATGATCAAAAACAACAACAATTCAATATATAGCTAACACCCTTCTCTATCTCCACAGTCAGATCCAGCATGTTAATTATTTCAACCAAATTAGTACTTTAGACCTATTCCAATAACTTGCCATCTCATCCTTATTATAGTCATCAATGAGCTATATTGTACTTATTATAGGGCTACACATTTCAATTTCAAAATCCGAAATCTCGTTCTTCAGGAAACAACTGATTTTTTTCCATTTACCTGTTAGAACTAAGATTCAGGGAACAGAATACAAAGAAACTAACAAGAAATAATTCATAGCGTTTGCTCTTTTGGAAAATAATTACCCCATATTACCTTGCAGCTCTTCCTATTTTTCTATGTTTTGTGACTCCAATTCACAGTGATTGATTATGATTCCAGAAATGATAATGTTTCAATGTTAATTCATAGACCCCCACTCAGGGGTATATTTATATACCTATGCAATGTCGCAAAATATGGGTGCTTACCTCCCTCTCTCCATTTTGGCGCCAAACTACTCAATGAGTTCAAAACCGGAAACCAGAAGTGAGGGGCGACCGGACGTGACCGTTAAAAAACGGAAGTGACGTTATACACCCGATCCCATCGTTGCTAAACAAAGTATCATCGTTGCCGGGCAACGCATTGTACCTTATAATACATAAGTATTGCTAGGCAATATCTTATACCCATAATCAGACTCTATAATTTGATTTATCCAGAACTATAAGTGAATGGATTATATCTATAGTTATAAGATAATACCATGATATAATAATATAATAAGTGTGGCAAATTAAATGAACTGGAAAGTACTGGACCGGAGCCAGGAGAGCCAAAGAGGCAAAACACCCACATCTGAATGCCAGCCCAGGTACATAATTACAAGAACAAAAATAAAGACAAAAACAAAAAGAGTGTATATATATATATATATACACACATAAAAATATATACACTTATATACACAAAGGAAATGCTAATATGGAGTTATATACCATATAACACACAAATATCACATCTATACACAGGAATACATTTCTAATGTAAATAATAATGATAATAATAAGAAGAATGATAATAACAATACTAATAATAATGATGACGATATGGGTGCATAAAACATAAAAATCAATAATGACCCCAATTAGAGGAAAAATCATCAAGCATGGATAAGATCAACACAGTGGGCCCATGAGATCTACATTTGGGTCTGGATCTACCCATTGCCACTAAATGAAGGATAACTTACAGGGGTGGCTCAAAATCACCCCAAATATGGTGACTGGATGTGTGGTATAGATGGCCAATACTATACAGGTGGTCACTTATAATAGATCTAAAAAATCTAAACGGATCAATACAGATGAACAACAAATATAACACTGATCCCAGACCATGTGGAAATCAATGAACATCTAATGTGGACTTGACCATAAATAGTACTATGAACTAGTGATGTGCCGAACAGTTCGCCCGCGGACTATTCGCGGCGATTTTGGCATGTTCGCGCTCGCAGCGGACGGCGAACACATGCGCTTTTCGGTCCGCCCCCTATTCTTTATCATTGAGGAAACTTTGACCCTGCACCTCACAGTCAGCAGACACATTCCAGCCAATCAGCAGCATACACTCCCTTCCAGAGCCTTCCATCTGAAGGACAGCATCCATTTTAGAATCATTCTGAAGCTACATTCGTTGAGAGAGGACAGATATTGTAGCTGCTGCTGATTTAATAGGGAAATAGATAGCCAGGCTGTGTATTTAGCTTCCACTACAAAACTGAAGGACTCATCTGATATCTGCTGCAAGGACAGCAACCCAAAAAGCCATTTTTAGGGCTAGAACATCATTTATTTTATTTTATTATTTTTTTCTGTGTAATCTAATTGCATATGCCTGCCTGCCAGTGTGTGTGTGTGACAGGCTAACACCTAACAGCTTATATTGTGCTCAGTGAAATAAAACAACACTTTTTTTTGACAGTAATAGATTGAATAGCAATTGCCTGCCTACAGGCGTGTGTGTGAAGCCTATTGCATCTATTCTGCCAACTTTTGCCAGTGCACAGTGTACGTCATATCTGGTGCAACCATAGTGTACAGTGACATAAAACAACACTTTTTTGACTGTAATCAATTGAATATCTGTTGCCTGCCTACAGGCGTGTGTGTGAAGCCTATTGCATCTACTCTGCCAACTGTTGCCAGCGCACAGTGACACTCATATCTGGTGCAACCTAGTGTACAGTGACATAAAAGAACCCTTTTTTGACTGTAATTCATTGAATATCAGTTGCCTGCCTACAGGCGTGTGTGTGAGGCCTACAGCGCCTACTCTGCCAACTTTTGCCAGTGCACAGTGACACTCATAACTGGTGCAACCGAGTGTACAGTGACATAAAAGAACCCTTTTTTGACTATAATAGATTGAATATCAGTTGCCTGCCTACAGGCATGTGTGTGAAGCCTATTACATCTACTCTGCCAACTTTTGCCAGTGCACAGTGACACTCATATCTGGTGCAACCTAGTGTACAGTGACATAAAAGAACCCTTTTTTGACTGTAATCGATTGAATATCAGTTGCCTGCCTACAGGCGTGTGTGTGAGGCCTACAGCGCCTACTCTGCCAACTTTTGCCAGTGCACAGTGACACTCATATCTGGTGCAACCTAGTGTACAGTGACATAAAATAACCCTTTTTTGACTGTAATCGATTAAATATCAGTTGCCTGCCTACAGACGTGTGTGTGAGGCCTACAGCGCCTACTCTGCCAACTTTTGCCAGTGCACAGTGACACTCATATCTGGTGCAACCTAGTGTACAGTGACATAAAAGAACCCTTTTTTGACTGTAATCGATTGAATATCAGTTGCCTGCCTACAGGCGTGTGTGAGGCCTACAGCGCCTACTCTGCCAACTTTTGCCAGTGCACAGTGATATGTCATATCTGGTGCAACCTAGTGTACAGTGACATAAAAGAACCCTTTTTTGACTGTAATCGATTGAATATCAGTTGCCTGCCTACAGGCGTGTGTGTGAGGCCTACAGCGCCTACTCTGCCAACTTTTGCCAGTGCACAGTGACACTCATATCTGGTGCAACCTAGTGTACAGTGACATAAAAGAACCCTTTTTTGACTGTAATCGATTGAATATCAGTTGCCTGCCTACAGGCGTGTGTGTGAGGCCTACAGCGCCTACTCTGCCAACTTTTGCCAGTGCACAGTGATATGTCATATCTGGTGCAACCTAGTGTACAGTGACATAAAAGAACCCTTTTTTGACTGTAATCGATTGAATATCAGTTGCCTGCCTACAGGCGTGTGTGTGAGGCCTACAGCGCCTACTTTGCCAACTTTTGCAGTGCACAGTGACACTCATATCTGGTGCAACCTAGTGTACAGTGACATAAAAGAACCCTTTTTTGACTGTAATCGATTGAATATCAGTTGCCTGCCTACAGACGTGTGTGTGAGGCCTACAGCGCCTACTCTGCCAACTTTTGCCAGTGCACAGTGACACTCATATCTGGTGCAACCTAGTGTACAGTGACATAAAAGAACCCTTTTTTGACTGTAATCGATTGAATATCAGTTGCCTGCCTACAGGCGTGTGTGTGAGGTCTACAGCGCCTACTCTGCCAACTTTTGAATATCTGGTGTCATAGTAGCTTGCAAGCATAGTACCAATAATCGAAAAAAAAATGACAGGCAGAGGCAGGCCACCCCGCAGGGGCCCTCGTGATCATGGTGCTGTGATTCCCTTTGGCCCTAAAATAATGCCCAGTTTTCAGAGGCAACGTACCCTGAACTTGAAAAGTTCTGAGGACATGGTTGACTGGCTAACACAGGACACCCAATCTTCTACAGCTTCTGCTCGGAACCTAGACGCACCATCCAGCTTAGCTTCGGGCACCTCTCCAGTTACCACTCGCCCGCCATCCGCCAACACTAGCACCACAGCCGATTCACTTGATCCGTCAGCAGAGTTATTTACACATCCCTTGGAAGAAATGAGTGATGCACAAACATTAGTGCCAGAGGATGTAGATAACAGGGATATGTCCCAGTCAGGCAGCATTACACACATGGACGTACGGTCTGATGATGATGATGATGATGATGATGATGATGTTGTACCCGGTGCTGCTTCCTTTGTTGAGTTGTCAGATGCAAGTGAAGCGGTTGATGATGACGATGCGTCCATGGATGTCATGTGGGTGCCCGCTATAAGAGAAGAAGAATAGGAGGAAAGTTCAGATGGGGAGACAGAGAGGAGGAGGAGACGAGTTGGAAGCAGGGGGAGGTCGTCGAAAGTAGCTAGTGGCACAGTCAGACAACATGCATCGGCACCCGGGGTCAGCCAGACAGCACGCCAGTCAACGCATGCTGTTGCCACCACCAGAATGCCGTCATTGCAGAGCTCAGCAGTGTGGCAATTTTTCTGTGTGTCTGCCTGTGACAACAGTGATGCCATTTGCAACCTGTGCGAAAAGAAACTGAGTCGTGGGAAGTCCAACATCCACCTAGGTACAACTTCTTTGCAAAGGCACATGATGTCACATCACAAACGCCTATGGGATCAACACATCAGTACAAGCAGCACACAAAGTCAAAGCCGCCATCCTCCTACTGGTCCAGCATCTTCAACCACGTCAACCACTGCTGCCCTGCTTGCCGCCACGCAACCGTCCGCCACTCCGTGTCTCGCCCTGAGCAGACCCTGCTCATCTGCCCACAGTCAAGTGTCTGTCAAGGACATGTTTGAGCGTAAGAAGCCAATGTCACAAAGTCACCCCCTTGCCCGGCAACTGACAGCTGGCTTGTCTGAACTCTTAGACCGCCAGCTTTTACCATACAAGCTGGTGGAGTCTGAGGCGTTCAAAAAATTTGTAGCTATTGGGACAACGCAGTGGAAGGTACCCGGCCAAAATTTCTTTGCACAAAAGGCAATCCCCAACCTGTACTCGATTGTGCAAAAGGAAGTAATGGCATCTCTGGCACACAGTGTTGGGGCAAGGGTCCATCTGACCACGGATACCTGGTATACAAAGATGGTCAGTGCAGGTATATCACCTACACTGCGCATTGGGTAAACCTGGTGACGGCTGCCAAGCATGGAATACTTGGCTCTGCAGAGGAGTTGGTGACACCGCCACGACTTGCAGGCAGGCCTGCTGCCACCTCCTCTACTCCTCCTACTCCATCCTCTTCCATAACCTCCTCGGCTGAGTCCTCTTCTGCTTCTATGTCTTGCTCCACATCAACGGCACCCCCCCGCTCCACCGGTACTATTCAACATCCCGGCTGTTTTACGCCCTCTTGGGGTTGACTTCCATGAAAGCAGAGAGTCACACCGGACCAGCACTCCTGTCCGCCCTGAACGCACAGGTGGATCAGTGGCTGACTCCGCACCAACTGGAGATCGGCATAGTGGTTTGTGACAACGGAAGAAATGTGTTGGCGGCATTGAATTTGGGCAAGTTTACACATGTGCCGTGCATGGCACATGTGTGTTATCTGATTGTACCATGCTTTGTGCATAAGCACCCAGGCTTACAGGACGTCCTGAAGCAGGTCAGGAAGGTGTGTGGCCATTTCAGGCGTTCCTACACGGCCATGGCGCACTTTACAGATATCCAGCGGCAAAACAACATGCCAGCGAGGCGCTTGATTTTAGACAGCGTGACACGTTGGAATTCAACACTCCTAATGTTCGACCGCCTGCTCCAACAAGAAAAGGCTGTTAACGAGTATTTGTATGACCGGGGTGCTAGGACAGCCTCTGCGGAGCTGGGGATTTTTTTTACCACGTTACTGGATGCTCCTGCGCAATGCCTGTAGGCTTATGCGTCCTTTTGAGGAGGTGACAAACCTGGTCAGTCGCACCCAGGGCACCATCAGCAACATCATACCATTTGTTTTCTTCCTGGAGCGTGCTTTGCGAAGAGTGCTGGATCAGGCCGTAGATGAGCGTGAACAGGAACAGTTGTGGTCACCATCACCACCAGAAATAGCCTTATCAGCATCGCTTGCTGGACCTGCGGTAACGCTGGAAGAGGATTGCGAGGAAGAGGAGTCAGAGGAGAAATGTGGCTTTGAGGAGGAGGAGGAAGACCAACCACAACAGGCATACCAGGGTGCTCGTTGTCACCTATCTGATACCCGTGGTGTTGTACGTGGCTGGGGTGAAGAACATACCTTCAGTGAGATCACTGAGGACGAGGAACGGGACATGACTAGCTCGGCATCCAACCTTGTGCAAATGGGGTCTTTTATGCTGTCCTGCCTGTTGAGGGACCCTCGTATAAAAAGGATGAAGGAGAATGACCTGTACTGGGTGTCCACGCTACTAGACCACCGGTATAAGCAGAAAGTGCCTGAAATGTTACCGAATTAACACAAGTCGGAAAGGATGCAGCACTTCCAAAATAAATTAAAAGGTATGCTTTACACAGGGTTTAAGGGTGATGTCACAGCACAACAGCAATCTAACAGCGGAAGAGGTGAACATAATCCTCCTCCTCCCACGACCACGCCAGCAAAGGAGAGGACGTTTTACAGACGTGTTGTTGATGGAGGACATGCTGATCTTTTTAAGTCCTATGCATCGCCACAGCCCTTCGGGGTCCACCCTCAGAGTCAGGTAACAGACTACCTCGCCTTAACTGCAGATATCGACACTATGAGGAGCGATGAACCCCTTAAATACTGGGTGTGCACGCTTGCACTGTGGCCTAAGCTATCCCAATTTGCCATAGAACTTCTGTCCTTTCAGAAAGGACCTTCAGTGCAGCAGGAGGTTTTGTCACTGATAAGAGAAGTCGCCTAGGTCAAAAAAGTCTAGATTACCTCACCTTTATTAAGATGAGTGAGGGATGGATCCCGAAGGGACTGACAGTGGGCGATACATTCAATTAAAAAAGTCCTGATAGATGAGCAGCCTTGAGCTAATAATGGTCCACACGCTGCTGTATTTTATCCCTGAATGCCGGATGACTTGCGTGACTTATCCGCCACCAACTAGGGTTCAAGACGCAATGTTTTAGGGCACTTTCTGCCTGGCAAACTAACATCAATTTTTCTGGTCGCTGCAACAATACCTAATTTTGCATTTAAATTCTTTTATTGTCAGAAGGCGTACAGCATGTAATGAAAAATAAAGCATTTTTGAACAGTCTTACATAACAGTTGTGCAAAAATACATATTTAGAATAAAGACATTTTGTGAAAGTTAGCTGGCTATTCCTTCCTATTTTTACTTTTTAGGTTAATATGTTTTCTTATTTTTTACTGTGATTGCAATTTAAGAGATACCTAAAACATGGTAAAACAGACAATAGTAAAGAGTATATCTGCAGGAAACACCAAAGTCCTATTAGCTATCATCCCTCCAGCAGTATTAGCTTATTATTTACAATATCTAACCTGGGCAATCACCCTTGGGTTACCCTAGGGCAGGCTTCAGTAAGCGACCTCTCCTTTCCTGGGATGATTTTGCCGCCGGTTGCTTCTGAAGGGTCTCCAGGGCTCCCCCACTCCGGTCCTTCCTCCAGTGTCGCTTCAACCAGTAACAAATGTTTTATATTTCTAAAGCGAACCAATGATCCCCCTTGATAGAGGTTTATCTTTACAAATTTTGGAGAACAAATTTATGACCGGTGTCTACTGTTTCTGGGTCAGGGAGTGTGTGAAATGCCTCAGCCTACAGTAATTGTAATGTTCTGACAGCGGTAGCTCATGCTTGTCTCTTAGTTCCTCATAGGTGAGCATCTGGCCCCTTACTAACCAGTCTCCCAGTCTATCTAGTTTCCTTGACCTCCACCAGTGTTGTGATGTTGTGCTCATGTGTTTCGGGGCCTGAGGGTGGTCAAGAATTGGGGTCATTTGGGTGGATCCCGGGAACAAACCCGTGTGTTTCTTGGCCCATTTCCAGTATGATAGTGAGTGTCTGATTATGGGGTTTGGCGAGTTTTTAAGGCTCTGAGGCAATTCTGATTGCCAAGCCACCTTGTTCCAGGTTAAGGGCCTTAAAGTGTGGTTCTCTAAATACACCCAGGCTGGTTGATGACTTATAGAATGTGCTATTGGGAGGAACGATAACTGAGCTGCCTTGTGGTAATATTTTAAGTTTGGACACGATAGTCTCCCCTCTGACTTCTGAAGGTACATAATTTTCTTTGTGATGCGTGAGGGAGAGTGGTTCCAGATAAACTGAAATATTTTCCTTTGAATATTTTCTTATTCTTTTTATTTAATCGGGATCGGGAGTGTTCGAAATATGTAGAGCAACCTAGGAAGGACATTCATTTTTATCGTATTTATTCTCCCTAGCCATGATAACCTATACTTTGTCCATTTACTCAGGTCATTAATTATTGTTTTATAAAGTTTGGAGTGGTTGGCTTTGTACAAGTCCTCTAGCTTAGGGGTTAGTCGGATTCCCAGGTAGTTTATGCGGTTCTTATCCCACTTAATATTAAACTTCTCTTGGAGACCCTGCTTCTCTACTGCTGTTAAGTCAATCGCTAGTGCTTCTGTCTTCTCTATGTTCAGTTTAAGGCCAGAAAACTGACCAAACTCCTCCATATTTCGAATCAACTCTGGGACCGATTGGGTAGGGTTTGAGAGCATACACAGCAGGTCGTCTGCAAATAGACAAGTTTTGAAATGGTGATGGCCTATTTTTATGCCTGTGATCCCAACGTTGGCCCTAATTGTCTGAGCCAGGGGTTCTATTGCTATTGCGGATAGAAGGGGAGAAAGGGGGCACCCCTGTCTTGTTCCTCTTTCTATTTTAATTAAGGATCTCTCATCTCCTGGAATCTGTAACCTTGCCCTGGATGATTTGTATAATGAGTGTATGAGATTTATGAAATGGCCTTTAATACCAAATTTTTCAAGCGTGGCGTATAGGTAAGTCCACTCCAGGGAATCAAACGCCCTTTAAATGTCAAAGGACATAAAACAGGCTTGAATTTTAGAGGCTTTGGTGTGGTACAGTAGGTTCATGACTTTTCTAATGTTGTCTCCCGCTTGCCTGTGGCAGACAAAGCCTACTTGGTCATTATGTAAGAAGGATGACATTCTATCCGCTATTATTTTTGACAGGATCTTTGTATCACAGTTTAGTAATGATATTGGCCTGTAGTTTTTTGATTCTAGGGCATCTCGACCCTCCTTAGGGAATAGTGCTATATCTGCCCTGTTCAGCTCTGCTGGTGTTTGCTTGCCTTCTAGAACTCTGTTAGAGTGACCAAGTGCGGGCCTAATATGTCTATACATTTTTTATAATATAAATTGGTGTACCCATCTAGGCCTGGTGACTTACCAGGTTTGAGGTTCTGGACTGCTTTTCTCACTTCCTCTAGGGTCACTTTGGCATTTAAAGTCGCTAAGTCATTTTCTTCTATTAAGGGGAGATCACAGGAATTAAGAAATCCCCTCATTTTGTGTAGATCTATGTGTATTGTAAAGGGTATTGTAAAATTTTGTAAAAATCTTCTGGATCTTATTTGGGTTCGTTGTTTTTTCTCTCTTCGAGGTCTTAATTTGAAGTATCCTATTTTGTGTTGTTTTGGTTTGTAGTTTCCTGGCTTGTAACGTGCCAGGTTTATTGGCTTTATTGAATCCGATAGGAATAAATAGTACAACTGAACACACCACTCCTATCTGGTGGCACCTTAGATTGCACTCGCAGTGCCCCAAATTTGAAGTGGGAGGACCGACCAAGCATCTTTTTCCATCTCCCGCTACCAAAAATCCATGCCATATACACGTCCCCTGATAGGTGATGTAACAGGTATTAATCGGATAGGAATAAATAGTACAACTGAACACACCACTCCTATCTGGTGGCACCTTAGATTGCACGCGCAGTGCCCCAAATTTCAAGTGGGAGGACCGACCAAGCATCTTTTTCGATCTCCTTGTTCCAAAAATCCATGCCATATACACGTCCCCTGATAGGTGACGTAACAGGTATTAAACTGATAGGAATAAATAGTACAACTGAACACACCACTATCTGGTGGCACCTTAGATTGCGTGCGCAGTGCCCCAAATTTGAAGTGGGAGGACCGACCAAGCATCTTTTTCCATCTCCCGCTTCCAAAAATCCATGCCATATACACGTCCCCTGATAGGTGACGTAACAGGTATTAAACTGATAGGAATAATTAGTACAACTGAACACACCACTCTTATCTGGTGGTACCTTAGATTGCACGCGCAGTGCCCCAAATTGGAAGTGGGAGGACCGACCAAGCATCTTTTTCGATCTCCCTGTTCCAAAAATCCATGCCATATACACGTCCCCTGATAGGTGACGTAACAGGTATTAAACTGATAGGAATAAATAGTACAACTGAACACCACTCCTATCTGGTGGCACCTTAGATTGCACACCCAGTGCCCCAAATTTGAAGTGGGAGGACCGACCAAGCATCTTTTTCCACCTCCCTGTTCCAAAAATCCATGCCATATACACGTCCCCTGATAGGGGACGTAACAGGTATCAAACTGATAGGAATAAATAGTACAACTTAATACACCAATCCTATCTGGTGGCACATTACATTGCACGTGCAGTACCCCAAATTCAAAGTAGGAGGTCCGACCAAGCATCTTTTCTATCTCCCTGTTCCAAAAATCAATGCCATATACACATCCCCTAATAGTGGACGTAACAAGGATTAAACCGATAGGAATAGTACTACTTAACAGTACACACACCGTATAATAACGCAGACAGAGGCAACGCAGAGAGAGGAATCTGAAGAAGAGGAGTCAGAGGAGGAAGGTGGCTTTGAGGAGGTGGAAGACCAAACACAGCAGGCGTCCCAGGGGGCTTGTAGTCACCTTTCAGGGACCCTTGGTGGCTGGGTGGAGGAAGAGACCTTCAATGACATCAGTGAGGTAAAGGAACGGGACATGGCTAGCTTGGTATCCAACCATGTGCAAATGGGAAATTTGCGGTTGTGCAAAGGGACTGTTTGCGGTGCATTAAACGGGGAGATTGGTCTGTTACTGTGAAGCGGGTGTAACCCTTACACTACCTGATCGATACAACATCATACTTGATGTTTTAAAGCATGTTATTCCAAACAATTTAGGAATGGAATTTAGGAATGTTAGGTGATTTATGCCCTTTATGGCTTAAAACCAGAGTCTGCATCAACTATGTAATTTTCCGTGGGAGTTTTGCCATGGATCCCCCTCCGGCATGCCACAGTCCAGGTGTTAGTCCCCTTGAAACAACTTTCCCATCACTATTGTGGGCAGAAAGAGTCCCTGTGGGTTTTGAAATTCGCCTGCCCATTTAAGTCTATGGCTGTTCGCCGGGTTCGCCCGTTCGCAAACATTTGATGAAATTCGCGTCCGCGGTTCACGAACCGAAAATTTGATGTTCACAACATCACTACTATGGACTTCTAAGTTTAACCCTCCAAGAAGGCTGCAAGATCTATATCACGGTTTAGACCCTTCCGTACCAAAGTATGACTTTTGTTTATCCAGAAAGTTTCCCTACGTCTTAGCTCCAAAGTATGGTTCCCTTTTCTAATTGTGGATGGTATATAATCAATGGCTTGGATGGTAATTCCCTCCCTATTTTTTATGTTCCTGTATAACATGAGCGGAGAAGCCCTTGGTAAGCCAAAATCAATATTTTAAAGGTGTTCGAAAAACCGTCTCTTGAGCATCCTGTTAGTGCGTCCAGTGTACTGTTTATTGCAAGAACATGTGATAACATATTCTACAAAATCTATTTTACACTTGGTAAAATGTTTGATTTTGAAGTCCTGTACCAGACTCTTAGATGTAATTATATTTTTCTCTTTTAATTTTACATGTTTACAAGTGCTACAATTCTTCATATTACACTTATAACAATTTTTCAATTTGTCCATCCACTTTTCTGTCAAAGGATCCATCATCTTCTTGAGTGCACTTGGGGCCAAGATTTGTTTTAGGCTTCGGCTCTTTTTAAATGTGACAACTGGATTTACTGGAAGAATGACATGCAAAACTTTGTCCTCATGTAATATGCACCAGTGTTTTCTTAAGATTCTTACAATTTCACCTAATTATATTTAGTTAAAAATCGGCAACAGTGATTCCCTCCTCGCTTAGGTCGTTCCCGGTTGGTGTTGACTCATAAAAGATATTTTTGTTGTTTCTCCTTTGCACGTGTGTAAGCTTCCTGGATCGTACGTTCATCGTAATTTTTGGCTCTAAACTTACTTATTAATTTCTTACTTTCTTTCTCATAGTCCTCCATCTCTGTACAGTTGCGTTGAACTCGCTGGAATTGGCCAAAAGGGATATTGGTGATCCAATTCTTCTTGTGGCTACTCTTCGTATGCAAGTACGAGTTACTGTCAGTTGGTTTTAAATTCAAGCAAGCGGAAATACCACCATTATCTCCTATAAGGATCACATCTAAAAAGGGAATGGCCCTGGTGTCTGTATCCATGGTAAACTCAAGGTTCATGGTATTAGCATTAACGTATTGATGGAATTCTTCTTTATCTTTTTCATGTTCAGACTTCCAAATAATAATAACGTCATCTATGAACTGATGCCAACTGATTATATTTCTGTTGAAAGTTTGTGTCTTTTGTTTTATAGGATCAAAAACTCTGTCATGACCTGAGTTCATACGAGGAGCTGCACCTATCTACTTCCAAGAAAACAGCTTTTGACTGTTTTTAATACAGTACCAGTAGACGTGTAGGGGAGAGTAATCTGGACTATACTGTGTGGACCTAACCAGGACTATATGAGTACCAGAATTCCTCTAATTTTCTTTTTTTTCCCCAGTGTTCTGGTTTTGTTATCCACATATTTTTTAACCATTCAATATTATCACTTTGACACATCAACATTTCCCATCTGCACCAGTGAGGTACATTAACCCAATTAGTTTTGTGGTGAAACTGTCTCTTTATACATACAGTTGTTTTTGTATATGCGTGTGGAGTTTTTGTTTTCTGACCCCATAGTTTGAGCTTGGCGTCTTAGCTTGGATTGTGTTGTTCTGGTTTCAGGATTAACCGATCCATCAGTACCATGGTCAGTCTAAAGTTCGGATGTATCATCAGCTATTTAAGATAACAGGCAGTAGAAGGCTGGATGTCTCTAACACAGATCGTGTATTTGTTTGTGTAATCAATATCCATATTTAATTTGTACTTGACTCATTTTATATATATTATATCTTTATTTATTATCTCTTTATTAGAGTACTACTTTAAAGGTGAAACTATCAACAATCTTTAAAATTATTTTTTGCTTAAAATAACATATTGGTACAAAATAATATTGTAAGCACTAGATTTGAGACAACAATTCAAATACTGATAAGAATATTGTACAACCTCTATATTGAGACTTGCTCACATACGTTTCTAACCATGTGTTGACAGTAAATTGCAAAATAGCAGTAGTCATTAGAGAAGTATTTACCATTTTGTGCTATTTTTTAAATCATATAACAGGGTCAAGGAAAGGAAATTGGGGAGTGGACTAAGTAAAAACAAGGAAAGGGGGATAACATAAAAACAGGTAAATGCTTCTCATACACATTATCACAGTTCTGTTTAAGAGTAAAATTAGAGTTATAAGTAATTCTTCTGAATCAAACTATCATCAATTTAATGTCCTATATACAGAGTCTTTACAGTAGCTTGAATGGGACACTATAATCAACTAAAGTGTTAGCTGTGAAATAGTTTTCTGGGAATCACAGACTGTATTAAGCGTAGCAGAGGAGCACATTGCCAACCAGGGCCCTAAATTCCATGTGTTTTGTAATCTTCAAGTGCGTCCACAATGTCAAAAAGGGTAAAAGAGTTGATCCCACTATGTATTCTTCCAAATACAAGTTCCAAAGTATCATAACAAACTCAGTTATCTTTAATAAAATCTGCATTGACCTCTCTATCGGTTGGAATGACAAATTAGCAAAAATCTGTAGTACAAGATTGGTTGCCTTACCAATGCATTAAATGGCCCATTTTCCAACCATGGCTGTACATCCAAGAACTAGGAATAGCTATCCATGTGACAATACAAAACAAATAAAAACATCATAGTAAGGCTATGCAATATCACATATATAGTTGTGAGCATACGAGTTGTTGCTAACGCAAAGGCGCTCCTTGCCAGCAACTGCGACCCTCGCAAACTTTACGTACAAACAAAATACGAGACACATTATGACCCATTACGACCTCGCAAAACACTGACGTAACACACCCACATCAAAACATCAAAAAATCAAACAAATACACACAACAAATACATAAAAAGCTTACCTACATCAAAAGGGAGCATCCAGGACCTCGAAAACTAAACTTACACCTCAATTTAACTGAATTTAAAGCAGTTTAGACACTAAAAAATTCTCTAAGCGGGAGAAAAAATGGCAGCCGAAAACAACGAAAACGAAAAACACCTACGAGATTACAAAACAGGGCCGCATCCCGCTCAACCCCAAAAACATTACAAACACAACAAATACAAACAACAAACACATAAAAAGGTTACTCACAGCAAGGGGGGGGCACAGAGGACCTCTGCAAGTGAAGTTACACCTCCATTTAAGCACAAATTTCAGAGTTTAGAGACCCGAAAATCACCTAAGCGAGAGAAAAAATGGCCACCGAACAAAACGAAAACGAGGCTAAAGGTCCCTAAACACGCAAAACACTACCACAAACACGCAAAACACCACCAAACACCTACGGATATTCCGAAAAAGCCTACCAAACAGCTACGAATATTCCAAAAAACTTGCACGACATAGAAAACTAATATAACGAAAAACTTGCACGACATAGAAAACGAACAACGCTCTATCAGCCACATTATATACACCAAACACCCTTAGCTCACTTACAATTTCATTGCCGTCATTTTTTGACGGGCAATATTCTAGTAGTATATAATTCCAAGGAAAATAGATCATGCTGGCAAAAGTACAATCCATCAAGAGACCAAGAAATAATGTTAATTGTTCTTCAGCCGATTCCCACTGAAAGTACTGAGAAGGCAGGGTCCAACAGGATAGGTTTAAAGCAACCACGTGCCTGTACATTCTAGACATCTGTGTTGCAGACTGCAGTTTAGGGATCCCAGTGTCCTCCAACTATCTTCAGATACTCTTGCAGAAGCGTGTGATCCCTGCCTACATGATGGCTCAGTGGATTTGCTTGTGGTCAAATTTGTTTCTGTTATCTGCGTATCCCTGTTATACGACAATGATAGGTAACTACCATTGAATAGGATGTTGGGGTTGCTTGTGGTTCAGTTGTCCCTTGGAGTTTTTGGTGTTATACTTCTTAGATCATTCGTGTCCAGGTATATCAAGTAAAAGTGCCGGATTATCAGCTGAACAAGTTCACCATATAGAGAGTGCCCAGGGTCCTGTTGTACATGATCCTTGTTCAACATGAACAACTTCCCACGTTATCAGAATCAGAGCCATGCTTTTTTTATTTTCTTTACCTCTGGCATCCCATGAATTATGAACTATTTACAAGCCATGCTCCCATGATGGGCATACTTCCAAGGTACAAGAGTAGTCCTGCTAGGCTGGTTGTTTATATCCAGTGGGTGTGTGGCATAATAACTCCAAGTAATACTCGCTACTCTAATAAAGGACTCTATGAACCTAAAGCACAGTTTTCACAGACTCTCCTGAGTTAGAAAATCTTAGTTATATTCTCCTTTCTTAATGATGGCAGAGAAGAGGGGTAGATAGTATTCTGCTCTTCTGCCCTGCAAGTTAACATTAACATATTTATTTTTGAAAGAAGCACAGCATTGAGAAGTTGAGTGGAAATTCATGGCCTAAATTGGACTCTGAGGCAAGAAAAGTTGTTGGAAATACATGATATCTCTGCTTCTGAAACAATGGAAGCTATTTTTTCACTTTTCTGCATAAAGAGAGAACATAGGACATGCTGCTAAGAGAGATAGACTAAAAGACTGTAAGGTAAATTCAGTAGGCAACATATAAACCACAGGCGAGTATCTGAAACTTCATATTTCATTGCATTATTATTTAGTTTATTTATAACGCGCCGACATATTCCGTACACCTGTACATAAATTAGGATCAGACAATGATAAATACAGATTAACATTTAGCATAGGAAGGACGGCGCTGTCTTTGAGCTAGGAATCCAATGTCCATTGTGAATTCCCAAAGTACTTAGGATAGAAACTCGCAGACTTACAATCTAAGGGATAGTGAGTGGTAAAAGAGTGGGAGAGAGGTGATAAGGGTGTTAGGGTGGAAGTTGATACGCTTCTTTAAAGAGATGCATTTTAAGTGAGGTTTTAATGCTCCTGTACTCATCAAAAGGTCCTTAATAAAAAGGAAAAGATCTAGGACCAGCAGCAGAAGTCAGTCGTGGTTAGTCTTATTGCTCTGTCTAAATTTATGCAAAAAACACATTTATCCCATCTCCAGACATAAACCCTTCTCCACACATAAAATGTGCCTCTTCAATAAATATGTTTCAACAGAAAAAAACAGTGCTTCTATAAACTTATTTAAAAAAAAAATCTCCTTACATAAACCTTACCACTTCACTAAACTTTCCTGGGTAGAATTTAAGGGTTGGTGTGAGATTTAATAAAACATGGCATGATTTAGAAGATCATTAAAGCCTACTATTTACTGTATGCTCTTTTGAGGAACAAGGCTTGGCAATGATCAACATGATATATGAAGTTATACATTTATATAGTAGATATAAACATACAGTATACCATGTATTTGTTT
The DNA here is from genome assembly GCA_027410445.1 of Discoglossus pictus. Lineage (NCBI taxonomy): Eukaryota > Metazoa > Chordata > Amphibia > Anura > Alytidae > Discoglossus > Discoglossus pictus. Next base: position 553,174,481 of record CM050163.1, read on the forward strand.
TTCATGTTGTTTCCTATAGTATTTCAACTGCAGATGTAATTTGTTGCTTAAGGAAAGAACAGAAGTTCCTTCTACATTTTTGTATGAAAAATGTTAATGTCATAGGATTGGACATTTGGATATTTCTATTTGACAAATAAATACAATTTGAACATAATCACATTCCACATCCGTATTCCTTTATTTTTCCTCATGTTTCCTCTCCGTTATAGCCTGAAACGGCTCATATATATTTTTTTCAGCTTTCATGTCCCATAGTGGTAAATTGTTGTATTATCAAACACTAGGAACACTCGGTAGTTAATGACTCACCAGATTTAATAGCTTCCGATTTTAAGTGAATTTGTCATTTCCAAAATAAATCTAAGCTGTAAATTCCATGTAGAATTGAAAATGATAAAGAACTGGTGATTTGTTAAATCAGAATGATAACAATCTATAATCCACATTCTTACTAATGAGGAGGCAAGGGGATCTATCTGAAGTTATTTTATTAAACTGCTTTTGTAAAACTAAAATAAAATTAACCAAAAAAACCATGTTTGCTAATATATAGCTTTTTATAACCAATTTAAAATAACAAATTAGTATTTATGTATTCAGAACAAGACAACATGCTTATTGTATCTCTAGAGACTTTTGCAGGCTTACCAAGTACTATATGAAAATAGCTCTTGGGTGTTAATATATTTAGGTCATCTATACTAAAATAAAATTGCATTATTATTTGATGTGATGAATTTTGTCTTACATTACATAGAAGATCATGGAGTACAACAAAAGACCATTCCAGATGAATTACTTAATAACTATGACCATCTCCTTTCTATTTAATATATACAAAACATATGAGTCACATATAAGTCTGTAAATAGATTTAGGGCTCCATTCAAATTGCCCTCTTACCCGAGAGAATTGTGGGGTTTTTATATTCGCTTACTAGGAAGCCATTCCATCGCTTCTCTCCTAAAACTTCCCCTCAAAGGTGGCATACACTAAGGAGGGTTTTACTGTTTCTCTCTAGCCCTAATATATCCACACCACCTGCTCACAGGAGACACTGAGTCTGAAGCCTTTAAGGACCTTCATGGCACCTAAAATAACCCCATGTGCCACAGAGCTTCTTTAAGACCTTGCATGGCACCTAAAATTATCCCTGTGCCACAGAGGTCCTGTAAGAACCTCTGTGGCATCTAACATTAACCCCCATCGTGGGGGACTGTAACTGACCTCTGTGGCATGTAAAATTAACCCCAATGCCATGAGGGTCCTGTAAGGATCCCTGTGGCACCTATCACTAACCCAATAGCACAGTGGTCTTTAAAGGACCTCCTTGGCATCTAACATTAAGCCCAATGCTTCAGGGGTCCTGCCCAGGGTATCAGTACTCATTGATATTATCGTGAGTAGCCATTTAATTCTTAACAACCTTGTCTTGCATCATTTTAAGTTAATGCATAATTGCCGTCTATTTTTTTTAATTTTCATTAAGAGGCACATTGATTGAAAACTTTAAAGTTTTTTAGACGTAGATGTGTTTTTGATTTTACAGCTGCCCATCATTTTATTTGTTTATATGTTTTATATTGTCTATCTTTTTTCATTATGAACATTCTATATTTTTATCTGTTTTTATCCATTTTTGGTGGAAGACCAGTTTGGGCGACTTATTTGTTTCTCTACTCAAGATATTCTCATTCTTTTTGGATTTAAACATACTGCAGTATTCTCTATAGTTATATATTGGGTTGTATCAAACTCTAAAGTGGTTATTGACTATATTGAAGATAAAATCTTATTTGCTCTTTTCAGAGTACAGTATGTTATCCTTTTTTATTTCTAAAGCTACCATGCCAATAATGTCAGATTTTATGGGGCAGGAGTAATTTTTATTCATTTGAGTAGTACAGAGTGAATCAGTACACTGTCAGCTCACTTTTTGGATGCTGCGGGACAAAATTATATGTGGCTTGACATTAATGGCAAACTGAAATTTACTGCAGATTTTTCAGCTAGTATTGAAAATGTTTTGATACGGCACATGAAATACCTGCAGCTGTGTTCTTAGTTAGATTTAAGTTGGATATAATCCACACACAGAGATATATTGTGCTATTGTATACTGCTACAAGCGCCCGTATATCATAATATGGTCATAAATATTTGGGCAAAAAGCAACAAATAACAAAAATACCAAAAAATGAAGATTAATTCATTGATGTCATAATTAATAATTAATGTTGATTCAAGTGAATAACAAATAACAAAAAACAAACAGTGACATTCACAACATGGTAAATGTTGACTGCTATTTAAATGGTGCATATGGTGAAATCTCCTGGCAATCGTGGAACTTCACAGTGTTCATGAATTTCTTCTATCCCAAAAAACTCTTTACATATCTTATTCAGAAAAATGCAGTTATTATATATTGTATTTATTTATGCATGGCTATGTACAATGAAGATCATGACAAATAACAATCTTAGTTCCTGGCAAAAAGGTTGGGAAAAAGATGGTGACTGTAGCCATGAAAATAAAATATGTTTGCTTCTGGGGAGGAAATCTATGGCAAGTCTGGATAAGCTATTAAAAAGTAAAGATATTACACTATAAACAGAGGTCCGCATAGTTAGAACTATGGTATTCCCAGTAGTAATATAGGGATGTGAGAGCTAAACCATAAAGAAGGCTGAGTGCTGTAGAATTGACACCTTTGAATTGTGTTGTTGGAGAAAACTGCTTAGAGTCCCTTGGACTACATGAAGGGAATCAAGACAAACTGTTCACAGGAAGGTTTGATCATGAGGTCAAAGTTTAAATATTTTGGCGATATCATGAGAAGACAGGTTCCCCTAGAGAGGACTCTGATGCTGGGAAAGATTGAAGGCACACGAAGAAGGGGACAGCAGAGGTGGAGATGGATAGATGCGGTCATTGAAACCATAAACATGAGCTTGATGGATCTCACAGGGGAAGATATGTCTGGCCTGCAGTGGTCCATAGGGTCGCAAAGCATCAGATATAACTGAATGATTAAACAAAAACAATTGAATACTGATAAAACAGGAAACGTAATAATATTCATATTGATTATTGGTCCCCCATGGTGAGAACGTGCATGTAACAAAAGATGGTTGGGCAAGTGATACAGTCAGAAAGAAGCATATCTGAGTGTGGTTAGAAATCCAGAATGGAGGAGATAGCTGTGTGTTATTGTGAACAATTGATCTCTATAGGTAGAGGTGGTAGTAGATTATAGGATATTTTTTTTAATTAAATGTCTGAATACTAAGTTAAATTGATCCAGATACACTAGGTGTTCTTCCATTTATCATTTAATTTTAATTATTAGATGTAAACGTTATTTAAGACACAATGGTAACGCAGAATGCAGTTTTGAACACAACAGTAACATTGGATAGTTTTTTCATGTCCTTTCACCTCTCGTCTCACTGTATAAGATACACTTTATTTAGTAGAACTTAATATGCCTACTATAATTTAAAGGTATATGGTAAACAGTAGTTTTTTTTTCAATGTTGACAGCCCCAGAAATACCCAAGGAAAAACAGCAAATCTTATACAATGTTTCTTTTTTGCCTGGGGATTTACAGACATGCTCAGTTATCACCTGAAGTCTGCCCTACTGTGGGAAGTCACATGATCTCAGACACTTTCCTTCCCTTTAGTGTAATTTCCTTCCTTTACTGAATATGTAAAGCTGTGACAAAATGTATTGAGCTCTGCAGTGACCACTGTCTAATGCAGTGTTATTTCCTGTGTTCTGTCGGTGAGTATTGTGTAATGCAGTGATATTTCTTGTGTTCTGTCTGTGAGTATTGTGTAATGTTGTGTAACTCTGTTGTCTTTTGGCCTGTGTAAAAGTATATATAGATGTGCACTTGGGTGTTGTTCTGTTTGAATCTGTTCTGTGAATAAGTGCAGGAAACTAAAGGGTATTTTCTGTCCTGTGGGCTGTAAACCTTCTGCAGGTGAGAGTGGGTGTCTTTTTGCCTGTGTAAAGGTATATATAGATGTGCACTTGTGTGTTGTTCTGTGTGAATCTGCTCTGTGAATACGTGCAGGGAGCTAAAGGGTGTTTTCTGTCCTGTGGGCTGTAAACATTGTACAGGTGAGTAGGCAGGATCTATTTTAACAGGGCAAGGAGCGAACTTGGGAGCTTGCAAACAGTTCTAGTGTAAGTGCAGTGGGAATTTACGTAAAAGGCAAACATTTAAAACAAAAAAATATTTATATATGTTTTTGTTTTGTTTGGGTTAAGGTGCAGAAAACAATTTTTATACAAATACATTGATTTGTTTTCTCACTGTATTTTTGTAACTGGTCATATGTCATATGTATGCACTGTTGGAGCAGATGATCTAGGTTCCATACCTCTGTGACAGGTGTGAGCATGTTGCCTCTCTGGAGGCTCAAATTGTAGCGCTGAAGAGGAGAATTGCAGCACTGATATTGCTCCACTGGAAAGGGAGTTGGTGCTCACTGAGCACAGTTTAGCTGGACCTAACATGGAGGGTGGAGATGGGGCTAGTGAGAATGTCCAGGGAGGTAGCTGGGTTACAGTTATAGTTGGAGGCAGGCCAGTTCTGAGTTGGCGCACACCAACAGATATGCCAGATTGAGTGAAACTGTTGTGATGTCCATTCAGGAATGGCAATGCCAGATAGAGCTGTTCCCTCTAACAACAGGGAGAACAGTTCTACTGGAGGAGTGAAAGGGCAGCATAGGCAGAGCAAGAGAAAGGTTTTGGTGGTAGGGGACTCTATTATTAGGAAGGTAGACAGGGTGATTTGTCACCCAGATCCCAGCAATCGAACAGTTTGCTGTCTCCCGGGTGCTCAGATTCGGCATGTTGTGGAACGGGTATATAAATTATTGGGAAGGGCTGGAAATGAACCGGCGGTCTTGGTACATATTGGTACCAATGACAAAGTTACTGGAAGATGGAGAGCCCTAAAGAATAATTTTATAGAACTAGGTAATAAGCTGAAAGCAAGGACCCTCAAGGTGTATTTTCTGAGATACTACCATTGCCACTTGCTAATCCAGAGAGACAGAAAGAGCTTAGGGAGGTTTAATGGGTAAAAAAGTGGTGCCCTAAGGAGGAGTTTTGGGGGACTTCTCACTTGGGTTCAATCTCTAAAGTCAGCGATGGATTCTACCTTATTGAAGAGGGAGCGTGTGTGCTAGGGGATAGGAGGGTAGAATGGCTGGGGTAGTTTTTAAACTAGTAGGTGGGGGGTGGGACTAGATAGATGTATTGGGGTAGAAAGGGTAGAGGGGGAGAGAGATGATTTATCTACCAATTGAGGAGCAGAAGGGGGAGCGTTACAATACACAGTAGGGAGGTATTACTAGGTGACTCAAATACAATGGCAATCACTTCAAAATGGTAGAGTCATAGCAACTTAAGGTGTATGCTTGCTAATGCAAAAAGTTTGCCTGGGAAAATGTGCGAACTAGAATTATTAGCAGTACAAGTAACATGGGACTTAATAGGCCTTATTGAAAAAGAGTGGGAAGAATCTCATGACTGGACTGTTAATTTGGATGGTTAAAACTGCTTTTGGAAAGATAGGGGTAATGGTAGAAGAGGAGGAGGGATTTGTCTGTATGTTAAGCCTGTTTTAAAACCTGTAGTCAGAGAAGATATTTATAGTGGAACTAGTGACAATATGGAATGTTTGTGGGTTGAGTTAAATAGTGGAGGAGCTAATTCTAAAAGAATATCCGTAGGAGTATGCTATAAACCCCCAAATATAGTTAAGGGTGATGAAATGCAATTATTGCTGCAGATACCCTAAAATAAGGTGGATAAATGATACCAGCAGTTCAGCGAAGGTGGGCAGGTTCTTGAGTGCACTCAGGGATAATTATTTAACCCAGGTTATACAAGAACCTACTAGAAATGATGCCATCTTGGATTTAGTAATCACAAGTAATATTGATATAATATCAAATGTTAAAATAGGGGAACCCTTGGGGAACAGTGATCACTGTTTCATTTGAGATTGAATACAAAAACAGAATTGTAAGTGGCCAACAAAAACTCTAAATTTTAAAAGGGCTAAACTTAATGGGCTAGGGGAAGCAATTCAACATATAGACTGGGATAAATAACTTACAGGGGAAAATACTGAAAATAAATGGACAACATTCAAATCCTTACTAAATAAACATACTCATCGGCATGTACCATGTGGAAATAAAATGAATAGGAGTAAATAATATCCCATGTGGCTTAACAATGATTCAAAGATCACTATAAGGAAAAATAAACATGCATTTAAATTATACAAGAAGGAGGGAACAGAGGCAGCTTTATGTGACTATAAGGCAATAAACAAGGCTTGCAAAAGGGCTATTAGACTGGCTAAAACAGAAAATTTGAAATTAGTTGCAAAAGAGAGTAAGACTAACCCTAAAATATGTTTTAAATATATACATGGAAAGAAGGCCAGGAAGGAAGCTATAGGAACATTACAATATGACACAGGCCATCTGATAATTAGTGACCAGGAAAAGGCAGATGAGCTAAATAGGTTCTTTTTCCTCGGTATACACAAGGGAGGTACCAGTGCAACATAATGGGGCTACACTACCTTTGCCAAATAATTGGTTAACACAGGAAGTAATCCAAAAGAGGTAGGAAAAATGTATGTTAATACCAGGTCCTGATTGAATACATCCAAGGGTACTGAAGGAACTGAGTACTGTAATAACCAAACTATGATATCTAATTTTCAAGACTCACTCACCACAGGGTCTCTACCAGATGACTGGAGAAAAGCAGAGGTGATACCTATATTTAAGAAGGGAGCGAGAGCAAATCCGGGGCATTATAGACCTGTAAGCCCGACATCTGTAGTGGAAAAGTATTTAGAAGGGTTAATAAGGGATAATATACAAGAATATGTCTGTTTGAACAAGATCATAAATAGGAGTCAACACATATTTATGAAAGATAGGTCATGTCAGACAAATCTAATTAGTTTCGATGAGAAGGTAAGTAGGATTTTGGATCAAGGCAACTCAGTGGATGTAGTCTTTTTGGATTTTACAAAGGCTTTTGATACAGTGCCACATGGAAGACTATTATGCAAACTAAGAGATGCAGGAATTGCAGTAAAGATGGCAGATGAGATTTAATACAACAAATGTAAAGTTATGCTTTTGGGAAGGAAAAATAGCCATGCAATCTATAATCTTAATGTAATAAATCTAGGGGTATCTGATATTGAAAGGGATTTGAGAGTGCTTGTGGACAACCACCTAGGTAACAGTCCTCAATGCCAAGCAGAAGCTACAAAGGTAATTAAAATATTAGCAGGTATTAAGACGGGTATAGAAGCAAGGGCAGCAGATATAATTATTTCACTGTACAAATCCCTAGTACGCCCTCATTTAGAATATGGAGTACAATGTTGGGAACGACTTCATAAAAAGGACAGTTTACAGGTAGAAAAAGTACAGAGAAGGGCGACAAAATTAATACGGGGAATGGAGGGGCTATGTTATGAAGAAAAAATAACCAAATTAAACTTATTTTCCCTAGAAAAAAGACTGCTACGAGGGGATATGATTCCCTTATTTAAATACATCCTGGGTCAATATAACGCTTTGTTGAGTGAACTTTTTGTGCCAAGAGGCTTTCAACTGACAAGAGGACATCCCTTGAGGTTAGAGAAAAACAAAAATCACCTTATAGAAAGACAAGGGTTCTTCACAATTAGGGTCGGTAAACTTTGGAAATCTCTACCAAAGGAGGTGGTGACAGCGAATTCGATAGATAACTTTAAAAAGGGGTTAGATATATTTTTGAAAATATAAAATCTCAGGGAGTAGATCTTCCTGTTTTTGATCTGTGGCGCTTCACCAGTGTACCTTTATATGTTTATAGTAGAATGATCTGTAACGTGACTGGTGGAATGTACGGTATACAATGTAAAAATGTAGGTAATGTTTGGCGGTATATAGGTCTCATGACAGGTGTGCTGCTTCTCTCGTGGATGACAGTTCAACAATTTGTGTAAAATACTAGATAGGAAAACTAGAGGGGTGGGAGAGAGTGCACCAATTCCTAGTGCCGATAACCACAATTTCAAACAGTTTCCGTATCCCTGTATGTACCGATAGATAGAGGTACAACCCTCACCTTGAGCAACCTCACCACAAGAGGTATTTCCAACACTTTACAATGTATAGTTGCCTTATAGTTGCTACTTCTAAAGCTTATGTCTTTCTGTTTGCTCCTCTATGGATCCATGATACATGATGTTTATATATATTTATAAATATATATATATATATATATATATATTTATATATATATATATATATATATATATATATGTTCAAATTTGTGAACCTATGTTTGTTCACTATTTTTCCCTATGCCGGTGAATGATAATATGAATCAGGATCAGGTAATCATGTGGTTAATAATACAACCATGTCTAAAAAGTGTAATAAATAAAAATATTTTATTATTAATGTTCAAATATTAAAATCAATATTATGAAAAAGGTTTACAGACGCGTTTTGTCACTGTGGCTTTCTTTGCCAAGGTATATACTGTACGCTCTAATGGAAAAAAATACTTTTTTTATTACAGCTTAATGTTCATCTATTAAAACTTAACTTTTAATGAAAATACTAGTAAAATTGTAAAAATAGTATAATATTTGTTATTGGTTAACAGAAATATTATTAATAATACTGTATAGAATTGTTGTTTATTGCTCAATTCCTTAACAAATAATTCCCAAAAGTATATAATATGCAACAAATGGGTACTTCTTGTTAGTAAATAGACAAAAATATCTGATTAATTCGATTTCCCATGTGACAGTCCATAATTATGCATGAATAATTATATTTAATACATAAACTCACATAATATGATTATAATTATCTATTGCATTGCACCAGTTGGCTGTATTTAATGCATACAGCCAGTAAAACATATATGTAGGTGAATTCAACAACCAGATAACGCATGTTTGCCAGTGATATATTATGACCTAGTGAGATGTAATTTGTAATACAGTTTGGATGCCAGGAGCAGAATATAATATCATTTAATAGCATTTTGTTCAGCACAGGAGCTTATGGGGAGCACTATGGACTTAAAATATATCACTGACTCTATTTACAGATAATATTGTCAGTGTAATGTGTGAGTAATTTCACATACCAGGCCTCTAATATCCATCCATGAAGAAGGGAGCTCATAAATAAAGGGCTCCAATTTTAAGAAAACTATTTTGTTCATCCAAATTATAAAGCTGTTCAGGGAATAAAAAGTGTGAGGCTTCCTCCCTCCACATGCCAAGAGTCGGGGGAGTATAGGACAGACAGTAATTCAGAATGCACATTAAATTTCTTAATAATAGGATGCTTATTAACTTCCTATGGCCAAAAATTGGTTTCTACGCTGGTGAATGGTGTTCTCTATGCAGTGAGTAGTTCATCAGATGGTATCTGAGCATGGAGCATATTATTAATTTATGTGAACACTTTATGCCAAATTAATTATAACTTATTAATAAATAAAAAAAATAATTCCACTGCTGGGCCCTGTGGAATCCATGAGAGGGCTTTTTAACATTCTTGAGTGATATGTTTGCATTTTCTGAAGCAAGGAGTCTATGTCTGGGCCAGTGAGGGGCAAGGAGTGTGGTGTCAAAATACACTTCACAAAGGGCTCTCTGTTCCCTCCATTCGCACACCTCTCTCATCTGACAGACAAAATGCACACCTTCATGATTCAGCTCTGATAAAGTGATGTAACAAACACAGAATGGATTCCTGTACTCTATAGTCTTCAAAAATTCAGATATTCCCCCAAAAACGTACACAGCTGCTAATACTGTTAGTTTGAACCACCCTTGACAAACAGTTGTCTATTTTCTCGAACTGCAATGGTCTTTACATCTTCTATATTTGTAAATAAATGGCTAAGTATAACAATAAAATCTTAGAAGAACTTGCTTTGAGATATCATCTCCACTAAAATTGTTTTCAATAATAATCAATGAGAAATATTTTAACATCAACTTCTTGGGATGACTAGGATGTCTCCATAGCATTTCTGTTTCTACATTAGTTCATTTGAAACCTCCCTGTTTCTGTACGGAAAACACTTTTAATATTACTTTGTCTAGCGTGTATAACGTTAGTGAGTTGAAGTCATTGCAGATCTGAATAGGTTCATTAATCCCCTCACACAGGATACAAAGTAAGAATCCTTACTTCCCTCAATAAAATACACCATCTCTATGTGTTCCAAAAAGAGCATAATCTTTTTTTCCAATAAATTCTCTTTATACCTCAACACATACAAAAGAAAAATGGTGTAACTTAACATAAGTAAACAAGGCTTCCTAAGGGGTGGCTAGGTGCCACTAAGTCTATCTAGATTGCCTTGTGAACATGCCTGGCTTATCATTATTCTTGGCTTCAAGGTGGTGTGACCTCTTGTTCTCTGACTGGAATCAAACCCAGATTGCAGCGGTGAAAGAACTGAATCCTAACCACTGGACCACCAGGACCCCCCCAAAGATTACACATTGCATATAAACTTTCTAACCACATGAAAAAGAATTACCCCTTTCTCAAAATAATCATTATTTAATATGTGTAAGTGTATAGTATTTTTGAGGGCATTTCAGCAATTATAAAAGCTGACCAGTCCATAATAGCCCCAGCAGTTCCTCTGTCATTTCACAAATTATATAAAAATGCTTTACAATATACATTATTCTCCTACATTTTATGTTAAAGAGTTATTCACATAAGTGATATTGTTGCCCTAAAGAAACTCTTCACATTTTAGATATTAGATATTATACATACTGTATTATATATATATATATATATATATATATATATATATATATATATATATTTATATATTTTTTATTTTTTATTGCAGTACAAAAACTATTTTATAACCTCTGTCTCAGTGAATGAATTGAATGTGGTCATTAATGCTGAGAAAGTAGGTTTCTTTATATAACATTAGCAGTATGTACTTTGGGAACTTAATTCAAAAGCCTACTCTACAATTAATCCAAGCTTAAACAAAATGTGCATTATTTAAACCTCTGCAGAGGCTAAAGACAGTTGTGTGTCTACGCTCCAATGTTAATGTTATCTAAAATAAGGGCTTTTGCTTTTTGTATAGGGAGAACAGAAAAACACAGAGCTGAAAACAAAATAATTGCTAGAAATCTATTCTGCCATGGGGAATTTCAACCAATACAAGCTATTTATTTTTCATTTTCCCATTAATTTTAATTATAAAATTCAAATGCATTATGCTGCAGCTCTACTATTTCATATCATCAAGGCTGCATGCTGAGAGCCTTCCTAAAGCACATTTCAAGCAATTTAATTTGTAAGGTCTGTGCCTAACAAGATAGCATTAAAATAGGACGACGTCCCTCCCATCTCTTAGAATGAAAATGCCTTTCTGTTCTCTAATAGAGAAGAAATTATGGATTTGAGGAATAGTGAATACAAAATGTATAAAATGTGCTTACCAAAAAAAATAGACAAATGAACCAGGATAATATTTGGTTCTAAAAGTCAACCTTTTTCTGACATGGGATAAGGGCAGATTTACATATTGTACTTTCTTATTGTTGCTTGTCAGTAGATCAAAAATGATTCCGCCTTCTGCTCTTCTGATATTTCTCTGCCCCAATCCACAAAGCATAAACAGCAAATGCAAACCAGGACATGCTCATAATCAAGGTTTGATTTGCATATATTTTATAATTAATATTTTAAATTGTCATGGATTGTGAATACTTTATGTTTGCTTTTAACACTAAAGTCAATTTCTCTTTTTTCCTCTTCTTTGTTTTGTTTAAGCAAGTCGACTGACAGCAAACCTGAAGGGAGCAAGATTTTGCTTGGCTCCTTGCCCGGGATTCGTCACTCCTTCTTGTAGCTTTTGCCATGCATTACAAGTTGATGTGCGAAAGCATCCATTGCTTACATGGATAAGAGGTGTTAATGCTTTAAGTTGAAGATTTCATTTTTATTTTTAAAAATTGATTTAAATTTCATACCATCAACATCAACAGCAATGGAGAGCATATCTGAGTCTGTTATTGTCACAAGAACTAATTGTGTTAAAATGTCAAAAATCACTATTAATATTATTAATATATTATCAGACAAAATATATTATTAGGTTAGTTCTTTCTCTAATTGAGCATCTCTAATTTGTTTTTGTTTTTTTGCTTATTCGAATGAACCCATCGTTCTTAGTCTCCCTAAGGGTTATAAGGAGCTCTAGACATGGACTCCTTGCTCAATATGTCAATGTGCCTTTGGTAATTCAGCTAAACCCCACTAATGAGGCCCAATGGAGGCCAAAATATTGTTCTTTCTCTTATTTAGGGTAGACTTGTCTGGTATTTTGGGGCTAGATCATACTATTGAGTGAGACCTGCATCAACATATACCGCAGCATCATACATAGGATGCAACAAAACATAAAAGCAATATCAATACAGATTAAATGAATAGAGAGCCCTGTTTCTGAGTTTATAATCTTGCATATAGAGGACTTTTTTACCATCCTATATGATTACAAACTTGCAAAAGTGATTTGGAAGGTGATAGATTAATTGGGCATATTAAGCGTGAAGTTGATAAGTCTTATTAAATAAATGTGGACTTGATACAAGAGGAAAGTCTAGTTGAGCGAGGTAAGTAGTTCAGAAGATTTGGGGCTACACAAGAAAAATCCTGAAGGTGGGAATGAGAGGAGGTAATAAGAGGGCTTTATACATTAGGGTCATGATTTAAAATTTTATTCTGGAGATTATGGGGAGCCAGTGGAGAGACTGAAATAGTGGTAATGCAGGCATTGAGCGTTCGGTATTGTAGATAAGTCTAGCGGATGGATTCATTATAGATTATCTTTTCACCCTCTACTACAGCTTTCACTCCGCAAATATCTCTCACTGTTGACAATGCCATCATCACTCCCACCTCTCAGGCCCGCTGTCTTGGGGTCCTACTGGACCCTTCCCTCTCTTTCATTCCCCACATCCAATCACTCACAAAATCTTGTAACTTTCACCTAAAAAACATATCCAAAATATGCCACTTCCTTACACAAGACACAACAACAATTCTAATTCACGCTCTCATCATATCTCGCCTCGATTACTGCAACACTCTTCTTGCTGGCCTTCCTATCACCCGTCTGTCTCCACTCCAATCCATTTTGAATGCATCCGCTAGACTCATCTACCATACTAAACGATCAGTGTCTGCAGCACCTCTCTGTCAGGCACTCCACTGGCTTCCCATAGCGTCTAGAATACAATTCAAAATCATGACCCTAACATATAAAGCCCTCCACAATAGTGCACCCTCCTACATCTTTGCTCTCATCCCAAAATACACTCCCAGCCGCCCTCTTCGCTCTGCTAATGACATTCTCTTCTCCTCTCTCATCACCTCCTCTCACTCCCGTCTTCAAGAATTTTCACGTGCTGCCCCTATTCTTTGGAACTCTTTACCTCGCACCACCAGACTATCTTCCTGCCTCAGATCCTTCAAAATCTCTTTAAAAACACATCTATTCAAAAAAGCCTATCATCTTTAGCCTCTTCATTCACTATGCGTCTCTCACTCTCCTGTACCTCACCCATACCCTTTAGATTGTAAGTTTGCGAGTTTTAATCTTGTGAGGTGCTTTAGGGAAAGCACTGTGTATATCAGATTGAAAGCTCAATAACAGGGTCTTCCATTATTTTCATTGTGGGGTATTGTTTATACTTGTACCTAACCCCTGTATTGCGCTGCGGAATATGTTGGCGCGTTATAAATAAAGGATAATAATAATAATAATAGATTGGAATGGTGATAACAGGTGATGGGGAGGCCAGCAAGGAGTGAGTTGCAGTAATCAAGACAAGATATGATGAGATAATAAATTAGAATTTTAGTCTTGTGGAGATATTTTTTAAAATGAAATAGACAAGATTTGAATTGTGAAGTGAATTTATATGAGGAATAAAAGAAAGGGCAGGATCAAGAAGAACCCCAAGACAACTGGCTTGGGAGGAGGGAGTGATAATTGCATTGTCCACAGTGAGAGATATTTGAGGAATGGAGGGTAGAAAAATAAGGAGCTCAGTTTTTGATATGTTAAGTTTGAGATAGTGGGCGGACATCTAGGAGGGTATGCTAGAGAGGCAGTTGCACCAAAAGGCATGTCTATAACATGTTAGTAAATTGGCGCTTCCTAAGTAGGTGGTGTGCTTATTAGCTCATTTGTTTTCTCAGGCCAAGCTCAAGTGATGGCTTACGTGGTGGAAGTGACATGTTTTTGACAACCATAAAAGTTGAAAATTCTATGTCCCATAGTAGTAAGTCTTGGCATAGCAACGGTCAACCATGTTTTGTCAGCAGATCAGATTGGTTCCAGAACTGTCCCGTGATGATGACGACTCATGGGAGCAGACATACAGCGCCCCATGCAGACTGAATCGCCACTGTGACGTCCTATAACGATTGGAGTAAGGGTAAGTGGCTCTTCAGTGGGACTAGTCCCAGTTAATACAGTGTATGTCTAATATTTGCCAGGCAGGGACAGGGGGTAAGAAGTGGGTCCCTACCGCTACTACAAAGGAGAAAGAGAGGGCCACAGTTAAAATTCTGTTTTGTCCCCTGTTGATGACACTATTCCCCTCTGCTTGTATTTCCTGCATACTTAATTATTATCTGCTACTTTCTACAATGCTTAAATCCGTTATTTGACACTGTATAGCAAAGTTATAGACATCATACCAGGAATATTGCAAGTTCATATGACATGTGATACTCATCTTTTATACTATATTATAACTACACTGTGCACAGTCCAAGGTTTGAGTTATATCAGTGCAATTCGGATATATATATTGCAGATTATCTATATATATCAAATGTAATTATGTTACCATAATCTTGTATGAGGAGATATTCAATATTTTTTTGGTATTTACCGCAGAATCAATACAAAATATCATTTTTGTGTGCATTACGGGACAGTGAGTTATCTTAAACGACCATATTTTATCTCTTATTTATTTTCGTTTTATGTATGATCAATAAAAGTTATGTTTTATTTGACGTTTTTTGTGTACTTTGGTCCTCGTCTAAATTATACTCTCTGGATGCTATATCAGAGGTTGATCTGAGGTCAGACTTAAAAGTGTACTTTTCTTTTTGCTGACCACAGTTCTGTCCGATTATAAGATTAAATATTTACTTATTTTTCAATATATAGTTAATTTAGGAACTTTTTCCCCATTGGATTTGCTCACTTATCTCTCCCACTTTAGACAATCATGAGAACACAACATGTTAATGTCTTATCAAGGTCATTATTGTTGTTTAGTCCTTCAGTCATGCCCAATCCTTATCCATAAGGATATCTTGGAAAAGATACTGGAATGGGTTTCCAGTTCCTTCTCCAGTAGATTATAATTTAATAAACACATTCGATTACTATGGATTTGTGGACCCTTCTATGCAGAAAATCTCTTGTTACCTACCATCTATTATAGACTTATGAGCTAATGGACACTCTTATTCTGACTGCTTCTTCTTTGACTTATTACTTAACAGTAACTTCTTACATGCACTTTGACTGAAAGTGTCCCCACGGCTACAGAAATTGTTGATGAAAAATGTTCACAAAAATATGTGTATTTTAACTTGTTTCTATTCATTTTCACCATTATAACCAGCAAGGCATCATAGAAACCTAAGTAATACTGAAGGGATCCTCTTTTAGGTCATGCTAAAAAAAAGAGCGATACATTAAAATAAAATATTAATAAGGTATTATTTTTATACTAGTCAATACAATGCTACCTGTCTGCACAGTCATTTTTTGTCCTTCCATATTAGCTAATCATCAGCGGATTAGGGAGAGAGAATTGTAGTTAAAGGGAGTTAAATATCAATAAGAATTGTGCATACGGGTAAATGAAAGTTATTAAAAAAAGATAATTTGCTAATAAAAATGTAGTAATTTCAAGTTGTTTTCGGTCTGAGTTCACCGATCCTCCCACCAGAGTGGTCTTGTTTTCAATATCTGATTACCTTATTCGTAGTTTGTTTCCTTTCGTAAACACCTGAGATGTAGTCAGCAAACATAGCCTATTAATTAGGGTGCCATTCTTCACAGTAAGGGTGGTTAATCTGTGGAATTCTCTACCAGAGGAGGTGGTGACAGCGGATTCGATAGATAACTTTAAAAGGGGACTAGATTTATTTCTAATTAAAAAGGTAATTCAGGGTTATCATGGATAATTAGAGAGACAGTATTGATCCAAATTTTTTACATTTCCCTTTGAGACTATTGGCTAAGTCTCGCTTGTTTTTTTTTTTTCTATTTTCCTTCCTCTGGACTAATTAATAATTTAAAAAAATAAAAAATAAATAATAATTGATTAATAATTAATTAACAACTAATGAATTAATAGTTAATCCGCATATTGCAGATCAGAGGAGATCTTAAAAGGTTGAACTTGATGGACTGAAAGTCTTTTTCAACCTTAAATACTATGGGCCTCATTCATTTGCGATTTGGCCAATTGAATAGGGCTCTATATAAGCACATAGCATATGTTTATACTGAAGTT
Source organism: Discoglossus pictus (assembly GCA_027410445.1). Classification (NCBI taxonomy): domain Eukaryota; kingdom Metazoa; phylum Chordata; class Amphibia; order Anura; family Alytidae; genus Discoglossus; species Discoglossus pictus. The sequence continues at coordinate 553,191,169 of CM050163.1, forward strand.
TTTAGTTAGTGAAGACCTTGTTTTTGGATCGAAGTTCACTAACTAAAAACTTCTGTAAAAAACATATGCTATGTGCTATGCGCTTTTAAAAAGCCCTATTCAATTGGCCAAATCGCAATTGAATGAGGCCCTATGTAACTATGTAATAATGTGGCTAATTAGATCCTGAACACAAGATCACTCTGGTGGGAGGGTCTCTTGAGCTGAGTGAACACTCTTGCAGAGCAATATAGTAAATTCAAAGCTGTTTTTCTATTACTAAATTACATTTTTTTAATAACTTCCAATTGCAAATATTAATATTGATACTTTATTATCCTACGAGAATTTAGACCTTTGCTCTGTCCCTTCAATAAGAATCTCACAGCATATTATTGGGAACCAATATTTATCCATCCTAAATCTATTTTATACTTCCTGAGCAATAATCAGCTTTTTCACTTTATTATCTTTAACCCCTTCAAATCACTGAGGAGTTATCCTCCGCATCTCCCTTGTTTTGTGGAGGATCACTCACAGGTACCTCCTGCATCCAAACGCCAGCGTCCAGTGTCTTCTTACAAAAATGCATCTGTTGCAGATCAGACTTTTGTATGAATAATAAAGAATATTAAATTAACAATGTTTATATGAAATTTGAAAATCTATTATAACAAATGTGGGACTTTGATGTCCCATCAGTACAATAAAGGAAGAGAGACATAAAATTACAGACATTATAAATAAATAAATCATCACTTTCGATAATGCCACATGAGAGATTTAATTCCAACATAAGAAGTGATATAAACATATCAAGTCCCTTAGCAATACACTAAACCAGTGCATTAGCCATATTTTTCTAATTAGTATTACAGTTTGCATGGCTGTCTTTAAGATGGCAAACAATACTCCCAATGTTATCATGCAGTTATTTCCCCTCCACATAGACTTATCAAGCATTCTGAGCAGGAAACAAGCACACAGAGCCACATGTTAGAATGCACAATCTCAGGAATGGTTTACTGTATGCTTTAATTGTGAAATTAGAAAACCCATAAAACATAATACTCATATGCAAAATATAGTGGGATAACCACATTTAATGGAAGGACTGTGTTTGTGTGTGTGTAAAGGACTTTTGTGAAGACTTAACTTTTATAGTTATTTAAAAAAAAAAGCATATTTTACCATCTTTCAATCAAGTTTCAGGTTTAAATAAAAACACTCCCCAACCCTGAAGTTAGTTTATGCACTATAGTTATACTTACCGGTACTTTTTTTTCATGACTAATCATTAACACCAAGCAAGGTCTCAGACATTTGACAGGGTGTGTTCCTTTAAGATTGTTGTTATTGTTTAGTCGTTCTGTCATGTACGACTCTCTGTGGCCTATGGACTGTAGCACCCAGTCGCATCTGTATCTTTCTGGTTGTACTTATCCATGTTTATTTTAGCATAGATACTGGAGTGGGTTGCCAGTTCCTTCTCCTGTGGACCACAATGTATCTGACTTCTTAGCTATGACCTGCATATCTTGGGTAACCATACCCGAAATAGCTTACAGCTTCACTGAGGGGTACACAAACCCCTTCACCACATCAAGGTGGTGAACCAGAAGAGGCCTTTACATTTTTGAAAAATAAATATGAGAAATCAAATCAAATCTGCATTTACATATGTAACAGACTGCCCAAATGCCAGGCCTACAGCTCTGTGTTGTGAGCAAAAGGAAAATGGTTCCTGCTGCTAAGCAAGACACATCTGCACATCTCTTCTCTTATGAACCCTGCTTTCTGCTCCTAAGGTGACCATTTCCTCTGCTACGTTGTTTTCAAATCTACACTTGACTGTTACATGAATTCAATCTATGTGATTGTTATCTGTTTGTTCAATTTACTAGACTTCTCTGCTGTTTAAGAAACAGCCATCCCATCTCTGCTTTTTTAGTTATGTCCCACCCCCTCTGAATTCCTTTAATAATTCTTTTGCTTACTCATTAAATTCTTTTTACGTTCATACCTTGAAGCAGGGCACATCTCCACATCTCTTACCTAACAAACCGTGCTTCTGACCTGCAACCACTTTCCCACCCGCCTTTAGGTCTTGCCATACTAATTTCTTCCTGAATCAAGATAACTCTTCCCTCCCACACACTCACCCACCTCCAATTGTTGCAGCTATATAGCAGTCAAAATACCTGACTTTCCCATTTGTAGGTTACATTGTCTGATCACTAGGGGTAGATAACATATTACATACTAGAGCCATTTACCTCAAATGACTTTCTATCCAACTCCTTCCTTCTCCCATCAAGTGAAAAATCTTGCTAACTTTGCTCTCTTTCTTGCCTAAGCAAACTTTCACCTCCTTCCTGACCCTTGCAATCCCTTATCTGCCCTTCCCCAGGCTTCCATTATTCCCTCTAGATTGTAAGTAGCGAGTTTGAAAACTTGTATTGTGCTTTGGAAAAAAGCAATTTCTACAAATATTCTAAGCTCAAAATAGGGCCCTTAATCTACAGTTTGTTATATTGTATGTTTCCTTGCTATGCAATATATTGGCACATTACAAAGAAAAGTTAATAATAATAATATTAATAACCGATAACAAACCCATCTGGGCAGAGCATGTAATGCTAGAATCACCTAAACAGGTCAGTTATGGGTTAACTGATCAGTGCAGAGCTGAGTGCAAGAAAAAAGTGCTATCAATCACTGTCTTCATTAAACTGCTTAGCTATCTGTTATCTGTCATGCAACAGCCAGTAGCCAGTATAGACTTTATGTGAACAGACATAAAACTTTAGATTGTTTAGCTGTTATAAGTGTAATTGAAAAAAAAGATAATTTTAACATACAATCTTGTACTCTTCCACACCATGAAGAGCACTTACAGGTAAATGGCCCTTTAATTAACTTGTTCAAGATTATGCATATATATTGTTGTATACATACATATATTAATATTTACATATAGTAATATATACAAATATATAACTTCATCATGTTTCTCATTTTTAAATATTCATGTTGATATCTTAAATATGCTAAAATATCAAGTTTAGTGTCAAATTGCGAGTATTAAATTCCCTCTAGGCAAGATCTAATATATTATGAAATCGAGGAAATGTAAAGCATCTCTATGTAACCATACACATCATTTATTTTACATTTTTCCGAATAAATTTGCAACTTTTCCTTTATATAAAGAATTTTCTTTTGGAACTCTGCTGGCAGAAACAGTGAGAGGCATCATGTTCAGTAATGTCTGACCATTGTGACATCGGGTAGGAGATAGGTTTGTAATGATGCAATGTACATCATGGCGTGTGGTTCATGTTAATCAGTCTGATCAGTCAATTCTCGTCTCAGAGGGTTCTGATATCTGCATTTATTCTATTGCCGCTCAGAGATTGGCTTTATAATAGAAAGTCTAACCTTGGTTATCTACCATTCAAAATATGGTGTAGAGATAATAAGAGTCACGTTATACTCACCTCTCTTTCAACTGTGATCATATCGATGAAGTTGGGTACATATAGCCACAGATTATCTCTCAAGACAGTTTAAAACAAGCAATTTTTCTTATTCAACAAAAACTCAATCACACGTTTACCATTCTCCATCTCATATGAAGGTCATTCTCTTCGTAGGCTCAAGAAGATATTTTCCCTTATATCACCACTTCCATTATTCCATTTCTCTCCATGACCAAATGATACACATCTACAGATATTGTTATCAAATTGCATTTGGTTCTCATTTCATATTCTTTAAACATAACAAAAACAACCTTTGCTACTACCTGGTCAACATCTCTCAGCCGGAATAAAATGATTTCTTCCTACAGTAACTTTACAGTTTTTTTATTTCAATATGTTTCTGTCAAACACAGTATTACATTCACTGTGTGAAAATGACTTGTTTGGCACCAGACTGGTTTTCAACTGAAATTTGATGTCCCCTGAGACTAAGAATCCAAAGTACGCTCTACATACTTTTGGAATTCATATTTTCTGAGGAAGATACTATATAAATAGACTATCTTTGTGTTTTAAAAATCTAGCAGAAATTCTGAAATCACTCTACGCATAAAATTATTTTAAAAAGTTTATATTGTAGCTTATATTATAATACAAATCAGTGACAAATGGCAAATTACATTAGATAATATAGATTTACAAATTATTTGTATTATAATACAAAATGTACAGATGTTTTTTTTAAACTATGGGAATAGTCATTATGATGGTAATGCTGTATGGAAGGTTAAGTGGACATAGCAATGGCCCCAATTATGCTAGTAATTATTGATTTAACTAAATAATAACATTTCTATATTGTTTTTAAGTCTAAATTAGTGTTAGACTAGTGACCCTGATCCTTTTCCGGATCCTGCTTTCCAGGTCTCTGACTTAAAATGTATTTTTAATTAAAACATTAGCATAAAGAAAGGGAAGGAAGAGAATGCCTATAGCGGCTTATAGTGTTAGTGATAAAGTCTCGAAATGCTCTTCCTGCTAATTATCCCTACTGTGATTATTAATTCATGTCCTGCGAGTATTAAAGTACACTCTTGTTGTTGTTGTTTGGTCGTTCAGTCATGTCTCACTCTCCAAGACCTTATGGACCACAGCATATCATGCACATCTATCAGTCACTGCCCTCTGAGCTACTTCAGTATCATGCTCATTGCTTCAATTATCACATATATCCATCTCTGTTATTCCCTTTTTCATGTGCCTTAAATCTTTCCCAGAATCAGAGTATTCTCTAGGGAGTCCTGTCTTCTCAATATATGGCCAAATTATTTGAGCTTTTGCCTCATGATCAAACCTTCCAGTGAACGGTTTTCCCATAGATTGGATCTTCATGCAGGCCCAGGAACTATAAGCAGTTTTCTTTGACTCCACAATTGAAGTGTGTCAATTCTACTGCACAAATACTTCTTTATGGTCTAGCTCTCACATCCTTATGCGACTACTGGGAATATCATAGTTCTAACAATGCGCACCTTTGTTAATAATTTCATATTCGCATTTAAATTGCTTGTCCAGACTTGCTATAGTTTTACTCCCCATGATTACATTCACCATCTGCAAAGATCTTGTCACTGCCTCCATTTCTTCTCTATCTTTTTGCCAGGAATAGAGATGCCCACTCCTATTCCTTGGACAGTTGATAGCTTGTAGTGAAAATTCTCCCTTCTGAACGCTTGAGTTGAGATACAAACACTTCATTATTTTTCATTCAAACAATAAACCCTATTGTATGAGAACTAGTGGTGCCTTTGTATCCTGCTATAACACTAATTTAGATCTTTTTAATGACAATCAAAAAATCCTTGTTTACAGATCATTAAGATTGTGAGTGAATACTGTGAATAGGCTCTCAACTAGTGTTTTGAGTGCAATATACCTCCAACATGGCCAATCACACAGGCTGTGTAAGTTAATGGAGAACATAGATTAGTGAATTACCAAAAGGTTATGATCCTGCAAAAACATGCATCATAGCCCATTTGTTGTCTCAATGAAGCTTGGTTAATCTAGTCCATGGGTCCTCAACCTTTTAATACCTACCGGCCACTTTTGATGGTAAAATTTCCTTACCGCCCCTGGTGCAGCAGTGACTCAGTTTTTCCATCTCTAATGTCTGGTTACATAAATCATATGACACTAGCTACTGTATGAATTGCCCTGTACTTACTAGATAGTGATCCCCCCACCATCACCCTGTACTTACTAGATAGTGATCAGGTCCTGACCGCTGTCCCTTGGCTCTCTCGCCAGCTCTCCAACCAGTCAAGTGTGGTGATGCGAAGTGACTCGTTAGTGATGCCACCTAGCGATTACCCTGCCGCCCACCATGAAAGCTTGAATCGCCCGATAGTGGGCAGTAGAGACTAGGTTGACTTCCACTGATCTAGTCCAAAGAATGTAATTTATTGCATCACCTCCCTTTTATGTAGCATAGTAGCAAAGACAGAAAGTAGATTGCATAAGTTAGGAAGCATATAAAGAATAGATTTGAAACTCTAGATCAAGGTGCAGAAATTAGGTAAGTTTCCACTGCTCTGTAACATTTGCAATTGTTGAAGCTCCAAAACAAATCTAGATTAGGATTGCTGTTAGCAGATGCAATAACATTTGTTGGAGCTAGAAGCTACAGCTAGGATAATGTTAAATTATCTCAGATGTATGCTTTATAAATATTTGTAGATCCAATACAAAAAGTGATTCTCAAATAAAGTCCTAAACATCTTTGTAGAGTAATGTAATTCCCCTGCTATACTTTCTCATGTAATGTTAATGTTTATTAGATGGAATATGAGTGTAATATATCTGTTTACTCAATACACACTTTCTTGCTAAATTATAAAAAATATGAACATTTTAAATATTAATTCAATTATCTAAATTCGGACTAGGATACTTTTTTCTTTAAAAAAGTGTAACAATGTAGTTTACACTACTTGCTTTCTATAATTCAGTTTATTGTGAGAGGCAAATATTGCCTCTTGGGTCCCCCTTTTTCATTTGAATTCAAAAACACCTTGAAGTGAATAGGCAAATTTACATTCTATAATAATTATGAAGTTTTAGTGCTTCAATGATGAAACACTTGTGCTACACCTGAGGCACCCCTGGGCAAATGCTACTCGGGTGCCCCCACACCATACACATAGGTAACATTACCAGTAATTATGTATATGGCCAAAGGCGCATGACATTTAGGGAAAATGTGATATGAGGAAACGGTAAAACATGCTCTGCACATAAGCTTAACTGCAGAACATTGCATCATCACACATACAGGCCTTGATAAACAGCAGCCAAGACAGATGTCTGCACTTCAGACTCTTAAGCAAAGACTGGAGATTAACATCAAGGTTGTGGCACTAGCCAGCTATAGACACCTGATATGTAGTTTAGACATCTGGTGAGTTTTATCTCAAGAGCTTCTATAGCAACCAAGGCTGAAAGGCAGATGTAACTTAGTGCTGACATTAGACACATACACAAAAGTACACAAGGGTGTGCCATGGTAGTTAGAATATAAATATGTTCGTTCTATGATTCAATAAAGGTTCAGTTCTAGTTTCACATTTCCACAGTGTGAGGATGTTTTTGTGTTTGTATCCTGAATTGGGGAGTGGTCTTGCTATAGCCCACTAGTAACCTGTATCCAGTATTCTTTGCCTATACCTGCTGGGGTAGGTTTGAACTAGGTTGAGATTAAGCCCCCTTGAAGAAGCAGATTGTGACAGTATATATGTATATATATATATATATATATATATATATATATATATATATAGCCGTGAGTGTTCTGTAATCCAGATTAATAATCAGAGTATTGCATATAGTATATAGTGATACCTTTTTTATTGGACAAACATATTCATAAACATATGACAAGTTTTCAAGAGCTTATTCTCTTTTTCAAGTATGAAGAGAAATCACAATAAAGACAGGAACTGTACCCCAGTAGGACACCATTTTTCACAAAATAACCACTCCGTCCTGAACTTGAAAATTAAAATATTCAGAGGTCATTTTAAAAACACACAAGAAAGAAAGATGTTTGAAATGAAAATGACAAAACACTTCAATACAAAAAATATGGGACTTAATGTAAATATATAAATTTTGTTGCATTATCTTAACTTATTTTTACCTTCTATATTACTGATATGATTTTTTTTCTCTCAATGGTTTCCTTCTGGTGTGTTTCTCTCTCTGTACAGTTTTATGGTACCTTACTCCCTATGACCTGCATATATTTATGACCCTGTTTATTTTCTCTGATCCACACTCATGGAGTCTTCTTCACAGTTGATCGAAGAGAGCATTACATTTGTTTTAAAGCCTGTAATTTCTATGTTTCAATGGGAATCTAATATCAGTATAGCTCCGGACTTGAGAAAGAGAAGAAGCTCTCAAAAGCTTGTCATATATTTATGAATATGTTTGTGCAATTAAAAAGTTATTACTATTTACTGGAATAATCTGATTATTCAGAATATTATGTTTGTGATTATAATTATGTTGTACCTCAACACACCAAAATGTAGTAATAACATTATAATTGTGCTATAAATTGTATTTATATGTAAAACACAGATGTTCTAGTAATTAGAATGTGGACCATAGTAAAAATATAAATGACTTTAATCAAAAATATCCTTATAATGTCACTATTTTTGTATGAAGCATAAGTGCTACTAATGTATATAACAAACAGAACACAACCATTGAAAAAATTACACGTTATAAGTATTTTTTTGGCACTAAAGTGGAATATTTCACCCTTTATAAACTCAGCTTTTTAAAAGTAGAACTGTGCTTTGCCTTTAACTAACACAGATTTGTAATTTACCTTACTGGGTGTCACTTGGGCAAATCTCAGCTCTTCTAAGGTTGTTATTGTTTTTTATGTGTAGTTGAGATTACACTTCCAAGAATGATTTGTAAGGAAGAGTGGAAATTAATTCATAAGTAGCCCCTCTCAACCTATCAGAGCGAAATGGAGACACCCCTAGGCACTTGTCTATATTCTTTAATAGTAAATCTGTGTCTATGTATATGCCCTCTAGGAAATAGGGTTGTAGTTTAGCCGTTTTATGGATTACACCACTGAAACTGGACTTTTTTTTATTGTTTTATGCTCCCCAGTGTTATGTGAGTTTATTCATTCTTTGTGTTATTCTGTGAAACCAGATATCTTTTAAAAATAATATCTCACATACTACACAACTGAAATATAGAAACAAGTTTACATACACATTTGAGAAAAAAGAGTGAAGCAGAAAGATAAAGAAAAAATGAGAGGGAAATAACAAAAGCATATGAACAAGCAAGGAATACAAAAAAAAAGGAATGGAAAAGGTTCTAGCTCAGTGAAATTGATGTGATTATTTCAGGTGACTACAACCAAATCATTGATTATAAGAAGCTATTTTGTTAAGTCAATGGCACCTTTAGGAATACTGTTGTTTCAATACTAAAGTTAATTTGCATAATGAAATTTCAGAAATGTCAATTTGAACACTGGATTTTATATGGGTTCTTTGTATTTCCTGTGCTAAAAAATAATAATAAAAATTAGGAAATCTGCTAAATTAACATGAATTTGTTGTGTTCTGGAAAATGAACATGATCTTTCCACCTTTGCCCAAAGAAATTTTTGTAAGATCAAAGGAAAAAGTTTGAGTTCTTAAGGTATTTGAGGTTAAATTGTATTTTTTTTTTCAAATCCACAGGGTGTAATTTGCAATGTCATGATTTAGGCTATTTTCAATTACTTTTACAACTTTATCCCACATAATAGAACAATGTCATCTGCATATAGATAGACTTTGGAGAAGGTGCACGTATCCTGTAGGTCATTAATATAACAAAGAAAAAGAATGGGTCCCCAGACAGAGTCTTGCAGCATATCCTTGTTAATTGTCCTTGTTTCAGACAGAGATTCATTAACGGCATTTCTTGGCAATTGATATGAATTTACTCACTGACTGTTTTACTTCAAAGGGTCTACATTTTGAAACTGTGATGAAAAAAATTTAACTTCTTCAAAAAATGTAATAGCCAAAAAATATTTTTATTCTTTTAAGGTTATAAAATATAACCATTGTATCCAATTAGATCCTCTCTAGTGTTTATAATTGTATTAAAACAATTATTAGTACTGAATTAAACATGATTGTCCACTAATATAGCCGCAATATACAGTGATATGTTTTTACTGGACAAACAGTTTTTTTTAGATTTGAGTCTGTTTTCCAAGTCAAAAGCTAAACTGATTAGATTTTACTAATTGTACCTTTACACCAGGATTTCTCTCATTTTTACATATAACTGTGTAAATCCATAATTTGTAATATTTAATTAGCAAGGATTTAAACTTGAAAATGAAATGTTTTTCCAATTAAAAAGTATTGCTGTATACTGCAATATTCATTGTTTTCTTCTTAAAACATGTATACGCTAGAAATTGTGTGGATTTATTTTAATAACATTAAAAACGTCAAGTAAACTTAAGTACAATTACAGTTGGGTTAAAATGTACTGCTTCATACAATAACACGACAGGTAATGCTGTAATAAAAAAATATTTGTTTATTTAAATGCAATCTCTAAACTGATGTATTTAATGTATAATCCACTATGATATAATGTGAGTATTTTATTGAAATAAACCTGAATTTGACAGAAACAGGGACAACTAGTCTGCCCATTGTACCTACATAAAAGCTTGGCTTATATCAAATTTAAGAAGGCTTATCTCAGACATGTTTGAGAATTTAAGAATGAGAGGTATCTCCTGATCAGGGCTCAGTGGAACCAATAAAATTAGGAAGGCATCATTCTGTACAAAGCTATTTTGGTTACCCTGGTCCTCAATATTCAGCCCTGGATACATGAGCACAACCAATCTTGAATGAAACCCTGCGATCCTCATCTTCTTGCCATGCAGGAAAAGGTCTCTTTAGTCTTGAGAGAAGACTTTCGCTCTTCATCTTCAGACTGTACCAAAGTACATCCACAAAATGCCTGCTTTCTATAAAAAAAAATGAAAAAATATAACAGAGCTCCTCTTCTGAGTATAATAATGGCATCTGGCCACACACTTTCCATAAATATGTTTTTTCAAGGCTTCTGATTGGCTGAAATATGCGTCAAGGCTATCACCTCTGGTCTTGTTAAACATTTACAGTCACTTAAACATTTACAATAATACCAGTCACTTCTGCAGGGACTGATCCAGTAATACCAGGGCCCATACCATACCAGGTCTCTCATCCAAATACTGACCAAGCCCAACCCTGCATGGCTTCAGAGTGGTGTGACCTCTTGGTTCCCTGACTGCAATCGAACCCAGATCAGAGCAATGAAAGCACCAAATCCTAACTACCAGACCTAGCGCTACAGAATATTAATAAGAGATAATAATAATAATAATAATAATAATAATAATAATAATATATGTCCCTTACAGTGTTTGCGTTAGAGCTTTTTTTACCAAATGGGGATCAGCTAAAAACCAAAAAATCAGTATACGAACTACACATTATTTATAACTTTAATTGGTTTGATAAATATACTCCCATACTCAAAGATCAGAAGTGACAAATTTTTAGACTGTATGTGTAAAAAGAATTCTTAAAAATCAAATATGAAATAAAATTTCTTGATGAATGCGCCCAACTGTGCACCATTGTTACTTGTAAAATAAATTTTTATCAAACAATAAAATGATTACAAAAAAGTAAGTCTAAAACTCCTATTTATATGTTTTCATGGAAATAATATGAAAGTACAGATTAAAAAATCTAATCTCTCAATTGTTAAATAAAAGGATTATGTATATCCTCTAATGTATTTTATCCAAATGGGAAATGCCTTCCACTTTAATATTTAGAAACTTATAATGAATTATCATCACTTTTGTTTTCTTGCTTGCTCCAACCTTGACCCGATTTATAGAGAGAAAAAAACTTGTTCAGAAACGCAGCTTAATCTTTATCCATTATAAATAATGAACACGGGAGAAATATGTTTGAATAAAAAGTAGAGAATCTATATCAATGCAGAACAGTCAGATTAATGTGTAACAATTTCCTCTGTGAGTAATACGCTGTTTAATAGCAGCAGTTTAGAATTGCACAAGATTATTTGCAGATAATTCTTCAGTACTGTCTGCTGCTGCTCTGTCTGATAATCCTCCAGCTCTTAATCTACATGATCTGAATCCATAAAGAATAATATAATGCTGCTATCAACCTATCAATTACAACAAACACAACTGAACTGTTAGCATGTAGACGGAACAAATGTGACCTTTCAATGTAGTGTAACAAACCGGCAAAACCTAGAGATCTGAAGAGGGAAATAAAAAGATGTGCACTGTATTCCTTTGAAAGCTTCTTGTGAGGCTTTTATTGTTATAAAACAACATCAATTATCATAACCACAGAGATGTTGCTTATTTAAAGAATTTTAATTTATATCAAGTAATGGTAGATTTTTCAAAATTGGATTGTTTTTTAAATACAAAGGAAATTTGATCATATTTTTTCTATAGGCTTTTATGAATACAAACACTTGATAATGAGAAAAAATACTTTTAGAAAGCAAAAACTAAACTAAAATAAAATATATATATAATTTTAGTTATTATATGAATAATTATTCATGGCATGGTTCAATTTACTGCTGATCCTGCATGTTTATTTCTCATGAGGGTGTGTAAAATATTTTTCCTCATGCTCTGTCTAAAACTGACCACCACCTCCTCCTCCTCCCAGCTATAGCATACCTCCTTTGACCATCCTCCTCCTCACACGGTGTGCTATGTAACACTCTTTCTCACTTGTTTCCTCTCTTCCCAGAACTCTGCTTCAACTCATTTCACTCTGGATCATGATACCATTTCCCTCACACCCTCCCCAAATTGTTTTCAGCTATATACCAGTCAAATTACTATCTCCTGACAATCCCATTTGCAGGTGACATTATCTGACCACTAGAGGCAGATAACATTTTACATACTATAGCCATTTACCTCTAATGACTTTATATCATATCTCTTACCTCTCCTACTAATTGAAAATCCTTTCTAACTTTGCACACCTTCCTACCTATGTAAACTTTCACTTGGTTCCTGACCCTAACTATTACCCATCTGTTATTCTCATCCAGGTCTCTGCCTCCTCCATTCCTTTTAGATTGTAAGTAGTGAGTTCTCAATCTTGTAGCATTCTTTGGAAAAAAACACTTTCTGCAAGAACCAAAATCTCAAAATGTCTAATTAGTTTCTATGAGGAGGTTAGTAGGAACCTGGATCAAGGCTACTCAGTGGATGTAGTCTTTTTGTATTTTACAAAGGCTTTTGATACAGTGACATTTAACATATTTATTAATGACTTAGAGGTGGGACTGGAAAAATGTGTCACAATTTTCACGAGGTAATTAAATCAGATAATGGTGTGCTTTCCCTCCAAAGGGATTCACAAAAAAATGAGGAATGGGCATCTAAGTGGCAGATGAGATTTAATATGAATAAATGTAAAGTTATGTAGCTGGGAAGGTAAAAAAAGCCATGCAATTTAAAATCTTAATGGAGCAAATATAGGGTTATCAGATATTGAAAGGGATTTGGGAGTGCTTTTGGACAACCATCTAGGTAACAGTGCTCAAAGCCAAGCAGAATCTGGAAAGGCAAATAAAATATTAGCAGGCTTCAAGAAGGGTATAGAAGCCAGGGAAGCAAATGTAATTCTGCCACTATACAAATCTCTAGTACGCCCTCATTTGGAATATGGAGTACAATTTTGGGCACCACTTCATAAAAAGGACATTTTAGAGCTGGAAACAGTACAGTGAAGGGCAACAAAACTAATAAGGGGAATGGAGGGACTAAGTTATATAGAAAGACTAACAAAAATAAGCTTATTTTCTCTAGAAAAAAAAGTGTCTAAGAGGATGTGATTAACTTTTTTAAATACATCCAAGGTCAGTATAAAGATTTGTCAAGTGAGCTTTTTGTGCCAAAAGGTTTTCAACTGACAAGAGAACATCCCTTGAGGTTAGAAGTAAAAAGATTCCACCTTAAAGAAAGAAAAGGGTTCTTCACAGTAATGGTGGTTAATCTGTGGAATTCTGCGGATTCGACAGCGGATTCGATAGATAACTTTAAAAAGAGATTGCATATATTTTAAAATCAAAAAGGGCAAATCCTGTATAATTTGAGAAGGAATATTGATCCAGGGAGCAATCCGATCACCAGTATCCGGGGTCAGGAAGGAATTTTATTTTTTGTGCTTATTTTGATACAATTGGTAAAGTTTCACTGGGGTTGTTTTCTGTTTGCTTCCTCTGGATCAATTATCAATCAATCTGCATATTGCAGATAAGGCTGAACTTGATGGACTAAAGTCTTTTTTCAACCTCAATGACTATGCAACTATGTAACTATGTTAGAGGCGTGTTCCTAACAAGTGCATAATGCTAAATCTTTCTCGGTTGATAAATTGCCAGTTTACAAGGGCCTATTGTCCAAGATTGGCACAGCAATATTCTAATACAGATAACAACTGATTTGTCTCTCTGCAGGGGTGGAACTACTGCAGGCGCAAAGCACAGGGGCCCACTACAATGTAATTAGACTTATGATGAAGTACAGAGAGGGAAGAGGCTATTAATAAATACTAATAAATACAGGCCACAGACCTTAATAGCCAAGGTATAATTAGCCTTTACGTGTATAAGTATATATATACTTAGCCATGACTAAATTATTAAGGACTGTGTCTTGTATATGTTGGAGGGGCCAGCGGCAAGTAACAGATGAAATAAAAACAAACACATGCAAATAAATGCAAAAATGATAAAGCACTTGATTCTAAGTATAAACATGTGCAGATAAACAACATTAAATTACCAAATGAATAACTCAGAACACCTGGAAGTTCTCAGGTCAGGAAAGAGCCATCAATTAAAAGTTGCAACAATAAATATAATGTATATGAACTCAGAGACTCTACCTATGCACAGGAATGCACACAGATATTATTATTATTATTTGTATTTACTCCCATTACTGGTGGTCAAGGATGCATACACAAAGCTTCCAATGCCTTCCTCATTCAGCAGGGTTAATTCACTTGAAAACAATAATAAAAGAGCACAATCACAAATAACTGCATAAAATATTCTCACTCACTGTAAAATCTTGCAGGATATGGTTTTTATATTTAGCTTTCATCCATGTGATATCAGATGCCTGCTCTAGTCGGGCCAGGGTGTAGGGTACAGGGTCAGTAAGGGTGTAGGGTACAGGGTCAGTAACTCCTCAACTCCATATCTCATGAAGCAGAGAAGCAGGAGCATGCAGCTGCCTCCATATTTATGCTGATCCCACCACCCAAGTCCCAGCCTAAAGGGCAAACACAGACATTAATTAGGAAGGACTCCTGCTCTCTGTAGTTAGGCAGAGGAAGGAATGAGAAGGAAACAGCTCCGAGCCAGCAATGATGAGAAGATTTGTGAAAGTAACTGTTTTCATTGTAATGTATATTATTAAAATTAAAACTAGGAATCTCAGCTTCATTGTACCTGGGTGTTACAGACCACCAACTCACGTTGTCCTGATCTCTCTTCCTTGCACATTGATCTCTATCACACCACTTTATCTCCTCTTTCTTTTACCTCTTTATATTTCTTACCTATTCTTGTTTCAATAACCGATTTCCTTATTTTCACCCCATTCTTCAGTAGCAGCTTCTCTGTTGGGAGTGCTCCCATACCCAGAGTTGCTCATTTTGCTTGTACATCCATAGAGATGGGGGGTTTATGAAAACGTTAATCATTACAGTTGTCCCCAATGTATGTTCATAAAACCGGTGCCAGACCTGAACCAGTTTTGGCTAGACATTTTGATAATGGCTTCCAATATGATCCTGTCCTTTTAGATATAGCCATCTATGATTACCAAAGGATGCATACTTGCAGACTTTCTGGCACCAGCTCTGCAAGGGGGGTTTGCTAGGGCATATGGAAGTTTCCTAATTAGCTGGTGGGGAGGGGCAATAGAGTTACATGGGGCTTTCCTAGTTGGTTTCCTTCCCATAACCAGGGCAGGATATGGGAACACATCCATGTGACACAATAATAAGTGAGCAATAATGACATCACATTAATGAGCCAGAATTATCAGTATCCATGGCAACTAACAATTATATTAAAAATAATGACATGCATAATAGTGACATTGATGAGCCAAAATTATCAGTATCCATGGGGAAAAAAAGTAATGTAGTTACATGCACCATCTTAAGCCACTTCATTACATGAATAACAACTTTTTGAGCAATCCCTTTTTACTCTTTAAACTTCTCAAATCTTTGATTGTGCTTATCACGATAATAATTTATCAAATGTATTATATTCTGTTTAGCATTCACTACATGACATATTTATTTTCACAACCTATATTTTACACGATATCTAGCTTTTTGAAAAATATTTTCTTATTAACCATGTATCAAGTCTATAATATCTCACCAACCTTTCCATCTTCCATTCTCCTTTGTGCATACCACCTTCCTTGTCTAAATGAAAGTAAAAAAATCTAATTTACTAAAGGTAGCCATATTTTCACGTCATTCTGGAGATACTTGTAATAAACTCCATTTGGAGGTACTCATATTCACTTCAATCTGAAGACTCTCTACATAGGAATAAATCATAAACTTGTCTCAATCAGACGTATATATATCCACACCATATTGAAAAACTCAGCCTCATACAGTGGTAATGATATCTGACTCATATTTTTAATTATTGCACCTTAGAAAAAAATCTTACCAGGTATTTTAACCTCGGAAAATATTCCATTATTTTCTGATGTTTACAACACGCTTCACCAAAGTCATTCCCATTTTCTATACTCTGCAGTTTTAATCTAATCTCATAAACGCAGCAAAGTAGAGACTACTTTGACACTAATGATCCTTTACACATAAACATTAGTTTTCTATTGTTATCATAAATAGAACAAAAAGTGAGATGCACACCTGGGGACCGACATCACTTAATTGTTTGCTATATGGAATGATGACCACCCAGGGCAAGACAGCATTCCTTTTTGTTCACTTGTGCTACTACAGAGGAGATGTCTCCTGAAGCATAATCACTTCTAAGACTAGGCCAGAACCAAAATACTAGGCAAGTTTTCCCTGTATGGGAGAAATAACAACTATGCAAATGCCCTAGAGTCTCCATAAGAATTCTAGGGTAACCCAGATGAGGGGCCGTTGCTCAGATGAGCTTCCAAATGAAATGATCCAGAGGTTGCTATTTTTCCTGTGCAGGTAAAACTTTGTGGTCTGCCCTTAGGTGTAGTTACTGACTGATATGCTTCAGTAGGTTTCTCCTCTGTAATAATACTAGAGATTGGACTCTGGGTGGGCATCAACACACAGGACATACTAATAAGTGAAATCCATTCTTAGGTGATCAACTTTCTATAGTGATCTGTTCTTAAAATTTTAACCAAAAGAATTAGAGATGTGCAATGTTCCATAGAAAACACAACACAAAACTATGCAATATTAGAACAATAAACATTGTGAAGGGGAGTGCAAATTATTTTGCATTAATGGCCTTGATTAATTAGCTCCACCGCTGTGGATCAATTTGATATATTAGTCATTATCCTAAATTCACTATTCTGCTCTGACTGAAAATACAGATGCAAAGTACACCTTTAATACTAACTAAGATTTGCCTACTGCAAACTCTGACCCTGCAGATAAAATAATTAAATATGGATTGGGAATACAACATAGATATAACATTTCTGTGATTCTCGTATCACTGCTACCAGATGAAATCCCATGATACAATATGGAGGCGCTTATTCTAAACGCATATTGGTGGGAGTATGCTATAAACCCCCAAATATAGCTGAAAGTGAGGAAATACAATTATTGTTACAGATTGGAAATGCAGCAAAGCATGGGCAAGTTCTAATAATGAGAGACTTTAATTACCCTGAAATAAACTGGATAAATGAGACCAGCAGCTCAGCTAAGGGGAGCAGGTTCTTGAGTACACTCAGGGATCATTATCTGGCCCAGGTAATACAAGAACCTACTGGAAATGGGGCAATCTTGGATTTAGTCATCACAAGTAATATTGATAGAATATCAAATGTAAAAATAGGGGAACCCTTGGGGAACAGTGATCACAACACAGTCTCATTTGAGATTGAATACAAAAAACAGAGTTGTAAGGGGCTAACAAAAACTCTAAATTTTAAAAGGGCTAACTTTAATGGGCTACGGGCAGCAATACAACATATAGACTGGGACAAAGAACTTACAGGGAAGAATACTGAAAATAAATGGACAACATTCAAATCCTGGATAAAAGACAGAAGCAAAGGGTTTTTGGGAATGGAACATACTCCGATTGGTCTAATGTGGTAAGTGGGGTTCCTCAAGGTTCAGTATTAGGTCCTCTCATTTTTAACATATTTATTAATGACATTGAAGTAGGACTCGAATGTAGTGTCATGACACTAAGTTGTGCAAGGTAATAAAATCAGATAATGATGTACTTTCCCTACAAAAGGATTTGCATAAATTAGAGAAATGGGCGGCTAAATGGCAGATGAGATTTAATACAAATAAATGTAAGGTTATGCATTTGGGAAGGAACAATAGCCAAGCAATCTATAATCTTAATGTAGCAAATCTAGGGGTATCAGATATTGAAAGGGATTTGGGAGTACTAGTGGACAACCACCTAGGTAAAAGCGCTCAAAGCCAAGCAGCGGCTGCAAAGGCAAATAAAATATTAGCATGTATTAGGAAGGGTATAGAAGCCAGGGAAGAAGATATAATTCTGCCACTATACAAATCTCTAGTACGTCCTCATTTGGAATATGGAGTACAATTTTGGGCACCACCTCATAAAAAAGACATTTTAGAGCTGGAAAAAGTACAGAGAAGGGCTACAAAACTAATAAGGGGAATGGAGGGGCTAAGTTATGAAGAAAGACAAACAAAATTAAACTTGTTTTCGCTAGAAAAAAGGCGTCTAAGAGGAGATATGATTACGTTATATAAATACATCCAGGGTCAATATAAGGCTTTGTCAAGTGAACTTTTTGTAGCAAGAGATTTTCAACTGACAAGAGGACATCCTTTGAGGTTAGAGGAAAAAAGATTTCACCTTAAAAAAAGAAAAGGGTTCTTTACAGTTAGGGTGGTTAAACTGTGGAAATATCTACCAAAGGAGGTGGTGACAGCGAATTCGATAGACAACTTCAAAAAGGGGTTAGATATATTTTTGAATAAAGAGGGCATTCAAGGCTATCCTACATAACTAGCGAGGGAGTATTGATCCAGGGAGAAATTTGATCGCCAGTTTCTGGGGTCAGGAAGGAATTTTGCTTTTTTTTCCCCTTATGAGACAATTGTCAAAGTTTCAATGTTTTTTTTTTTTCTGTTTGCCTTCCTCTGGATCAAATAACAATTAACAAATAATAATAAATAGTCCACATTAAAAAGATCAATAGAGATCTAAAAAGGTTGAACTTGATGGACTAACTCTTTATTCATCCTCCAATACTATACTATTAATAATTATTTAATTAATAACTATTCCGCATATTGCAGATCAGAGGAGATCTTAACAGGTTGAACTTGATGGACTGAAAGTCTTTTTTCAACCTTAATTACTATGTAACTATGTAACTATGTAACTATGTAATATATCATCACATTGGAGTGATGCAGCACATCCACAACATGGAAACTTTCCAATGTACCTAAACATCTGGATAATGGAAAACTAGGAAACCAAGAAACTCTCAACTCTAGACTAGACTAGACTCTTTCACTAGAACACCGTCTAATTGTTTTTGGCTTTATTATTCTTCCATTGCATATGAGTTTTTCCTTGTTATACATTTTTATTAATTCTAATGTCTTTCCATGCCTTCCCATGCTTTTAAAGTACAATATTGTTTGTTTAATTGCTGCTAAAGCTCTAATAAGTGTTTGAAAAAGCCCTTGAGATTTCGATTTAGTACTTGTAATATTTTTGACAGAAACTTGATACCCTTTTCAGTTGCGGGTAAGACTTAATTTGCGAGCTAGAGCTTTGGGTCTAATAGAATATTGAATTTGTTTAACTTTAATTATTTACAGCTCGTAATATTCGAGATGTGCTAAAACCAATGGAGTTATAAGGCCGGTTTTGCGTCTTTGGCTGGCTTGCAGTGATTGTGGGCGGGGAACTTGTAATCAGATTGCAAGTAGCTAATAGAATCTGTGTCAATTTTAAGAGTGGTTTTAAGTGTGTATAAATTTAGCATTTGGTCAATAGAGTAGGACCCTTTGTTTGTTGCAGTCAAAACATTTCCGAATTGAATAGACATTCTCAAATCAATTGGATAAATGCTGGTATTCCTTCAAAAAGACAACTGTGAGCATTTAGTGGAAGCTTGTGAGAGAATGAGCATATAAGCTCAATGAAATGTGCGGCCCAGCTCTCTATTGCTTAGGTTTAGGTTAAATAAACAGTTTGAAGGCTATAAAAGCAAACCCGACAGCATTATAAATAAATTATAATAGGTGAAAAGGGCTCCAAAGTAAAACCTTTTAAACATTTCCCATTTGATTTTAGCTGTTCTTATGATGATTCAGAGCAGTTTTTATAATTGCAGTGGCTCTTTAAGTGCACTTATACCCTCATGAGCCTACTGAAAGGGGAAAACATACTTTTGTATCCCTTTTGCAGCTGCTGAGGGAGATGTGATTCTAACAACATCAACTGCCAATTTTACTTCATCCACAGGCACCAATGGGAATAGTACGGTTCAGCATCATTACTTTGCATCAATAAAAAAATCTTCTGTTTTAAAAATGAATTTGTTTCACTGTTTTGATATAATTGACAATTAAAACGTAACAAACATTAAATCTGTTTATTTTTTGACTGACACAAAATACTTTTCCACCGAGGAAACATAATTTAAAAATATAAATCACTTCATACATTTTGAAAAAATAGTTTAAAATAAATATTAATTCTGCACTCACCATTTATCATTTACCATGCTGTTATTCTTAATCTATTTATTGTCTAATGTTCTTTAGAATATTACCTTATATTGGTGAGAATTTATTAACTATCTTCTCTCGAGAAGAAGAAGTGATAAGGACTGCTGTCTCACTTTTTCACCATAGGAAATACTTCATAGTAATTCAAGGAATAAATGAGATATACTTTAGATGCGTCATAAAATCCCCAATTATTTTGCTGGCACGTGTTGCCCAATGTAATGCTTTTATTAAACATAACTGAATACCCAAGCACAAATCTGTTCACTGTCTGGACCTTTACCATCCATAATTTCTAGGAAACCTATGAGAGGCAGTAAAATGACAGACAGGGCTTATCCTGATATACTTTTCTGCTGAGTTTCCACATTCAGTGTAAAGATTAGAGACATACAACAGATCTTCCTTAAATCAGTTGTTAGTCTATTATGAACTCTATTCCATGGGTTCCGTAAGAAAAATGGGATTGAAGTACAACATTACCGAGCTATCACATCATACACGTAAATCTAATCTCAAAGAAATGCCATGTCTCTAATATATTAAGCCCTAAAGGTCTGTCCTATATTTTAAAAATTGCTATCACATCGCTCCTGTAATGATCTCTGATCCTGCTGAAGTTTATTAGGAAGTCTCTCTGAATACCAAAAATCTAAAAAAATGTTTACGGGTACCTTGAACCCTCTGTAAATGTCTCTGAGAAGCCTGGCTGCCTAATATCTGACAAAATTAAGGAGCTAATACCTTAAATGTGTTGGATCTGAGGCTTGGTTGCACATGTCCAACACAAGGAAGGAGCTACTACCCTCTACCACTAGCTTTTTATGAGTCAGGGTATCTTCTGGTATACCCCTCAATATCCACTAGCTTTATGATTCTCGTTTTTCCCCGCTCATTCTCTTAAGAAAACTCACTACTTCCTATGTGCATGGGTATCCCACGTGTCCCTACAATCCCCCATGGAATTCTAAACTATAACCATGGTAGTCTTTACAGACCCCAATGAGACCTAAAATTGACTCCCATATCACGAGGGTCCCTACAGACCCTATTGTATGAGGGTCCATAGGGACTAACATGACACCTAAGGCTAACTTGGAGATGGAGATTCTCATGGTACCTAAAGTTAACCCTAGAGCATGAGGGACCTCAAGAACCCACATACCATCTACCCTACCACCACATGGATCCATGTTGGACCCCATGGCCCCCAACCCCCATAATCATTAAATTAAAAAAAATAGCAAATAAAAAGTATACAATCAAAATAAAATAGTTGCACTGAAATAAACAAGTTACATTTAAAATAGAAAAATAACACTGGCAAACATTTTTTTAGTTGTAGGGTTTCTAATTCAGAGGCCTACATCCTCAGGCTGAAGAGAGGACCAATGATTCAATCAAGATGCAAATGACTGCTACCCCAGTGATTACCCCATCTCAAATATAACCCTACAGTACCTAATAAGAACTCTGTTACCATGAGGGTCCCTACAGACCCCCATGGTATTCTAAATTACAAACATGGACCCCATAGCACACGAGGGTCCTATGGATCACAAATCACAATCAATGATATCACACGACAGTCAAAATTCACAGTCAGAAACTTGAGTTGTGACAGTGTCTTGAGTCATAAATCACAAATCATAGTAACTGATGAAGAGGACACCTAGATATGTGCGTTGCAACAATGTTAGCAGTCAAAACTCAGAGCCACACATTTGCAAATGTCTCTAGTTCATGTTATTTGACAGTGTCATGGGACACAAATCACAAATAGTAGTAACTGGTAAAAAGTGCTTCTAGCTATGGGCTTTGCAACAGTTTAAATCAATTGCAGCCTTAAGAGCTAACTTAGTGATTACTGGTGCATCATCAAGTGACAATAAATGAGACCTGCTTCTGCCATATAACACCCATTCATAATTCTCTGCACAGGTAACTTATAAAAAAGCACATTTATTTGGCTTATGGATTTTCAGATCTCTAAAAAGTCATATTTCCAGCTTCTTGGAGGATATCTTCCATCCCCTACATGCCTACCCTGGGCTGCCACCAGGAGTATACTGGGGTTATTGTGGTATGTGGCCTAATGCAGTAAAAGGACTTAAGGTCTACTAACGTGTATCATGTGTGTGTAAACAATATCAAACTGTGCACATAGCAAATATCGACATATTCATGTTAGGATAATAAATTGTTTTCATGCTAAAGCTGACACCACTATTTTTTCTGATGAACTTGTGCTCATGTAAAACCATTAAGGACTTTATATGTATGCTTTAATAACATTTCATAATTAAACATCTTAAAATGTCATGTTTATAAACAAACCTTTGCATGGATTATTTCCTGCTGATTAGACTGCTTAAAGTAGACTATCACATATATTAGTTGTGGATATACGGGCCGTTGGTCATGCTTTGCGAGCCTTGCGAAGTGAGGTGAGCATTTCACGCTTATTGCACTGAAGGCCCACATTGCACTGCGAGCCTCACAAAGCGAGGTGAGCATTTGAGGCACGCAGTTGAGGCACGCTTGGCCCGGTGAACTTAGCGAGGGCTGCAAAATTACCGCCCGTATGACTTAGAACCCGAAGCACGTAGATAGACTGCGGGGTTCGCAAAAATACAACTTTAACGGCCGAAACACTGAACAGTAAAAAGCTGGAAAAAACAACAAATATGCCTCAAATAAACTTACACACTCACACACAGCACAGGGGGAGAGCCAGGGAGCCTGTGATTGAAGATGCAACTTGATTTGAGGCATATTTGCCGTTTTTTTACGATCAGAAATCGTCTAAGCGAGAAAAAATGGGGAACGAAAAAACGCAAAAGGATGAAAACAAGGTCGAAAATCGCAAAAAAGAGCCCCAAACATGTAACACTTGAGGAAAACTAGTAACACTTCCTCCACAACAGTAAGATTTATACCAACACAGTAAGACTTAACCCGAGCCAGTAACACTTAACCCAAGACAGTAACACCCATGGCGAGGCCCCTAAACTACACGGGTGGAGGCTCGCAATGAGCGCCAAAGGCGCTCATCGCGGGCCCTGTAAAGTACATGGTTGGAGCGGCTTGCATGGGTTAGACACATTATAGATACCAAATGTAGTTGGATGTTAATACTCTATTATGAGGGATAGTGAATGACAGATGTGCCTGGCATGCTGTGGGCCATTGGGTCACTGGTAGTTGGATACAACTGAATGTCTAAACAACACCAATATATTTATATTATAATACAACTTTTTCTTTGCATCATAAGATTTCTAATATTAATTATGCAGGTTGAATTTTTGCTTATAAGACATTATTTTGTAAAATCATGTTTCTAAAGCATGGGTTACTGTGTTCAATTCCCTGGTTCCTTATTTTGTATTCCGTACAGATGGGTATCAGGCTGTAATCTAGGAGATATACGTGAACAGAAGGAGTATAAGGTTAGAAAGGAGCATTTTTGGCCCTACATTTAGATTGTCCTTGGAAATGTAGGGTCATTTATTTACTGTATTTAAATGACCAGTGGGTGTTGAAATGCAGAAAGTGTTAAAACTGTTTGGGTCATGATGAATTTAGAGTGGTAGTTCCCAGATTTATTAGGGCTCTCAAGGAAAATGAAAAAGTAAATTATATTTCTGATATACAGGTGCAACACCGATTATCCAGCAATGGATGGTCTGGCACCTCATTTAATCCGGACATACTCTGTGCAGAAACTCCTATGGCGCCTTCTCAGGTTGTCCACATACATCTGTGGAGAATATTGGGTGGTCGGTACCCTTTTTGGATTTGCCTTGTGCTGGTGATTCCTCTTCAGGTTGGGTCTCTTTGGGGACAGCTTCTGCATCTTTGGGATTGAGTAGCTTTGCCTATAAACCACTTGACTGCCTTTGGTTTGGCAAATCATTGGAACTTTGCCTGTAAACCACCCGACCACCATTGGTTCGGCAAAGACAATAGAACGGGGTATGTCGAATAATCAATGTTGTACCTGTATTTCCAAAACGTTATCTAACATACGACTGAATCATTTTTGTAATAATATATATTTATTTTTATTTTTCCAATAATCTTAACATTTTTCAAGATATTTTTTTCTACAGCATCGTATTAAAATGGGCATATTTTGGTCTAAGATGCAGAGTAAATTCTAATTTGTGTCAAAGAAGCTTCTACAGTTTGTGGTTTTACTTGAACAAATTCATTGTTAAAATAAAAATGAATAATGTATGTAAACAAAAGACGTATTGCCTCAAATTACATTTATGTGATCTATATTCTAGATGTGAACAGACAGAAACAATAGGTACTCAAAAGGACAAAGAAACAACCAAAACAAAGGCTGTCAAGATCACTTCCACGGGAAGATTATCATACTGTCCACAACAGAAGATTTGAAATGAAAAATAATTTAAGTAAGTGTGTACCTCCTTCAAACCACCTTGACAAGCAAGTGCATAATTTGACGAACAATGGAATAACCAGGAATGCACTGATCAAACAGTGTAATTAAGGGTGGATAATTCATAGACCACTGTAATGCAAGTACTTGCGGCAAAATATGCTTTGTGATGAGGCATGTATAATTACATTACTATATTGCCAAGAGTTGTTACAAGTATTGATGATAAAAGAAGCCACTACAAAATTTAACAATGCAACATCATGTCCTATCAAAGGGCATACCATTAATGTAGTAAAATGACCAACTTTCAAAGTTCCTAAATTAAAAGTTGAAGGTCAGAAAAATGATTTGTTGAAAATTGGAAAAAAGTGGTAAATAAATTAATCAATTAATTTTGATTAAATTTAATATATGAAGATAATTTGATTGGCAAATATGAAGTAGGAAGTGCAGAAAGTTAAAATATGAAATGATTTGACTTGTTAATTAATTAATTAATTAATTATAATAATAACAATAAATTAATAATAGCCAGGGCTTGCAGGAAGCTCTTGCTGGACAGGAATAGTAGGGTCTCACATTTGACAGTCAATCATCTATCATCATATTATGTATCTGAGTGTGTTGAGTATCATATGTCTATTGTCAGCAATAAAGTTATATACAATGTGTAATAAGGGCCCTATTCAATTGAAAGCTTGCAATTACTTTCAAACTGAACTTTTGGCTGAACATTTTTCTAAACATGTAGACAAATTCATTTGTCACTAACCCACAATTACATGCTCACAGCCCCAACACACAAACCATGAACTCAAAAGTAGCATTTCAGGCCATGATAATTATAAAATTAAGCAAGCCCGTAAATTACATTTTAGATAGAGCCAATAGTAAATGAGACTGTCATCATGACATCAGTAAAACATGGAGTTTATACTACAATCAATTAGTGTTTAGAAAACCAATTTGCAATCAGACTTGCAATCCGGCAATTTAGAAATCAATAAAAATCAATAAAGTAACTGTTCTGGTCCATGCAGTTTCTATGATATGTATTAACTCCTTGATTCCCAGGATTGATATTACACAGAAATAAAACATAAACAAAATATTTGTTATTGCAGATTTACGAGCTTTCTACTGCTGTGCAATTAATTATAATGTCTTCATTGCTTTCCCAGTATTTTTAAGTACAGTTGTATGTGTTTATTTGCTTTTGCAGTGTTCCAAACATGTGTTTAACCCACTTACGAGTCCTTTCTAGTACTCGTATACTTTTTAGATACATTTGTCATTTACGGGTTTGAAGGCGATTGTGAGCTTGTTGAATTGTTGTAATTGGATATGAATTTTGCGTCTTTGGTAACATTTACGGGTTTAAAACATCAAAGGAGTAGATTAGGCAGAGTTATATTTTTGACAACCCGCAGTGATGTTGAGCCTGTAACTCGCAATTGGAATGTGGAATGTGGAATATAGGAATGTTAAATTTGAAAAAAGAAAACAATAGTACAAAATGGAACATGGTAGTAGTATATCCTATATGTTTTATCTTTCAATCCATTTAAAATGCAAACCTTCTTAATCAATAAGAATTTTCAATAGAAAAAGTCTCTGGAGTTTTTTTGACTATTGTAACTAAAGAAATATTTTTAAACTCAGCCAATAAAATTTATAGAGTATTTTCAAGATTGTGTAGTTGAGGAAGACAAAAACCAGAAAAGAATTTCCAAAAATGATCACAGCATTAATGCTCAATGCAAGCAAAAGTAACATATTATCACTTCGAGAATTTAAAATTAACCTCAAGTTCAGTGTTATTAAATATAATCTGTTCCAATTGTATGATTACATAAATCCAGAAAAATGTAAAGAAATAATAATTATTATAATTATCATGTCTGCCTATAATAATTATAAGTATTTTATCTATTTATAAATTATCACCATATTGGAATGTCAAAATTTGATTGAAATTACTGTCAAGAACTCTTAGATTTTGAAGGAGAAATTTCCTTTCCTCGACATTATGATGTGACCTCCTGTCAATGGTACATTTCTTGGCACGAGAGGCTCCCTGGACAGCACTCAACACTGACCCTGAAAGTATGAATGTAGATTAATATTATTCTCCTTGTAAGAACCAATATTTTCTATAACAATCAAAGCTAAGTTAGCTCAGCTTTTCTCGCACAATCATAACTTAGTGGTAACTGTCCTTCTAAGTATTGTTGCTCATCTCTGAATCTTTCTTTTGAAGCAACCTAAATGTCTTCAAGCAAAAGCAACCACAATTATAAAAAATGTCCCAGTGTCAACATTGGGTTAGGTTCACTTTCTTTGACATCAAGTGCTAAGACAGTGTAGTGTCCATCCCCTCTGTAGGCCTTTGTTGTTTAGTCATTCAGTCCCACTCTCCATGACTGGACTGCATTATTTTTAGGACAGAAACAGGACAGTCACATAAATGTTAATAAAATGTCTAACGTAGGCCACATGTATATTACACTCTACCACCAACTTCTCTTCCCGGTTCACTAATGTTCTCAAGGTGAAGTTCACTGGTAGCTGCAGTACCGATTTCCTGTGGGGAAAAAAGGCTCCACAGCCCATATAAAGCACTTTGAATCTACCCTATTGAGAAAAAAAAATCCTAGTTAATGCTGAGTTTCAAGAATTTGCTTTTATGAAAGGATTCTAGTACCCTCAAAACTTGTTAGCCATTGTTTTCTGGTGTTCTACAGATAACATGGTACCAGAAAGTACCAATTACATTATGGTGAAAGTAAAAGTTGTTTATACAGAAAGTTCACGTTGATGGAAAGTTATAGTGGGCGTATCTCTAAACCAGCGATGGCACAATAGTCCAGGATTTCAATCTCTCCTTGAATGAGCCCAAGTGGACACATAGCAATTAAACTGAGCAACTCAGTTGTGCTGAAGCAGAAAGAAGCAGAATAATGAAAGAGATTCATATCCTGGGCTGTTGACAGCACTCTTGGGACCGAATTGACCACCATTGCCATTCTATATTGACTATCGCTTAACTCAAACATCACTTTAATACTAGCGACTTGCCCGTCAGAAATGACGGCAATAAAATTTAAAGCCTGGCAATGCTGTTTGCCACACAATGCAATGTTGTGCCCCCTCTGAGAACCTTAGGTGTTCATCGCGAGCCGCACAATGAGAACCTTCGGTGCATTGCAAATGTTGTGCTTGGGAATGCCATGTGTCTCTTTCCACCATCCTCCCCTGTCCTTTGCCTGTGTCTTTCTCCTCTGTGTCTCTGCTGAATCTTTGTGTGTGCACGCTCACTGTCGTTATTTTCAAAGTCCCGCATTCCTAGCATTGTTCGGGCAAGTGTTAATGGCTTCGGCCTCATTTTAAGAATTTTTTGATTTTTCCGGCAGCCATTTTTTTCCTTGCTTAGCTGATTTTTGATTAACGAAAAATGCCAAATATGGCTCAAATTCGCTTGCAACCTCAATCCCAGGCTCAATGGCTCTCCCCCTGTTTTCATAATTTTTAAAAATTATTTGTCTGGTTTTGGGGGTCTTTCGAGTTATGCGGTTGAGACCTTTTCGCCCATTAAAATCGGAAACTATTGTGTGCCTCACGATCAGCGGGAAAGTTTCATCGGTAATCACAGAGATTGACATAAGTGCTTTTGTGCTCACTTTTTTTAAAAAGTCTTGCTGTGCTCATTGCAGCCTAAGTTCCGCTGTCCTCGTGATGAGCGCCTGTGGAGCTCATCTCGGCGCTCATTGCAATCTCAAAGTTCCACGGGCCTTGCGCTTTCGGTGTTCATTATGTGATTGAAGGTTTCCTTTTTATTTGTTGTTGTTTTTGTTTAGTCATTCAGTTGCGTCCACCTCTCCATGACCATATGGACTACAGAATGTCAAGCACATCTGTCAGCCATTACCCCTCTGAGCTCCATCAGGGTCATATTCACTGCTACAATGACCTCATTTGACCATTTCCGCCTCTGTCATCCTCTTCTTCGTGTACCTTCAATCTTTCCCAGCATCAGAGTTTGGTGCTTCAGCCTCATGATGAATCACACCTTCCTGTGAAAATTTTGGCTTCATTTCCTGTAGAATTGATTGGATCTTCTTGCAGGCCAAGGAACTCGAATTAATTTTCCCCAAAACCACAATTTGAATGCGTCAATCCTACGGAGCACATTCATCTTTATGGTCCAGCTCTCACATCCATATGTCACTACTGGGGACACTATAGTTCTACTACGAGAACATTTGTTGATAGTGTAATAACTTTTTTTAATAGCTTGCCCAGACTTGCCATAGCTTTCCACCACAAAAGCAAATTTATTTTAATTTCATGGCTGCAATCACCATTTGAAGAGATCTCGGAACCCAAAAAAATGTTTTCTGTCACTGCCTCCACTTCTTCCCCAGCTATTTGCCAGGCCAACTTTTGCGCACTCTACATTCACCTTCCTTTCCATACTGCAAACTAAACATAGTTTTTAGAGTTCTGGAAGGTTCCTCAAAAGAAGTGAAATTAAAATCTTGCATTATAAGATGAACCACTCAGGAAATGAATCCTTCTAATGTGTGGATGTAATTATGAAGTGTTCATTACCCTTTATTGCTAGAGGCACAAGTATACCTTTCACCTTATTTTAGATTTTCCACACACAGATTTTACATAGGAACACATTTTCCTTATATATAAAAAACACTAAGATTTGTGGCCCATGAGAAAATCATACAAAATAAAACATTTTTAATAGTTTCGACCAAGTAATTTCTAAACCCCAGTAAGATTTCAATGATAAACATAACTTGCAAAGGACTAAAATTTAGGGTAATTATTATCTCACATAACCATTATTTTCCTGTAACAACCAGGGAGTTTGCAAAATTTATGGTGAAATTATACTGCAGCAACATCATCAGCGAATAGTGTTCTGATAATGAAGTACCCAGGGGCCTAATTAAATTACAACAGGGAAGATTAAAATAAAAGTACATTCAGTTTATCCCCTTGTTGTATGGATTATTTGTATATTTTATTCCAAACTAGCTCTGTATACAAATTCCAGAGGGATTTTCTACCCTTATATATTTGGGTTTTTATAAATACTATTGTTAAAGCATGAAAGTCATTGCAGACATATGGAAAAAAAAATCCAAATGACTTTCTAGAATATGATTTCATATTTCTTTGTGAACATGAATATACATTTATGTCTGGTTTGCATAGAGATACTTTTTTAAGCAAAATGTTGGGGAAAAAAAGAATTAATTTAAAAAAAGGCAACTTTAACTTGGTACCCTCTATATGCTATGCTGATCAAATAGAGGTTAAACTTTACAGTATGATTCCCTGGTGGTCCAGTGGTTAGGATTTGGTATGCTGTGGCCTACTGGAGAAAGAACTGACAACCCACTCTAGTATCTCTGCCATGAATACCAAGAGAGAGAGAGAGAGTGCATAGAGAGGTGGAGAGAGGGAGAGAAAAAACAGAGCACAGAGAGAGGGCACAGAGAGAGAGACAGAGGGCAGAGAGAGAAGGTGCACAGACAGTGAGAGGGAGCACAGAGAGAGAGACAGTACAGAGAGAGAGGGCATATAGGGAGTTCGCAAATAGGGAGGGAGAGAGAGAGAGGGAGAGAGAGAGGAGAGGGAGAGAGACAGAGAGCACACAGAGCGCACAGAGAGAGCAGAGAGAGAGACAGAGGGCATAGAGAGATAGAGTGCACAGAGAGGGGGAGGGAGAGAGACAGAGAACACACAGAGCGCAGACAGGGGGCATAGAGGGAGAAAGAGAGAACACATAGACAGAGAGAGACATCACAGAGAGAGACAGAACAAAAAAGGACAGAACAGATAATTGAATATAAGATGTAAAATATACCAAATCTGGTGCATTCTACCTATTTCAATTTTTTGTATTAAGTTCACAAGATAAAACAAAAAGAGAACAGGTATAAACTGTAAATTTGATGTTAAGACAACAAAAACCTCCACAGTGACATCAACTTTCACTCATCCACCTGCTACACACCTTAAGACTATTACCCTTTCCACCACTTGCAGAGCATTGCAAAATATAATTTTTCTCTTGCAGACCTGACATAAACTGTTATTATGATGCCAAGCCTGGCACACTTATAACAGCTTATATTAAATACTTATGTCGCTAATAAAAGTTACAATTTGCTAGAACTTTGCAGATTCTTGTTTCACCTAAAGGCTGACTCGACATACTCATTTGATTAACTGGCCACTCATTGGCTGCGTGTCTTAACTTCCATTATCTTTGCATCTATTTGTGGAAGCTATACAAACCATAACTAAAAATGCCCATAACTGATGCAATTCATGAACAATTAAAACTCATAGATAGTTGACCCACAAGATTTTTCAGTTGCTGTTTCTTAGTGCACAATGACTTTTGGTGAGTTTCACGTCCCTCTAATTCTACTGAGAGCTGTAGGATAAATATGCTAAATCTCATTCACCTTGTTTTCTATGTTGTGGTATCTGAAACCATATCCCTTAACCTAAATTATATAGGGAGTATGAAGTTGTTTACTTAACCCAGTACCCTAATGTAGAAAGTTGAAAAATTAATTTTCGCCCCCAATTTGTATTCCAATGATATGGTCCCCTACTTTATTCAAATACAGCAGACCTATTTGTAAGAAATTTCGGCCAGATAAAGTGGTTTCTGTTGCAAGGTAATGTAGATTTTTGGTCCATCTTTTCTAAAATGACTCCAGATTTACTCATCAGTCTTGCTACAATTTCTCCACACATCTAGCTGGATATGCACTGCATGCAAATTTTCATTACAATGTTTCTCACAAAAATATTGAATGTTCTAGATCAATGTTTAAGACCTCTGAAAATTGTTCTCTATTAACCCCACGTCCCCTAATTAATCCCCCCATGGAGCCTCTACCCACTGCCATGGGAGCTTTAATGGAACCCAATGGTCATTAACAGTAACACCTTACCATGGTGGTCACTATGGACTCCCATAGTTCCTATTCCCCTTTGAGGGTTGATGAGGATGCCCATAGTCCCTAACACTCACTCCCAAATCTAATTTACCTAGTATAAAATAAAAAAATAAATAAATGACATTACCAAAAAAAAATCACATTACTGAAAATAAGATATACATTGATAAATAAAAATAAATAAAAATAAAATTACAATAAAACAATTATAAAAATTATAAAAATAAAAAATACTACAATGAAAAAAAATTAAACTTATGAATGAAAAATAAGAAGTCAATTAATACACTTGGCTAAGCCAAAGCCAAGTTTAACCTGATCTTCATTCTTCAGCCCTGTATATTAAGGCAAATCCAATAAATAGATCCATGTTGCTTAAAGCCAATGATAATTATCTTCGGACTCAATGAACTGGCCTCTTCTATCTTGATTCAAACCCATCCAAAAAGCTTGTCTCTCCAAAAAAGGGGGGAACAAACACACGGGAGGGAAAGGAGTAAGGGAATGAGACAGAAGGGAAGGAGAGGAGGGGGGACATGAGACACAAGTGAGGGAGAGGAGGGGTAAATTAGACACAAGGGAGGGTGATGAGGGGAAATGAGATACAAGGGAGGGACAGGAAGGGGAAGTAAGACACAAGGGAGGGAGAGGAGGGAGGAATTGAGGCACAAGGGAGAGGGAGGTGGGGGGAATGAGACACAAGAGAAGGAGCGGAGGGGCAAAGGAGACACAAGGGAGAGAGAGGAGGGGGAAGGAGACACAAAGGAAGGAGAGGAGGGGGAAAGAAGACACAAGAGAAGGAGAGGGGGGGGAAAGGAGACACAAGTGAGGGAGGGGAGGGGGAAAGGAGCCCCAAGGGAGGGAGAGGAGGGAGGAAAGGAGATACAAGGGAGGAAGTAGACAGGGGGAGAGGCCCGCAATGAGTGCTGAAGGTGATCACAATGGGTGGCAAGCAACATTGCATTCAAATTTTATTGCCGTCATTTTTGATGGGCAAGTCCCTAGTATCAATATATTCATGACATTGCCTTTCTCAGATTGTGTAATGGATCAGCCAGTCAGAGAAGGGAATATACACCTTAATGCTTATGCATTTATACTATCAGAAAAGTCAATATATTTTTTTTCTGCCCTGTTTGCTGTCATGCATATAGTCTATTCATTGGCCTCATGCACTCCATAGTTGCTTATGCACTCTTGTGAGCCCCATAACCAATTCACTTGTGTGCACCCTATCATTTTACATGTGTCTCTTTTGCTGCCTATTCACTCTCATACAAATCACACTCTTGTTCACTTCATAATTGCTTTTTAATTCTTGTGTGCCCTATAATAATTTGTTTTTTCTCGTATACCCACAATAACATATTCCCCCTCATGAGCCCCCTTGTTCACTATAAAGTCTGGCGAGCACCATAATCTCTTATCAATAGTTCTTAACCTCAAACTGTCATCCCCTACTGCCTATTGAGCCCCCAATCTGCTTTATTTCATTGCATATTTATTCTTTGCATTTTATCAAAAATATCTATCACTTACATGCAATAATTTCCTCTCTATTCTACTCTGTTCTTAGCTCATAATCATTAATCATTTCTATTTAACTGCTTATAGTCAAATAATAATATACTCATTCTAATATATATTTTTCTTTATTTTTAATACTTATTAAAATTCACAATTAATATTAAATTAATTTCCTTCATTAACTTTATTGAATCGGTCTATTCAGGTCATTAATCCTTTCAATAAACAAAAATTTTTATGACACAAATAAATAATAAAACATGAATACATAAATAAATAAATAAATAACTAAATAAATGTTTTTTTTTACTTTTTCGAGTTTTTATATATTTAATCTTTGGAAACTACCTCCAACATTTCCAGTCAGTGGTAAGTATAATCCTCCATTGTCTTACATAGTTCAGTCAGTCTGTTTCCCAGAAACCTTTGCATACACATGGACTCACTAGTTCAAAGTCTCTTCGCCATAACCTTCCAAATCACCCCAGTTCACCAATATTATGCCTTCTTTTTAACACCCAAATACTTCTGTGATATCACCACCCAACATCTAGTTTGTTAAAATAACACCTTCCTATGTTGGCAGTGACAATTAATTATAAAACTCCCAAATACTTTATTACTTAAAAATGATAGCATCTATGTAAATGAGATGTGTGATGAATAATAAATTATATATATATATATATATATATATATATATATATACATATATACAGTATATACTATATACACATATATATATATATATATATATATATATATATATATATATATATATATAAAACAAATACATATATTCATAACCCCCTTTTCATAAAAGGTTGTATGTGGCCCCTTGGCTGCCGCTTGCCCATGACAAACCTAAAATAATTATTTTGTGATAATTATATTTGCTATGCCATTACATAACAATTTTTCAATTTCTTCCATTTTCCTTAATTTCTTTCCAAGATCTGATATGCAACCTAATTATCTTTTGGGCCTTCTAAATAGATTACCCATTTTGCATCTATTCATTTTATCCTCTATACGACCCACTTTCTCTTATTTATAAATCACTCTAAATCACAAGACCACAATTTATACGTTGCTCATGTTTTCTACATTTTAAGAGCAATCTTTATGCCATTTTCACATGTCAACATCCTACCCTTTAGCCTTTTTGGCATTCCAGTCAAGTGCATTCTTATACTTTCCCTATGAATATCCTTAATACTTACTGGTGTTAACTAAACATGCATAATACCTATGTTTAGTTGACAGTGAGTATTAAGGATATTCTTAGGGAAAATATAAGAATCCACTATATACATACAGCCTTATTAAATTGCAATTCTGCAAATCTAACGGGCTTTATATAATCACAGAGCATATTTTTTTCACAGAAGTTTTTAGTTAGAGAAGACCTTGCTTTTGGATAGAAGTTCACTAACTAAAAACTACTGTAAAAAAATATGCTCTGTGCTTATATAGAGCCCTTTAGATTTGCCGAATTGCAATTTAATAAGGCTGATAGTATGTATAAAAAGCTTTTGTAAACCCCACCTAATTCCTTGCATCCATCATTAGTATATTTCTTCATTATCTGTATTTCTTTTATTTATTTGTTTTTAGGACTTGCACACAAGTTTAACGCTTGACCCATATTTGTAGAAGGAGCTGGATGTGTTTACATTCTCGATCCTCCAAAATCCAGCATATATTTGTTCTCAGAAACTCCTCTTGTCTATCCCCAATTTTAAAATCCTTTAATTTGTTTCATTAAAATTCATTACGGGTTGGCCCTCTAGTCAGGCTCATCCATAATTCACAATTTCTCTCACTCATCTTTACTATATTTCTCATTACCTTTATCATTCATTTATTCGGCTGTAAGCTACACATATAAACATTGTTGGGAAGGTAGGTTTTCTGGTAGTCCCCAGTACACAGTATGTCAATGGCAGGATTGATAAAGGAACAAACCTAACTTTGATTTGGTTATAGTGTTTGAAGCTGCGGTGGGCTGTAGTTCAGAGTCTCGCCTAACTTAATAATCTTAATGACCTTTGTGCCTTTGAAACCTTGTGTTTGTTTACCTAGCAAGTAGGGTAACTGGCAGGGGATACTTAATCATAATAACTGTTTTCTGAGTGCTCTAATAATATAAATGTGTGTGTCTGTTTTATTATTATTATTATTATTATTATTATTGTATTACTGTATGATCTTTTATGCGTATAGCGCCAACATATTCTGTAGAGCTGTACATGAGAAAAGAACAAGGACAAATATATTAACCAACTTCAGTAAATGGAGAGTCCTGTTTTGAGTTAGGATCTTTGTAGAAAGTGCTTTTGTCAAAGCACCCTACAAGATTGGAAACTCGCCACTTTTTTCCCATCTATAAACTGACACGTCGATTCTGGAGTCTCTCTGACCAGAAAAATTATGTCAATATCCTTACAATAAGTGATAAAGAATTCTAATAGTAAACTCCATAAATATAAATATGAAGGGCATAATGAAATCCTTGCATTCTCTATTACATACATTTTAAAATAGCTTGTGATGGCAACATGTGCATGGAGGCCTCCCTGGCAGTACTCACAACGCCATATTCTATATTACTCAGGCCCAAATTCCAGTCTTTTCTTATACTCCTTGATCGAAACCATTGTGTCAATGTGCCAACATATTCCATACACTTTACAGTAGACTTTACAATGTGAAACACACAATATACACAAGTGAGTTACCAGTATGCCCTTATTTGGAATATAGAGTACAATCTTGGGCACCGCTTCATAAAAAGAAAATGTTCAAGCTTGAAAAAGTACAGAGAAGGACAACAAAACTAATACAGGGAATGGAGGGGATAAGTTATGAATAAAGACTAACCAAATTAATCTAATTTTCTCTAGAAAAAAGGCATCTAAGAGGGTATATGATTACCTTACATAAATATATCCTGTTGGAGAAAAATACAAATAACCATAAATTATTTTGTATATATGTAGCATTTATTACCTTTGTAGCACTTTTAGTATTTATGCTCTGAAACAGATAATTATGATTTTTTATAATTCAGCAGTTTTTACTACGAGACCATAATATTTCTGAAACCAAAACAAAATGTTCTGTGAGAAGGCCAAGCGAAGGACGAAGATAATATGATCTGCGCAATGATTTAAAGTAGCATACATGCTTGATGCATGCTTGGTACGTGTTTAATTCTCAATTGGCTAATAAATGTAAATAATCATTAACTTGCTTAGAAAAGGTTGGTGAGGGAACATACTATTTCCTATATGTAGGGATGTTATAACAAGACATGTTTTTTATGTATTTGGGGCCGGCA
Organism: Discoglossus pictus; assembly: GCA_027410445.1. NCBI lineage: Eukaryota > Metazoa > Chordata > Amphibia > Anura > Alytidae > Discoglossus > Discoglossus pictus. The sequence continues at coordinate 553,228,080 of CM050163.1, forward strand.
GCAGACATTGTGTATGCTATGCTCTTGCTGACCCACGCGTGCCAAAATAAATATTTGTTTTCGTATCATGAGTATCATGGGTTTTGGAGTAGAAAGTCCATTTGTGGATATATGTTTTTCTTCCACAGCCCAGGGTCAATTTAGGACTTTTTCAAGTTAACTTTTTGTGCCAAGAGGTTTACATGTGAAAGGAGGACATCATTTTATATTTAGGATTATGTAAAATTCATTGCACATACAGTTCCTGTGCAAAAGTATTCACCTCCCTTGGCATTTTTCGTGTTTTATTGGATCACAACCTGGAATTAACATGGATTGTTTGAGGATTTACATCATTTAATTTACAGAACATGCCCACAAGTTTGAAGATGTTTTTTTTTTTTTTAATTGTGAAGCAAACAAGAAATAGGACAAAATAACAGAAACAGTCAATGTGCTATTCACCCCCTAAAGTCAATACTTTGTAGAGCCACCTTTTACTGCAATCACAGCTCCAAGTCGCTTTGGATAAGTCTCTATGAGCTTGCCACATCTTACCCCTGGGATTTTTGCCCATTCCTCCTTGCAAAACTGTTCCAGCTCCTTCAAGTTGGATAGTTTGCGCTTGTGAACAGCAATCTTTAAGTCTGACCACAGATTTTCTATTGGATTGAGGTCTGGGCTGTGACTAGGCCATTCCAACACATTTACATGTTTACCCTTAAACCCCCCAAGTGTTGCTTTAGCAGTGTGTTTGGGGTCATTGTCCTGCTGGAAGGTGACCCTCCGTCCTAGCCTCAAATCACGCACAGATAGGTACAGGTTTTGCTCAAGAATATCCCTGTATTTAGCACCATCCATCTTTCCCTCAACTCTGACCAGTTTCCCAGTCCCGGCCGCTTAAAAACATCCCCACAGCATGATGCTGCCACCACCATGTTTCACTGTGAGGATGGTGTTCTTTGGCTGATGTGATGTGTTGGGTTTGCCCCAGACATAGCGTTTTCTTTGATGACCGAAAAGTAAATTTTTTTGTCTCATCTGACCAGAGCAGCTTCCTCCATACATTTTAGGAGTCTCCCACATGACTTTTTACAAACTCAAAACGTGCCATTTTGTTTTTTGCTGAAAGTTATGGTTTTCTTCTGCCATAAAGCCCAACTCTATTAAGCGTAAGGCTTATTGTCATCCTATGTACAGATACTCCAGTCTCTGCTGTGGAACTCTGCAGCTCCTCCAGGGTTACCTTAGGTTTCTGTGCTGCCTCTCTGATTAATGCCCTCCTTGTCCGGTCCATGAGTTTTGGTGGGCGGCCGTCTCTTGGCAGGTTTGCTGTTGAGCCATGTTCTTTACATTTGGTTATGATAGATTTGATGGTGCTCCTTGGGATCATCAAAGATCTTGATATTTTTTTATAACCTAGCCCTGACTTGTACTTCTCAGCAACATTGTCCCTTACTTGTTTTGAGAGTTCCTTGGTCTTCATGGCAGTGTTTGGTTAGTGGTGCCTCTTGCTTGGGTGTTGCAGCCTCTGGGGCCTTTCAAAAAAGGTGTCTATATGAAATGACAGAGTTTATGTGACACTTAGATTGCACACAGGTGGACATCATTTCACTAATTATGTGACTTCTGAAGGTAATTGGTTGCACGAGAGCTTTTTATGGGCTTCATAACAAAGGGGGTGAATACATACGCACATGCCAATTTTCTGTTTTTTTATTTCTAAAAAATAGTTTTATGTATACATTTTTCTCATTTCACTTCACCAACTTAGACTTATTGTGTTCTGATCCTTCACATAAAATTCAGAATAACAAAACACTGATTTTAAGGCTGTATTGTAACAAAATATGTAAAAAGTCAAGGGGGTGTATACTTTTGCAAGGCACTGTATCTAGCTTGAATAAGAAATATATGATGTAGTAGACACTGCTCTGTAATAGTCTGTAGGGTAGATCTATTAGAATGTCTCTGATCAGCTACAACCATGTAAACCATAGACACTTTGCATAATTTATCCTGAGCCATCACTGCAGGGACGAAGAGATGTACTGCAATGTTTTGCAAGTGTTGGATTAAAGGTACATTAAAGTGAGCTGGGTTATTAATGCATCTGATAGAGGAGAATTTATAGTGTCTGCAAAAAATTGCCTGAAATAATTCCAAAGTAAACAGTTAAACCGTTAGCCTGAAGTTTGCTGAATTTCTTGCTTTTGCAAAGAGTTTTCTCTCGATGTTGACACCCCCTGAAATTCCTGGTGGAAATTAGCATAACTAATACAATGTTTCTTTTTTGCCTGGGGATTTGCAGACATGCTCAGTTATCACCTATAGTCTGCCCTACTGTGACCTTCCCCAGCCCCAGTGAATTGCCCCCATATGATGTCAGACACTTTCCTTTTCTTTAGATTTCTGTCCCTTCATTCACTGATTGTTTTATCTACATCTCAGGTCATACTCCCCCCAGCCCTGGGGAATTGACCCCTGTACCTAGAGAATTGCTCCCCAGCCCCAGATAATTGCCCCGTGACCTCTGCCAGCCCAAGTGAATTGCCCCCAGCCCCAGAGAATTGCTCCCAACGACAATGAATTGCCCCCCAGCTACCAAGGGAATTGCCCCGTGACTCCCCCAACCCCAGAGAATTGCACCCAGCCCCAGAAAATTGCCATCCAGCCCCAGAGAATTGCCCCATGACCTCCCCAACCCCAGTGAATTGTCCCCAGCCCCAGAGAATTGCCCTGTAATCTCCCGCAACCCCAGTGAATTGCCCTCAATCCCATATAATTGCCCCCAGTGATTTTCCCTTCATCCCTAGAGAATTGTCCTGTGACTTCCCACAGCCCCAGTGAATTGCCACTCCAGCCCCAGAGAATTGCCCCGTGACCCCCCAACCCCAGTGAATTGCCCCCAGCCCCAGAGAATTGCCCCCAACCCCAGTGAATTGCCCCCCAGCCACCAAGGGAATTGCCCTGTGACTCCCCCAACCACAGAGAATTGCCCTCAGCCCAAGCAAATTGCCCTCTAGCTCCAGAGAATTGCCCCATGACCACCCAGTGAATTGTCCCCAGCCCCAGAGAATCGACCTGTAACCTCCCCCAACCCCAGTGATTTGCCCTCAGTCCCAGAGAATTCCCCTCAGCCGCAGAAATTTGCAACGTGACCTCCCCAACCACAAATAATTGCCCCCAGCCCCAGAGATTTACCCCGTGACCTCCCCCAACTCCAGTGATTTCCCCCCAGCTGGAGTGAATTGCCCGTCAGCCTCAGAGAATTGCCCTGTGACCTCCTCAGCCCCAGTGAAATGCCCCCCAGACAACTGCCCAGTGACCTCCCCCAGCCCCAGGGAATTTCCCTGTGACCTCCCTCAACCCAAGTGAATTGCCCCCAGCCCAGATAATTGCCCCATGATCTCCCCCAGCCCCAGTGAATTGGCCTTCCAGCCCCAGAGATTGCCCTGTGACCTTCCTCAGCTCCAGTGAATTGCCCACCAGCCCCAGACAATTGACCAGTGACCTCCTGCAGCCCCAGTGAATTGCCCCCCAGCCCCAGAGAAATGCCCCATGACCTCCCTCAGCCCAGTGAATTCCCCACCCGCCCCATAGAATTGCCCTGTGACCAACCCCAGCCCCAGTGAATTGCCCTCCAGCCTTAGTGAATTGCCCCATCACCTAACACACACTAAGACACACAAAATAACTCAAACACACTCAGGCACACACACTCAGGCACACACTGACACACACACAGAGGCACATACTGACATACACATAGAGACACAGAGGCACACACTATCACACACATAGAGACACACACACAGAGGCACAAACTGACACACACACAGAGGCACACACTGACATACACACACTGACACACACACACAGAGGCACACACTGACATACACACACAGAGGCACGTAGAGGCACACACTGACACACAGAGGCACACATTGACACACACACAGAGGCACACACTGACACAAACACACAGAGGCACACACTGACACGCACACACAGAGGCACACACTGACATGCACACAAAGAGGCACACACTGACATACACACAGAGGCACACACTGACACACACACGCAGAGGCACATACTGACACACACACAGTGGCACACACTGACACACACAGAGGCACACACAGACGCACACACTGACATGCACACAAAGGCACACACTGACAAACACAGAGGCACACACTGACACACAGGCCCACACATAGACACACTGACCCAAACACGCAAAGGCACACACTGACAAAAACACTAAAAGGCACACACTGACACACACACAGAGGCACACACACACAGACACACACAGAGGCAAACACAGAGGCACAAACTAACATACACACAAAGAGGGACAGACTAACACACACACTCAGAGGCAAACACTGACACACACAAAGTCACACACTGACACACACACACAGGCACACACAAAGGCACACACAAAGTCACACACTGACACACACACACAGAGGCACACATACACAGAGAGGCACACACTGACACATGAACACAGAGGCACACACTGACATACACACACAGTAACACACACACAGAGATACACACATATGCACACACTGACATACAAACAGAGACACACCCCGAAACAGAGGCACACACACACAGAGGCACACACTGACACAAACAGAGAGACACAAACTGACACAGAGGCACACACTGACACGCACAAAGAGGCACACATTGACACAGAGGCGCACACTGACACACGCACACAGAGGCACACACTGACATACACACAGAGGCAAACACTGACACACACACAGAGACACACACTGACACAGAGGCACACACTGAGACACATACATAAAGGCACACATTGACACACACATAGGCACACACACTGACATACACCTAGAGGCACCCACTGACATACATATAGAGACCACTGATATACACACAGAAGCCCACCCTGACACACACAGAGGCAAAAACTGACACACACACAGAGGCACATACACTGACATACACAGAGGCACACACTGAAACAAAGGCACACACTGACACACACAGAGACACATACTAAAACAGGCACACACTGACACAGAGGCACACACTGACACACACACACATAAAGGCACACACTGACACACACACATAGGCACACACACCTATATACAGATAGAGGCCCACCCCGACTTATACAATTAAAATAGTTAATTTTAATAGCACAGCATGCAACATGAAAAACACAAAGGGGTTTTGCCTTCAGCAGCACTTCTTGGTAAGTGCTCTGCCCACACACTGCTGTGCTCTGCAGCATGGAAGGGAGGCATATGGAGGCTTGCTGATTGGCTGAAATGTCAATCAAGAAATGCGGAGCCCAATATGCTAATCACAGTTGCTAGAAGTGTCAACTTCACCCCCAGCACATTTTTTAATTGTATTGCAAAAACATTTTGCATGTTTTCATGCAAACATTTTTGCTAGGTGGGTTATGATTCATTCTACTGGATGCATTCATAACCCACCTCACTCTAATATGCCTTTAAGCAATGTTGTGAAGATATGTAGCAGGGTAATAAGTGTCTGTCCATGCAATGTAGAGCCCACCGTATTATTATATCTGTTCTATATTTATTTTATCTTGTGAATTCAATACAATTTTCAGAAAGAGACAAAACGGCACCTGAGTTTTAACTCTAGTCAAAAAGAATTGTAATCAAAAGCTCTAACGCAAAGCTGTCTGTCTATAGAATTCAGATTAAGTGTAAAAAATGTATTTTGCAACAAGTGCATCTTTCATCCATGCACATCATGTGCTAATGCTTCACTTGGTGCTGCCACAATATGTATACAGCAGTTCAGGGACAGAGTCATACACTCAGCACCTTTAATGCTCCTAACTCTATTTCAAAAGGAAGGCACATTTACCAAACTGTATCTGCAGAGTAAAACTGACTTCTGAGGCACCTATATTTAACCTTGATTCCTTTTCATTATTTGTTACTATGTCTTGATTTGTCTTGAATATTCATTCAACATATTACTTTATTGTGTAAATATTAAGCTTCATATTTTTTAGAGATATTTTGCTAAGTCTCAATATCTCAAAACTGAGCTAACACAGTACCCTCCTTCTATCATAACCCCCACACCCAGAATCTCTCTAGTTTTAGATACTCAGTCATCATGCCTATACCTCAAGCCTGCTGCCTTGGAGTGATACTGGATGCTACATTTACGTTGAAGCCACACATTTGCAGCCTTATTAAATTGCGATTTGGCCAATTGAATAGGGCTCTATATAAGCACATAGCATATTTATTTTACAGAAGTTTTTAGTTAGTGAACTTCTATCCAAAATCGAGGTCTTCACTAACTAAAAACTTCTGTAAAATAAATATGCTTATGTGCTTATATAGAGCCCTTTTCAATTGGCCGAATAACAATTTAATAAGGCTGTCAGCCATTAGCTAACTAGTAAAGATTTCCCTTAAGGAACATCTATTAAATATTCCACTTCACACTCACTCATATTGTCTGGCCTTGACTACTTCGACTCATTCCACTTTGTCACCACTTCAATCCTTCAGAAATGCCTCTGCAAGACTCCTTTCACCATATTGACAAATCCGGCACCCATTTCTTTCAACCGCTCCTTCAACTACAGAATAAAATAAAAAATGTTGACACATACATAAGAAACATCCATTGTGTCTACACCCCCTACAGCTCTACTGTCATCTCCATGTATGCTATTTTATCATTACCTCCTCCTCCTCCTATCTACAGGTCTTTTTCAGTGCCATTACTGCTCTTTGGAACACCCTACTCTAGTACAAGCTCTCTAAGCTTTAAGAGATCTTTAAATTCCACCTTTTCAAAGATGCCTGAAGGAAATAACAAGGACCTAAAGGAGCAGTCATACAGACACAGCATACAATATAGGTCAATAGTTGTCCATCTCTGTGTGTGCATATAAGACTTATTTACCTTCTCCCTTTACAGTCTACATGCTACTACTCTCAACCCATATGTTCTGCCATCTTGCAACTTATTTTTCAAACACAAGGCAAGTTCCACTTGGTCCGCAACATTCATTATTATTAAAAGGTATGTTGATGCATAATTTCTCCAAATTACCAGGGCTCAGCTGATTTTGGCATTCTGCAATGTCAGTATCACATCCCGCTTTTTGAGGCCAGGGTGAGACTACCCTGACCCGCACAACAAATCGGCCCTTCACTGCCCAAAAGTCTATGTGAATATAAGAGGACTTTTCTTCGGGCACAGACTATTTGTTTTCCCCAGTTGTTCTAACAATCATCTAAGCTGTCACTTGGACTTTTGGGTCTGGCCACTGGACATTAATGGGCATTAGCCAGTTGAATCAAAGTGGTATTATAATGGCCATAAGTACCGTGTGAACGTCTTCTTGATTTGTTATGTTGTGTGATATTTTTTCCCAAGCTCTAGTTGTATGACTATGGCCCCTTTTCACCAGGTAAATTGAGCCTAGAGAGCTCTGAGTCCATTTTCCAGGCCATTATTTTGTGTGTAAAGTATGTTTTAGGGTACAGCTATTACATTAAGGTAATACAAATATTCCTTTACTCAGTTTGGAAACCAAACCTATACCCAAAAAGTTTGGCTTCAGTGTTCTCATTATCGTATCAACCCCTGTTGTGCCCAGATCCTGACCATATATAGCTGATAGCTATGAATAGGGGCAGAATGTGTAAAAATTGTGTTTGTCTACGGGAGTGAGGGAGTGGCCCACTGTTGATTGGGGCAAAACCTGTATAAAATGATGTACAGAAAAAATAAAGTGTATGCTCTGTTTGAGACACATATGCATAGTGTTTTTCGTTTAGAGGGAAGACTTTTATTATTTTTACTGGGCTAGGATCACTTTTTATCCTGAGCATCTGCTCCTATCCTATGAGAAGGAGATTGAAGAACTGGATTAGATCTGCATCATGAACTGATGCTGCTATATAATTAGAAGGGATAGATTAACCGATTGAGATCTGTGCGTAAGTTTGGTCTCCTAGACCTTGTCAAGCGCACTGAAGAGAAGATTTTACGAGTTATGATGATCCTGATGCTCCAGCTGATGATACTAGAATGACCTCGGGGCACCGAGAAGCCCTCCACCGTCATGACCTTAAGGAAAAAATCCTGTAGCTGAAGTCAAGAGTTTGTGGGAATAAAGCAGGAGTTTTTGTTATAGTCAGTTTGGACACAAGGGCTCCTGCTCACCACCTAATTGCAAGATGAGATCTTCTTAAGGAGTAGCCTAGTGTGACAAGTTATTAGTCTCCTCTGGCTTTCAGGCACTTTGATGGAGGAACACATTAGGAATACAAGAGGCTGGAATACTTTTCCAAAGTATAATATAATTGTAGCCAACAATACAAAAATAACAATCTAAAACAAAACAAAGAAAATAATAGGCCTATCTTCCAGAGAAGCACTTATCTTAACTGGTAGATAGTTTCATCACTAAACAACTATCATGGAGCAAAACAGTCTAATAATTTGCAAAATCATGGCCTGTGTATTCATCATATATCCAAAGCTCCACTCTGTTCCAAGCGATCATAAGCTACAGGCTGCTATCTCACTTTGTGTGTCTTTCTCTTGCTCAGACAAGCTGCAAAAAATCAGTTTATAAGCAGCCCCTCCCATCCACCAGGAGCAGTCTTAAATCAGGTCTGTCCAGGTGCAGATAATTAATTTATTAGGAATGTTAACCCCTTCATTCCTCCTGTGAAAACAGAACCTTACTGAGTCTGTGACTCACATAAACTCCTTGTATAAGTCTGTCACAGTAGGTCCAAGTGGATAAGAACACTTCACCTTTCCCCTAATTGGTAATGGTCACTGAGAAAATCAATATATTAACCCATTCACTGCTGAAACTAGTAACACAGTCCAGGAACATTGCAAATACAAACACAATTTGTGGTGTATATCCTTGTCCATAACCTCTGGCTCCAACAAAACCTATAGCAGAGCCTTCACAACTCCAACTTATAGATATAAACTGACCTCCTAGTTGATTCTTCACCATGACACACCACCATTTCCTTCAACCCACATCTCCCCACTCGTGTATCACTTGCTTAACCATCTCCTTTAGAATTTAAGCTCTGAGGACCAGTAACCTTTACTTCTTTATCACCATGTGTTACTGTACTATATTCAATGTATTTTCTCTTGTAAACAGCACAGCGTAAAATGTTGGAACTTTATAAATAATGATTATTATTAATATTATTAATTATAACAACAATAATAATAATAATAATACGTGTTTTTCTCATGTTACTTTAACAAGATCCGAAAAGAGGCTCTGAAACAAATAGCGTAAAAATAGAAAGTTGTTTTATTTCTATATTTCATGCTTTTTATTGCTCCACAAACTTGGTTGTCATGTTAGCTGACATTGGATAACCAATCATAATGATTTAACGTGACATATCTGTCACTATTACGCTTCTTGAATCAGGTCAACATTAAACTAGCAGAAAGGTAAACATCATATATCTGGATGGTATGTGTAGTGTAAAATACCTGTAGTATTGCAAAATATTTCTTAACAGATATATCCTGTTAAATATATTGCATACAATTAAAGGACTTCCCTGTCAAGTTGTTTTCTATATAGTATTTTAAATACTTAAATGTAATAATAGGAAAATAAGAAAAAAAAAGAAAAATCTAAGCCCAACCTTTATATTTTTATCTTATTTGTTATATGTAATTATTGTTTATTGAAGATTGACTTTATTTTCTCAGTTGATTAGGTGTATTACTTTCTCAGGAGGGTGTGTCCTTGTAAATTAATGAATTTTCTATTTCCCCTGTTGATCAAAAAATGCCAATTTTAGATGCTACATTCCCACCATATAGTTAGAAACTTTCTATGCATTTAAAGACTCATCCGACCTTAGGAAGTTAATCAGAATATACCAAAATGGTAGATTTCAAATAAAAAAATAAAAGAAATATGGAATTAGTGGATATTGTTTTTTGTTGCATTCTTAAAATATTAAGCCGTTTCTAAATCATGCTTCCTCAGATAAGTATATTTTAAACAATTGACTACATTGGTCCTTTTACGGGTCAATGAATAATGAATATGTAGATATGTAGATACACATGTGTGTTTATATATATATATATATATATATATATATATATATATATATATATATATATATATATACATATATAATAATTATTAATCTACATATACATATAGATTAATAATGAGTATTGCAGTATGTTATGATACCTTTTGTTTGGACAAATATCTTATTTATATTGAAGAGCTTTCAAGAGGTTCAACCTCTCTTTATCAAGTCTGAAGCAATACTAACATGAGATGGAACCCTCAGTTTGAATAATAACAGCAGATGCAGAGAGAGTGCAGACAGCATCTGACATCATCAGGTAAATACAGATAAGGGGAATAAACACAACATAGTAAAAGAAACATATATACACATAATATATACATATATACTTCAATATATACATGACAAAGCAGAGCACTACAGTCCAAAGTGATATCTTTGCGGTTGGACAAACATCTCAATAAGAGTGCTTTTATGAATCTGTGATAATGTGTTAGAAAACCCAAGTCCATATTAAGTCCTGTATTTTTAGTGTTGAAGAATGTGATCATCTTTATTTCAAATGCTTTTCTCTCTTGGATGTTTTACATTTTCCTCTGAGTGTTTTGACTTTTAAGTTTTGGATGGAGTGATCATTCCGGCTAAAATTGTGTCCCACTGGGCTACAATAACTGTCTTCATTCTGCTTTCTTATTAAATGTCTGTGCAAATTCATCTTTAAGTGCATTTCTTGGCTGGTTTCGTCAATGCAGCAATGCAGCAATTCAGTATCTGCGATTAGTAATGGTTGTAAATCTTTGATTATTTTATATATTTTCTTTCAAATTGGATGGTATGTGGTCACAAGAGGTATACATGAAGTAGTTTATTCAGACAGTGTTTTTACATTTTTATCATGGTCTCCAGTGTTTGAGCAAATGGTGTCTAATAGCTTGACTATGGATGATGGCTTGTTTTGTATTGGGAGGGATGAAAAGTGGAGCTGTGTAGGTAACTACATCTGTCTGTGGGTTTTCTATATACATATGAGTGGATAGTGCCATTGGTGATGTATATACAAGAGTCTAGAAAGTTTACATGTTCTGTAGAGAAATCCATTTGAAGTTTTATAGATTCATGGAAGGTGTTGTATAAACTATCAAAGTCTCTGAGTTTGCTTTTTCCTTCTGTCCATATGATGAACAGATCATCAATGTAACGGCAGTATTTGTATGGTTTGTAAATGGATACAGATAAGAATATTTCTTCTAAATTGGCCATAAATAGATTTGCGTACTGTGGAGCCATTTTGTTACCCATGGCAGTCCCCATCATTTGTAGGTAGGTATCTTTGTGAAAAGTAAGTATATATTATAGTTGTGGGTAAGGATATATTCTATTAGTTTAACAATAACACCAGGGTCATATTTATTGTTTTGATTGTGTGATGAAAGAAACTTAAAGGATGCCTCAGTGCCATCTTTGTGTGGGATATTGATGTAAAGAGACTCTACATCCATGGTAACAAGTAGTGTGTTAGCAGGTAGGTGTTTAATCTGAGGTTGTTGAGAAAGTCAGTGATGTCTTGTATATAGCTACTGGTGTTACTAACCAATGGTTTAAGGATATTTTCAACAAATCCAGATATCTGTTCAGTCAGTGTGTCTATAGTTGTAACAATCGGTCTCCCTGTGTTGCCTGGTTTGTGGATTTTTGGCAGTAGGTAGAAAGTCCCAGTTGCAGGATTGGTGGGGATGAGTTGTTCTAATTCTTGATGTATATTTTTAGGGAATGTTTTGAGGAGTTTCTTAAGTTGAAGAGCATATTTTTCTGTAGGGTCCTGGTTCAGTTTCTTGTAGTGGGTTGTCTGACAGTTGTCTGTTGGCTTCATATATGTAGTCCTGAGTATTCATGATAACTACTGCACCTCTTTTGTCTGTCGGTTTGATGGTGATGTCAGGGTTGTTTTTTAAAATCTTTATGGCAGTTTTTCTGATGGAGTGAGATTGTGTAATCACCTTTATATTGTGTTGTTACAATGGATGTAGTTCTCAGGCGAAAGCTCTCTATAAAACTGTCCAGTTTGGTGTTACGACCAGGTGGTGGGTTTTTTTTTTTCTTCTTGTTATAGTATGTTATGGTGTTATGGTATGTCCCTTGTTGTGGAAAAATATCTGCCAGTCTCAATCTCCTAAATAATTATTCTATGTCCGAGTATAGTTGTATTTTATCTAGGTTTATGTCTGGACAGAAAGACAATCCTTTGGAGAGTCTCTGCTTGTGATAGTTGATGGTCTGAGAGATTTATAATTCCTGTGTGTTCTGTATATTTTTCTGAAAAACTCTTTGTTTGAGCTGGTAAGTTTTTAGATGTGTTGTTGTTAGCAGAATTCAGGGTTGAATTTGGATATATTTGTGGTTGTTGTTTAGTCATTCAGTCATGTTCGATCTCCATGCCCCTATGGACAACAACATGCTGGGCACATCTAGCATTATGTCTTGCTTTTCCATAAGGTTATCTTGGCATCGATAATGGATTGGGTTGTGAGTAGCTTCTCCAGTTTACCGCAATTTGTCTGACCTCTCTGCTATGACCTGCCCATCTTGGATGACCCTCACAGCTTCATTGAAGTTCACAAGTCCCTCCACCATGACAAGGTAGTGATCCAGGAGGGGATATATAAATATAAATATATATATATATATATATATATATATATATATATATATATATATATATATATAAATAAATATATATATATATATATATATATATATATATATACATATATTATATATATATATATTTACTGTATATATATATATATATATATATATATATATATATAAATGTATATATATTGTAACAGAGTCAAGCAAAGGAGTGCCCCTAGAGGTCGGTTTGATCAATGATCCTGGAAGATTTCTAGTAGGACAGAAGGAGTTAGCTCAGGGGGCAGTGATCAGAGGCTAATTGAAGCCCAGCTGTGAATTGCCTTAAAGACAACAGCAGGCTTGGGCCTAAGCAGTGTGAGCAGAGTGTGGAGTCTGCTCAAAGAGGCCCAGTTGTTGGTCTGTTGTTAGCAGTGATAGCAAGCTACAGAAATGGCTTGCTCACTGTTCCTGTGTGAATCTACAATTGAGGATTGATGCAAATTGCAAATAAGTTGTAAGGACACAGGAAGCTTGAGGATCTGTGGAGTGAGGGAGAGAATCTCCATTAAACACAGGAAGTGAAGCTGCCTGTGTGAAGCACTAAAGCCAGAGAGAGAGGATTTGCTTACAGAGGATTTGCAGGCCTGTTTGCAAAGGGAAGCTGCAAAGACTGGTAGATACACTGGATAAAAAGGTATTCAATTTATTATTAAACTGCAAGCAAGAGATTGAGGGTTTTGGACTTTTTGCAGAGTAAGAAGAAACTGCAGTATGAGAGGGGCCTATGGTCTGCCCACGGTGATTACCTCAAACAGCAAAAGTATCCTGTAATTACTGAGGCTAATAGTGAATGCAGTATTTTGTTATTCCCCCCGTGACAGACAAGCTTTCCAGGCACAGAGAGGGTGTTCCTGAAGTTAGTCAGTACGTGAATGTAGATTTTATTTTTATTTTTTTTGTTTTGTTGTTTTTGTACCTGGCAATTAATCTATTTAACTTGGATACACTTATGCAAGCCTCCTATTATTGTGATGACAAGGGTCAGAAATACATATGAGGAACTATTTATATGGCCATCTTTGTCACAATATATATATATATATATATATATATTATTGTCACTAATTATTCAGTCATAAAGATAGTTTTTAATTAGACATTAAAAAGAAATAAATATAAATATTGATAACTCTGCTGGAAAGTAGAGGAATCCATGATCCGTTGTTGGAAACTGTGTGTGTCAGGGCGAGTTGACATTTCCCAGGACCAATGTTTGTACATATAATGCAAGCAGCCTACTTTCAGTCCTGTGAGATGGCAAGGGATATGGCGTCAGTCTAAATCAAATATAATTACCTAAAAATTATCTAACCTATTCTTGTTACTTGCTCCACTAATAAATAGTAAAATACATCTCTCATGATAAAGCACTCAGAAAGAGACTTTTTTAGGATCTATTATTTGGTTAGGCTTGAAAATGTCACTAGACAAATCCTGCTCAGCAGATCGTAGGTTTGTTGTGTCCCTGCTAACAGTATATGAACTAGTTAAAGGACACCTACCACCCAGAGCGTTAGGACAGAATACCAGAATCTGTAGCAGTTACAGACTGTTACTTAGCTTCCCGGCAGGGTCAGCAGCGATACCCCAGGTAGGATCAAGGGTTTTCCAAGAATTAAATACACACAGTTTTTATGAGTAGTCCGACAGAAAAAGCTCTTTATTCATCTTGGGACACAATATGCAAACATTATCTCCCCCCCACCCACAGCTAATTACTTGTCAGATCCATCCCTCCTGCCTTAGACAGACCTGTTTTATTTTCTGTACATCCTCACTGATTTCAGCTGTCTCAGGCCTGGGCAGGGGTTATCTTGTTAGGGTTGCCGGTCCACTTTTACAACCCCTCTGATGCCAAGGAGAGGGGGTCTGGTAGTTTATTTTACATTAATCCCACTTAGGAGACTCAGGGGTGGGGGTGGGGGTGTTTGCATGGGCAGTTTTTCTACAAAATGTTTATATTTCCTGACCTACTCTGCTTAGGTCGAGGGGCTGGGAGTTGGCAAGGGATGTTAGTATCAGCTGGAGAGTTTATACAGTTTGGAGTCAAGGAACAGTCAAGATGGCTGACCACCACAATATGGAGAGTGGATTACTTTTTCTTCTAACTATTAACATTGCAACAGTACATCAATAACAGCACATACATTTTAACCAGGAAACCATGACAGTATTTATAGGTACACAATGTCCAAATATCCATTTAGTTGCCACAGACATAAAAAAAGACAAAATGTACTATATTCCTCCATTTTTTTTCTCTAAAATGGTTTTATGTCCGTGGCTTGCACGGCTGCTATTATAGTTACATTGTTGCATACATCACAAAGTGCCATTTTTTAACTACAGTGATCCTTTAATTCTTTAATGCCATAGTGTGTAGGTATTTAACCGTTGCAGTCACATAGAACAGTGTGAATTCATTTCTTAATAACAAAAGAGCAGTGCTTTATGAACCAATGTGTCTTAAGTAAATATTTTTGTAATAACTAAGAGACGGAATCAGTTCTATTAATTTCTTTGTGCTCTAATGAGCCTTGCAGATCATTATGCCGTTTTTTTGTTGCTCTCTTATGGAACGGTTGAATGGAACTATCTGGTTTAGAAGATGAGGCTGACTGATTACTGTAATTCGTAGGGCCTTAATTAGCTGCACAAACCATTAGCTACAATTAGACTATTATAAAACACTTGATGCACTGTGTCAACCATGGGGGCTCATTTATTCATGTGTCAGGAATAGGAAGAGGGTTTAGTGTTGCAAGGTTACTAATACGGAATCATTTTTGATTTAAGATGTTGCAAATAGCAACTCAAAATTAATCTCAATAGTTGTCTAATTTATGGCGGTAAATGGCGTATTTATTGTTGAATGCCACCATGGTTAAATGAGTTACCTAAGGCAATAGTGTTAATGTCATCGCCTGGAGATTCAGTTCCATATGCCAAATAACACTAAGCAATGGGATTAGATATCTCCTTTGGGACACTTCATCTTGCTAAGCTAAGGGCTGCAGATCTCACTTGCACTTTATGATTCTATAATAATAATTATAATGATGTACAAAACAATCCTTGGATCATTCTGAAAGGATGTGGGATGCCGGGTGAAATCCTAATACCAGTCATTGCAGATCAAAGTCAAATTAACAAATGTACATTGTTGTTTAATTGTCCCCAAAATCATGTAAAATATGGAAGTTTTCTGGATATTACTAGGTATATAATATCCCTGTGTAGCTATTTACATTTATGTATTTTATATTATTAGGAAGTGCTTATAAGCTCTGTTGAAAATTAAACAAATAGTCCCTCTCTCTGCAGCGTATGCAGACTCTGATGTACTTGCTGTGCTTTGTCTCATACTAACCAATCAGTGACCATCTTTTGTAAATTTTCTGCAACATGCTTCTGAGGCATGGTCTCTGATAGGCTAAGATGCTATTCTGCACATACAGCTCTACAGAGTCTACAGAGAGCTACAGTGGGCAGATCCATACAGGGCGTATTTGTTTCATTATAGGCCGTAAAATCATTATTTAATTTAATTAACATTATTTAATAAAATAACGTAAATAAAAATGAATAAATGCACAAATCTATAATATATACCTTGTAAAATCCAAGAACCTTCCATATGATGTTAAGCTCTAAAGGAAAATTTTAAGAAATCAGCTAAGGGAGTATACATTTGTTGTATCAATATTTAAAGGGACTCTGAATTAATGCCTTGCACCATCATATAGATAGTAAGTCTGCAAGTTTTCAATCTTGCACGGAGCTTTGGGGAAGCTCTATAGACAGTGGATTCTAAGCTCAAATACAGGACCCTCTATCTTTTGCAACGTGTTAATACTGCTATTGTTTTTGCCTTGAACTTACCCATGCATAGCGCTACGGAATATGTTGGCGTGTTACAAATAAGCGATAATATTAATAATAATAATAATAATAATAATAATAATAATCTACATTATATAGAGCAGTTAAAAAGAGGAGGAGAAGATGAAAAGAGCTTAATTACCTTGAGTTAATACTTAAAGCTAATACTGAGTTTATGGCACAAGCTATCAGGTCCTGAAAGCACCATACATTACATGCTTATTGTAAATACATATATACAGTCTTCACTGCAGTAATACATTTCAGCATTTTTAGCTGGTAGGTCTACCTAAACCAAAGGGAAAAAAGCTAATGTTATTATTGTTGCAGCAATCATAGTGCAGGGAGCTTGTGGCTTATGGTGCTTTCAGGACCTTCAGACAAACACACTCTCTTTATGCTGCAAAATAAATGTGATATATAACATTCTTATAAAATGGTAAAATCTGCATCGCTTTTAAAACTTTTTTTCCATTTATGAATGAGCCTTTACCTACGTAAATGTTTTGTAGTTTCTTTTTAAAATATAGTAAATGGTTTAGCTAAATGGCAACTTTTATAAAGTGAGAAATATATGCTTAAGAACTAACAGCTCCATTAAATTTGGGCTAAGTTTTAAAACGTAGCCCGTAACTCCAATTTTATGAGTTATGGCTATTAAATTAGCC
This sequence comes from Discoglossus pictus, assembly GCA_027410445.1. NCBI lineage: Eukaryota > Metazoa > Chordata > Amphibia > Anura > Alytidae > Discoglossus > Discoglossus pictus. Next base: position 553,245,421 of record CM050163.1, read on the forward strand.
CTGTATCTCAGCCTGCAAATGTCTTTCTGGTTAAAATGCAGCAAGGCCGAGAAATGCCTACGTGTTGAGCAACGTTGAACTTCACGCCCGTAAATCCTTTGTCAAGCTGATAACCGCTACTTGTTCAATATAGCTATTAAATTGCAAAGAAGTCACACGAGAGCAAGCCCGTAGCATGCAAATGGAGCCCAAAGCCCAACGTGTGCTCGAGGACCTGCAAGGGGGTAAAGTCCAATACATAGCACTTGTCATGCAGATAAAAACACACTACTGTACTGTTATTAAAAGTGAAAGTGATGTTAGATCTTAGATTTACTAGTACATTCTCAAGCCCGTATATCGCCCCCGAAAAATACTTTATTTCATGTTTATATTATGTGTTATATTAATCCCCTTGCCAGCAACTGCGACTCTCGCAAACTTTACGTGGTAACGCAAATAAAATACGAGACACCTTAACACACATTACGACCTCGCAAAAAACGGCCACAACATGCGCACATGAAAACATAAAAAATCCAACAAATAGCTAAAACTCACACGACATAGAAAACGAACGACGCTACATCAGCCACATTATATACACCAAACACCCTTAGCTAACTTACAATTTCATTGCCGTCATTTTCTGACGGGCAATATTCTAGTCACATATATAGTTGTCAGCAATACGGGTTGTTGCTAATGTTGCACAGCGAGCCCGCACCAGCTGTGGCCCTTACACACTGTGCTGGTGGAGATGAGCGCTGTAGGCACTCATGCCTACGTCTTGTGGGACAGGCAGTGACCACTGCGGGTCCCGACACAGAAGACGTGATGGACAGGAGCAGCGCAATGAAGGTAAGTGAGGGGAGAGGAAGGGGGGTTAATTGGAGAGGGGGAAAGGAGGGAGGATGATGGGAGGGAGAGAGGAGGAGAATGAGGGAAGGGTGGAGGAGAATAAGGGGAGGCAGGAGGATGAGGGGAGGGAGGAGGATGAAAAGGGGGAAGGGAAACAGACTCAGCGGAGAGGAATAGAGACTCAGCGGAGGGGGGAAGAGACACAGGGGAGGGGGGAAAGAGACACAGGGAGGGGGGAAAGAGACACAGGGAGGGGGGAGGGAAACGGGGGGGAAGAGACACAGAGAAGGGGGGAAGAGATACAGGTAAGGGGGAAGAAACACAGGGGACTGGGGAGAGACACAGGGGAGGGGGGGAAACACAGTGAAGAGGATGGAAGAAAAACAGGGAAGAGGGGGGAAGAGAAACAGGGAAGAGTTGGGAAGAGACACAGGGGAGGGGGAAGAGTCACAGTCGAGGGGGAAGAGACACAGGAGAGGGAGAGGGAGAACAGAAACAGGGGAGGTAGAGGGGTGCAGTCACAGGGGAGGGAGAGGGGGGACAGACACAGGGGAGGGAGATGGGGGAAGAAACACAGGGGAGGGAGACGGGGAAGAGACACAGGGGAGGGAAACGGGGGAAGAGACACAGGATAGGGAGACGGGGGAAGAGACACAGGGGAGGGAGACACAGGGGAGGGAGACAGGAGGAAGAGACACAGGGGAGGGAGGGGAGAAAATAGAGACAGGGGACGGAGAGGAGGGGGGAAACGAGACACAAGGGAGGGATAGGAGAGGGAAAGGAGACACAAGGGAGGAAGTAGACGGGAAGAGGCTCGCGGTGAGTGCCGAAGGTGCTCACATTAGGTGACAAACAGCTTTGCCAGCATTACAATTTTATTGCCATCATTTTTGACGGGCAAATCGCTAGTAATAAATAATTTTTGAAATATTTAGAATTTATTCTGCGGCTTCTGTATGCAAATGTGTAGCTCAGCATGCTGATGTGTGGCTTCATAAAGGTGGGAAAGGGTCTAACTGCCAGATAACATTGGGGGTCTGTATTTTTGACACTACAGAGACAGACGAGCAGACTGTAATCCTAATTAGCACATCAAAGCAGCTAATTATTATTGTATATGAGCCACTCATTTGCCTATAATTGCAGCAACAACAGCAAGACATTTTCCAGGTTTGATTGGTTAGAAAAAAAAATTGATAACACAACATATAGCCAGATCTTCATACTCTTTAAGGATAACCTAAAAAAACAACTTGATTTTTGGCTGACAGTCCCTTCAAAATTTGGAGTTTGATGAAAGTAGAATGTCAAAACTGACTATATAGGTTTTATTAAATCAGTTAAGGCAACAATGTTGCAGACAGACATGTCTGTATGTTAGATTTAAGATTTAGGGTTAGGGTTGGGGTATAGTTTAGGGTTGGGGTTATGGTTTGTTAGGGTTTAGGGTTAGGGTTTAGGGCAGGGGTGGGCAAGTTTGATCCTGGGGGGCCGCATACATGCCAGGGTTTAAAGATTTCCTTCCTATGCACAGGTGAGTCAATCTGGATGACTGAAGAAGTGATTGACTCACCTTTCTGCAGCAGGGATATCATCAAATCCAGGCTTGTGTGTGCCCCTCTTGCCCATCCCTGGTTTAGAGTGAGGATACTGGCAGATGATAAGCTTTATACGAACAACAAATTGGTAAAAATCTTGGCTGCGCCACCTAGTGGCTGATGGATGCCACTGTTGGCGGTCAGAAAACAAGAAAGATACAGAAAAAGATTTAGTTTAGAGCAGGTCAAGGACAAAAAAAAATGAATATAATAAAGGCATTGGTGGGCAATTGATTGAACAAACCTCTATTATCACTATATTATGGTAGCTTTATTTTTATTATATGTATGTATATATGTATATGAGTGAAACCAGCAGTACGGGTAAAGGGAGCAGGTTCTTGAGTACACTCAGCGATCATTATCTGGTTCAGGTATACAAGAACCTACTAGAATGAGGCTATCTTGGATTTAGTCATCACAAATAATATTTATATAGTATCAAATGTTGAAATAGGGCAACCTTTGGGAAACAGTGATCACAACAGTCTTATTTGAGATTGAATTAAAAAAACAAAACTGTAAGGGGCCAAAAAAAACTCTGCATTTTAAAAGGGCAGATTTTAACGGTCTAAGGGCAGCAATACAAAGTATAGACTGGGACAGAGAACTGACAGGTAAAAATACTGAACATAAATGGACGACATTTAAATCATTACTAAATATACATACTTATCACCATATACCAGGTGGGAATAAAAGTAAAAGGAATAAATCACATCCAATGTGGCTTAACAATGATTTAAAGATAAAGATACAGAGTAAAAACAGGTATTTAAATTATACAAACAAGAGGGGGCAGAGACTGCTTTACGGGAGAACAAGGAAATCAACAAGGCAGCAAAAGGGCTATTAGACTGGCTAAAATAGAAAAGACTAACCCTAAAACATTTTTTAAGTATATTAATGGGAAGAAGACGAGGAAGGAAGCTATAGGAACATTACATATAGGAAATGGCAGATGAGCTAAATAGGTTCTTTTCTTTGGTACACAAGGGAGGTACCAGTGGTTGGGACACTGCAACATAATGGGGCTACACTACCTTTGCCAAATAATTGGTTAACAAAGGAAGTAATCCAGAAGAGGTTTAAAAATGTTTTTTTAATGAAGCTCCAGGTCCTGATGGAATACATCCACAGGTACTGAGGGAACTGGGTTCTGTAAAAGCCAAACCACTATATCTATTTGTTCAAGATTCACACAGGGTCTCTACCAGGCAACTCAGTGGATGTAGTCTTTTTTGGATTTTGCAAAGGCTTTTCATACAGTGCCACATGGGAGACTATTGTGCCAACTAAGGGATAAAGGAATCGCAGTAACTATATGCACATGGATTTAGAGCTGGCTAAAAGACAGGAAGCAAAGGTTGTTGTAAATGGAACATGCTCTGATTGGACTAATGTGGTAATTGGAGTTCCTCGGGGGTCAGTATTAAGTCCTCTCCTTAACATATTGATTAATGATATAGAAGTAGGACTGGAAAGTATTGTCTCCATTTTTGCTGATGACACAAAGTTGTGCAAGGTAATTAGATCAGAAAATGATGTACTTTCCCTCCAAAGGGATTTGCATACATTAGAGAAATAGGCAATTAAATGGCAGATGAGATTTAATATGAATAAATGTAAGGTTATGCATCAGGGAAGGAAAAATAACCATGCAATGTATATACTTAATGAAACAAATATAGGTGTATCAGATATTGAAAAGGATTTGGGAGTGCTTGTGAACAACCACCTAGGTAACAGTTCTCAATGCCAACCAGCAGCTGCAAAGGCAAATAAACTATTAGCAAGTATTAAGAAGGGTATAGAATGGAGGCAGATATAATTGTGCCACTATACAAATCCCTAGTACGCCCTCTTTGGAATATGGAGAACAGTTTTGGGCACCACTTCATAAAAAATACATTTTAGAACTGGAAAAAGGGCAACAAAACTAATAAGGGGAATGGAGGGGCTATGTTAAACGTATTCTCTTGAAAAAAGGTGTCTAAGAGGGGATATGATTACCTTATATAAATACATCCAGGGTCAGTATAAAGCTTTGTCAAGGGAGCTTTCACATGCAACAGATTTTCATGTGACAAGAGGACATCCTTTGAGGTTAGAAGTAAAAAGATTCCAACTTAAAGAAAGAAAGGGGTTCTTCACATTAAGGGTGGTTATTCTGTGAAATTCTCTTCCAAGGGAGGTGGCGACAGCGGATTCAATAGATAACTTTAAAAAGGGATTGGATATTTTTTTTTAAATAAAAAGGGTATTCAGGGTTATCCTGGAAAATTAGAGAGGGAGTATTGATCCAGGGAGGAATACAATCACCAGTATCTGGGGTCAGGAAGGAATGATTTTTTTTCCCTTTTGAGACAATTGGCAGTGTTTCACTTGTTTTTTTTTTCTGTTTGCCTTCCTCTGGATCAATTAACAACTAATCTGCATATTGCAGATCAGAGGAGATCTTAAAAGGTTGAACTTAATAGGCTAAAAGTATTTTTTTAACCTCAATTACTATGTAACTATATATATATGTTATTTTTTTGTGTGTGTATTTTCTATTTTAACTTAAAAGAAATTTAAAAAAATATGTTTGAGACCAGTGCAAGTATAATTATTATTTAGTGCTAATATTATTTTGTGAAGCTGCATTTATTTCACTTCGTAATTAATGAATGAATAGCAATACGTGACTAATAACCTTTGTGCTAATAAATCTGCTCTTAAAGCTGGACACAGTTGCAAACAAGTTAATATAAAATTTGTAGGAATTGTTCTAAAATAAAATGTTTATTTTCTTAATATCTTCTAAGTTAAATAAATGTATAAAGCTAGCGTTGTATATTTATATTATAAATATCCCTATAAAATAAGTTGATCAATATTCTTTTGTTGTACTAAAAAAAATATATATTGGAGTTTTTGGATTTAATTCAAGCTCCTAATAAAAGCTGCAAGCAGAGCTCTGGCTACAAGGCATTGTGTATTTTAGTTGGCGTGCCTGCCAGGAGGACTATTAGAGCTGCATCATATGTCTTTGAAGTTCTCAGCCTCAGTTTCATATTAGTCAACCTGTCAGTGTGAGCTATCTTTTCCTTCAGGGAAAAATTTATGATGCATATATATGACATGCCAGCTGAACGGATATTAGATAAATCTTGGTAGGATAAATGAAGAAGTAGCGTCACCAAGTCGTGGATTAGGCCGGATGCAACAAATTACATGGCCTGAGATGAGGATTCTTGGGTAATTTTTCACACTTATGGCTTGTGACTCTCTTAACATCCTTATCTCAAACAAAATCATGTATTTTTTCACAAATGTGATCAACATTCAGTATAGAACTCTCCATAGTTCAAAAGTTACATTATTTTCTCCTACTCTTTAAAACAAAAGTAAAATACCAGAAAACTTATTTTTGTCCAATAATGGCACATAAAATGTTACTGAAATGCATGTATTTTATATACATAAAACTAATTTAGAGAGGGACGAAAAATATGTGAAATGATCCAAGGCCTACTATAAAAGTAAAATATATTTATAAAAAAGTTCTCAGCTTCTAAAAACATAATATTATAGAAATAATGTAAAGTGCAAGGCACATTGTACAGAAGGATATATTATGATTACTTTATGAACATATATATACATATATATATATATATATATATATATATATATATATATATATACAGTATATACATAAAATAAAATGATATTATTTAAATGTCTTGCAAATATTTATATTTTTCTTTTACATACCTGAAGATGGATACCATCCATGATCATAATACGTTTCATATATCAACTTACATTTGTAAAGAATTAAGTGTGATGTAAGGCACAACTCTATCTAAAAATACTGGTATTTGACTACCTTGTATACAACTATATGTATGCATACAACTATATTTCCAGGGACGTCCCAAAAACACTCATTACTATTGACACATTAATCAACATGGAATATAGAGAAAGGTGAGAAATCAATAATGGACTATTGTTGTTGTTGTAGTTGTTCAGTCCTTCACTCGTGTCTCTCAATCATGATTCAGAAATGAGGGACCCACGTACCCCTAATTCTTCTGCATTAGCTTATAGGAATAATCTCTAAATTGTGACTTTATATTCATCTCAACACCCAGCAATTCAGATGAGAACATCCTTCGTGGAGAAGCAACACCATTAAATTAGTGTAGAGACAGAATGATTATTCTTTCTTCCAAACACATTTAAAAACCCAAACAATAAACCCACATCTCCCCCTCCCCACTTTCTTTAGCCAACCCCCCTGTCATGCCCAGGGCCTGACTGGACTGTTTACACACTATGGCCTGGGCCTGACTGGCCAGAGTTACCCTGTTTTTATTATTATAGTTATGAATTTCTTAGTGCTTATGGTTAAAATATGATTACACCATTCTACTGTATCCTGGTTTATGTTGCATTATGTTACATAACATATTGTATTATGTTTCATGTTATACAAATTGTTGTAGAAAACATATTAGCTATTCTGCAGGCTATTGCATCAGCCTATTATGTTACAATGTTTTAATCTGGTGTTAATTCACTCAGTACACCTAAATATAATCACTATAATAAGATTAAGGTCTAAGCTCGTCAGAGGTACAGGGTTTCTTAGTAAGCAGGGGGCAGCCTATTATTTAGGGATTGCGCTTACTGTGATTGGCCAGCCTGTGTGCCAAATTATATAAAATGTGCCAATTAATAAAGGTATGGCAGTGGTATCTGTACTTACATAGACAAGGTGTAAGTGTCATTCTGTGCATTAATCCTAATTCTAAGGTATTATTTGGTGTTCCTGATATTCTGGTCTGGTGAAGCAAGTTCCTGTGTATGGTCCATCTTCTGCTGTCAGAGGTGTACAAGAACCGCACAATTTTGCTGGATCGGTTTTAACCAGGTTCTTACCAAGTCCAATTAAAGTAGCAGATTGTGACACCTTTTCTTCATAATTCCCCTACCTATATGAGGGTACTGCTTTCTTACTGCTCCCCACCCTGTTGCTAGGCTATAAACCCCCTTCCCTGGTTGCCAGATACACCAGAGCTTGGGCTTATCTTATTAGATAACTTCAGACTTTATGCTGCACTTTGATCACGCATGAGAGACTAGGGAGTAGAGTAACATCTGTGAAATGCATGCAGCCCAGGGTCAAGAAACAGTCAAGATGACATCCGCCTAGGCAATATGTCTAACCGCAATTTGGGCCAAGCAGGTCACTACATCATTCAGATTAATAATAAGTTCCACTAGAACCGGTAAGGCCCTGATAAAATAACTTGAGCAGTACAATGTAAACCACATTGTACTGTGTTCATTACATCAACTATATTGCCACTATACATCAATAACAGCACATACATTTTAACCAAAAAAAACATGACAGTAACTATATGCACACATTATTTATTTAAACATGACACATAAATGAAAGGTACATTTTCACAGTCCTTAAAACACATCTCATGTCCATTTTGATAGCTTTAGATATTAGCAACAGTGTGCCAAATAGCAGGGTTGCTATGGGGTTCAGGGGGGTACCAAAATCAGTCATATGAAAACAGCATGCCAGGCCCACCTGTCTGTGTTTCTGGTTGTGCTTATCCATAAGGTTTTCTTGGCAAAGATACTAAAATGGGTTGCAAGTTCCTTTTCCAGTGGAAAGCAATTTTTCTAACCCCTCTGCTATGACCTGCCTATCTTGGATGACCCTTCATGGTATAGCTCACAACCTCATTGAGGTACACAACCCCTTTACCACAACAATGTAGCAATCCGGAAGGGGAATGGACTATTACGTTAATTTAATTGTCATTTAAAATGAATGGTGCAGCATTTTATTAAATGACATAGCTTATTTTTTTTTAAAAGTAAGCAATTTTCCAAGTACAATATCAAAATGATATTAAAGTAAAATATAATTAGTGCAATAGTAAAAAGTTAAATGTTAAAAATTCATAGTATTCATATGTAGAACAAAATCTAAAATTCTATTGAATTTAGTCTGGTAGTCAAGGATAATGGTTCTCAATAGCTGTGCATTCTGATCTGTTAGACTTTTAACTAATCATATATGGTGCAGGAGTAACTAAAATACTCAATTTTGAATGCCTGACATATGAATGACACACATTTCAACCAATGAGAATCTTCAAAAGATAGTATATAAGGTGAAGGCACAATAAATTTTTATTGTTTTTTTAATTAATAATAAAATAAGTATTTAGGATAAGGGACTATGGGGGTCCTTCTTTCACCCGGTGAAGAGTTAGGATTCATGGATGTCCAGTGTCCCTTGTGGTTTAATAATAGGTGCCAAAAGGGTCCATAGCGGTCCATGGAAACCCCCATGCTTATACTTTCAATTACCAAGGGGATCCATAGGATTAGATAAGGATAAGCTAGACATGGATAAGGGACTATGTTAGGGCTAGTGTAGTGTGTTCAAGTTTGTGGGTACTATTCTTTAGCTTTGCTATGGAGACTACTTAGATGCAGACTCAGACTCCCTTGCAAGCAGGATGTGAGCTAACATTAAAGCTAGAGAATTCCAGGCAAACCCCTTGGGTGTGAGTCAGCAAGTTGTATGGGATTCTTTTTCCCCCCAGGAAATGTGCTTTTTAAAATGCCTATAGATGCGTTCTGAGAGTTCTTACTGGAGCCATGAAACAGAGACCTAATCTCCCATTTGTACACATTGCACATTTACTGTATACTTGTATATGTCACAAAGTAGTTCTTCAGTCTTCTGAATTTATTTTTTAATAATTCATGTGACATGTATGAAATATTCATACACAAAATGAAAAAATCTCAGACACTCCAAATCGATCACAGTGTCTAGTAATATTGAAAGTTAAACATTAACTTTTATTATTAAACATATGTTGTAAAAAAGAAAAATAATTAAAATGATCAAATTCACCCCATTACTGTAGTGAGTTTCCATAATAATGCGTATGCACAAAGATTTTTCTGGCACTGTACCACTAACATTTGTAAGTCCGTCAGTCCAATATCCCCATTCACCATACTACTTTACCAAATGAAAATACAGTATAAAATAACATTTGCATTGTTACTCAGTATTAAGTATTGTGTATAATATCATTAAGTCTAACAATGCAATGCTGTTAAAAATATTTAACTATGTCTCTTATAACAATTATGGGTCTTATCCAAGCAATGGATTTTCCCATGGAGCATGTAAGGAATAGGGTCATGGGGATATAGTGACAAATCATGATAAGGGATATTGCACTAATATATTGAAGCTGTAAGGTCAACAAAAACCTTACTTCCATCAACATGTACCATAGATAAATCTGTCCTGTCAAGTGCCACTGGATGTATACCATTAATAAATATGCGACATTACAGCTAAGTGTTAACGTTTCAATTAATTATTAATAATACATGTAATTTGGAATGGTGATACACAACAGTGTAATTTATCAAAGTATTAACTCCTCAAAATCACTAATGATATTGTGAACGCATGCTTTAGAAAATTGTGATAATAACATTTAAATTAGTTCTTAAATAGACTTTGTACATGTTAACACATGTGATCACTTGTAAGACATGCTTCTGTCACTGTATTGGATTGAAATGTTTACATAACAATGTTTTAAAATGAAAAGAAGGATAAATATTTCATCATCATGTCACACTCCATGCAGAATTCAGGTTTTGTGTGCACCAGATCGGACTGTGCATTAATATCATGGGTTTGGTGTGCACGGATCCCAGAGGACAAGAGGCTGTATGAAAAAAAATAAAAAAAAAATCTAAAGGGGTAAAGGTAATACTGTATAATAATAATGACGCATAGCATCAACTAGAATTACATGTGGTCATTACACCACAGTAACCATAATCAAATAAAAAATCTAATTGTGCAACATTCAATATAATAAAAAAAAAAACAGTAATACACATAGTACTTACATTGTCTTCATCTGCTCCATTAAACAGATGCATTAACTCCTGGATTATCCAATTCACACATACAGTGTGTTCAGAAAATCAATGTGAAAAAGGGTGGTCATAACCTAAAAAAGGCAGAGGAGGAGGAGAAAAATCTAGCAATATGTACAGTACAGTGCTAAATACTGTAACAGTAACAATAAACCAACTTACCTTATCTTCATCTACAAACAGTGTAAACCATTATGTATCTGACAGAGGTGGCACATCCTTTGCGCGTGAGACAAAAGCACACAGTCTGCGCGCCAGACTGCAGGTAAGGTGGACTTATGGGTGTTAGGGTTAAGCTTAGAGGTTTTAGGGTTAGGGTTAGGCTTAGGGGTCTTAAGGTTAGGCTTAAATGTTTTAGGGTAGGATTGGGCTTAGGGGTCTTAGAGTTAGGGTTAGGGGGGTTCAGGGCATTTGTGTTCTCTAGTATGAGGGCCCGGGTAGGAATTTTATTTGTAGGAGGACTGGTGCAGTGGGTTCAATGCCTTAGGGTTGATAGGAGGAGTGGTCCGGTGGGGTCAATGCCACAAGGTTAGGGCTGATGTTCCTGTATTACTGCAAGGCCTCCCACTTACCACATAAAGTGGGAGCCCTTCTCAGACCACAAGCCCGCTGATCTTATCCTTCCCTCCTGCTTTTGAGATGGATCCTGGTGGGAAGGGACAAGGTCCTGCACATCCGGCTACAACTGAGCCACGCCTCCACATCAGGCTCCATAATGGATACAGACCTCCTGCCAGCTGAAATCAGATAAGAATGGTATATGAGTAAAAAACACTGTGTGTTAATTTATCGCTGTGTGTTCCTATATATCTGACATCCTGCTGTCCTGAACCTGGATGGTTTACTTATTTGCTATTGTGTGGAGCGATCATTTGCTAGATGTGATCACTGTTTTGTATTATGAGCTTGGTTGTTATTGGTTCATAACAATATCTTGATTCCTGCTGCAGTCTGTCCTCTGCAGCACATGCATACATATACTCTGCAGAACTTGCTGTGCAGTGTGCCACACTAACCAATCCATGACCATCTCTAAGCAATAAGTGTTTCCTGATAGGCTAGTAAACAACACTGCACATCCATCCCTACAGAGTCTGTATCTGCATATGCTGCAGTGGTACACCCATATATGGAATATCTATTGGATGTTTACTCATTTTAGATACACCCAGTAATTGCTGTCAGCATTTGCCACACATATGATGCTGCTCACCAATGAGATATGTAAGCTTCCTGAAATCCAGGGAGTTGACATATCACTGTCATTGGTGGGCAGCATTTTACATGGAATTAGTGTTATTCATGTGTGTGTGGTATACATGTGGTGTACACATGTGGGTATTTTGGGGTATATGATATTCGCCTGGCAAGGAGGCTGGATCTGGTGTAGCTACTAGGCCTGAATCCCCCTTGACAGAGGCTTTGCCCATCATCTCCTTCATCAACCTATCCCACTCGTTTTACTGTACAGTCATATGGGGGCCACCATTTGGAGCTCTTGCTGCTCTTGCTTCCTCTTTCATCATCCTCCTTACCTTGACCCGGCTGTCATCATAACGATGCCTTACTAACCTCACATCCCTATTTGCAAAACCAACTTCAGCTGCTACCTCCTCCTTCCAGACCTGGGCTCTGGGCCCAGGTCTAACTTCCCTCCCCCTAGAAGTATAGTAAGTCACAGATGCTGTTGAGGAGTACCGCCATCTCCTGTAGGCAGGGGCCCTTCTACTTGCCCACAGGGGCTCCTGTCCTTCCAATTGTGCACTCCCTCTAATGCATCTCTTGCCCTTCCCAGAACTACTGCTACAAGACCTCCCCCCTCTAACCCCCCTCTCTATCCCTCCTCTCCCTCTCCCTCTCTCCATCTCCACCCCTCCCATCCAGAACTCCCCTCTCTCTTCTATCTCTTCTATCCTCCTGTGTTCTTCTTGTCCTCCCCACCTCTCCCCTTCTCTCCCCTCCTCGATCCTTCCACCATAATTAATCCTAGAAAAATAACAACTATACATAAAAAAGTGTATATGTATGTGATGAAAAATAAATATATATGTTTCATGTGTTTTTTTTTATATACTAGGGTATATGGTGGGAGTGGGGCTGTGTGGATTGTGTGGCCATCAATATGTGTATCTATGTGTAGTATAACGCTATGTGTATGTATATCATGTGTTATCAGTATTTATGTGTCTTATAAAATTAAGTGTAAAGTAATTAATCTGTAAAGGAAATAAGAAAAAATAAGTAGAAACCTTTCTCTGCAAACTCTGATAATGCCTACTCTCTCTCTTTTCCGTTTACAATTTTCTATTGGTTCCTTTGGCTTTGGCGCAGTAAGAAATTCTGTAAATGATTGGTGTAGCTTTGCGAGCATCACTTAACCCAGTCTCTTGTGTATAAATAGCTTGATATTCATACATTGGCACCCTCAAATAACTTGAATACATAAAAATGGTGGACAAACTAAGGTGCACATTTACTTAGAAGTGTTGGCCAATGGCATAAAACAAATGATTAGGACAACATTGCACAGTTTCTCCTATCAGATTATTTGGCTGTATCTAAGATATCTAACACCAAGTCATCTAGCATATTATTATTATAATGTTATATATACTTTTCATGTTCCTGCATTTTCATATCCCAGTGTGATATGGAACTCAATTCTCAATTCATATAATGGAAATTAGATAACATTATACTTTCTAAAAATAATTACTGAAGTCATTTTTGTATCATATATTCTTTTGATACTCTTTTTTACTTGGTACAATATGTAGGTGTCAAATAAAAAAAAAAATATATATATTTTTGAAAAACATTAAAGTATGATGGTACGAAGCAGGTCTCAGATCTGAAGAGCTTACAGTCTACAGAGTCTCAACTGGTTGCCTTCCCGTTAACTCACACAGAAATTTATAACTACAATATATGGCATACCCAACCAGTGCAGGTAAAATTCTGCTACGATTGCAATTTAAATGACCATGGTTATCCTACATCTATAACATACTCTTTTGAAGGACTATACAAAAAAATATGCAAAATGCTTTTAGAAAGTCCTAAGTTTTTACCATTTTTCTAAGGCATTATGCTGCTTTGGAATCTACCATTTTGGTATCTGTTGATCAGTTTCCTATTACTAGTTATTCAAAAAAAGTCCATGCCACACTGGTCCTTTAAATTATTTTACATTATATTAAAATATAGCCTTAAATGGATATGGAAGATTTCTGGATTTTATTAGGTATTCAAGTTGTGCTCAAAAGTTTGCATACCCTGGCAGAAATTGTGAAATTTTAGCATTTATTTTGAAAATATGACTGATCATGCAAAAAAAAAATGATTTTATTGAAGGATAGTGATCATATGAAGCCATTTATTGTTTGGCTCCTTTTTAAATCATAATGATAACAGAAATCACCCAAATGGCCCTGATCAAAAGTTTACATACCCTTGAATATTTGGCCTTGTTACAGACACACAAGATGACACACACAGGTTAAAATGTCAATTAAAGGTTAATATCCCACACCTGTGGCTTTTCAAATTGCAAATAGTGTCTGTATATAAATAGTCAATGAGATTGTTAGCGCTTACTTGGATGCACTGCACAGGCGACATACTGAGCCACGTGGAGCAGAAAAGAACTGTCAAAAGACCTGCGTAACAAGGTAATGGAACGTCATAAAGATGGAAAAGGATATAAAAAGATATCCAAAGCCTTGAAAATGCCAGTTAGTACTGTTCAATCACTTATTAAGAAGTGGAAAATTCAGGGATCTCTTAATACCAAGCCCAGGTCAGGTAGACCAAGAAAGATTTCACCCACAATTGCCAGAAGAATTGTTTGGAGTACAAAGAAAAACTCACTGGCCACCTCAGGAGAAATACAGGCTACTCTGGAAAAAGACGTTGTTGTTGTTTCAAGGAGCACAATATAACGATACTTGAACAAAAATGAGCTGCATAGTCGAGTTGCCAGAAAGACAACTTTACTGCGCCAATACCACAAAAAGCCTGGTTACAATATGCCAAATAACGCCTTGACACGCATCACAGCTTCTGGCACACTGTAATTTGGAGTGACGAGACCAAAATAGAGCTTTATGGTCACAACCATAAGCGCTATGTTTGGAGAGGGGTCAACAAGGCCTATAGTGAAAAGAATACCATCCTCACTTTGAAGCATGGTGGTGGCTCACTGATGTTTTGCAGGGGAGGGGGGTGAGCTCAGAAAGTACCGGGAATCTTGTGAAAATTGATGACAAGATAAATGCAGAATGTTATCAGAAAATACTGGCAGACAATTTGCATTCTTCTGCATGACGGCTGCGCATGGGACGCTCTTGGACTTTCCAGCATGACAATGACCCCAAGCACAAGGCCAAGTTAACCCTCCAGTGGTTACAGCAGAAAAGGTGAAGGTTGTGGAGTGGCCATCACAGCCCCTGACCTTAATATCATCAAGCCACTCTAGAGAGACCTCAAATGTATGGTTAATGCAAGACCAACAAAGACTTTGCATGACCTGGAGGCATTTTGCCAAGACGAATGGGCAGCTATACCACCTGCAAGATTTAGGGGCCTCATAGACAACTATTACAAAAGACGGTACGCTGTCATTGATGCTAAAGGGGGCAATACACAGTATTAAGAACTAAGGCTATGCAAACTTTAGATCAGGACCATTTGCATGATTTTTGTTATCATTATGATTTAAAAAGGAGCCCAACAACTATGTGATAATACATGGCTTCCCTGTCTTTCAATAACATAAAAAAAAAATGCAGTCATATTTTCAAAATAAATGCCAAAATTTAACAATTTCTGCCAGGTTATGCAAACTTTTGAGCAAAACTTTAATATCCCTGTATATCTATTTGCTTGTATTTACTTTATTTTATTCAGAAGTTCTTATTAGCTCTGTGTTTAATAACTAAAATCCAACAAATAGTCTCTGTATGGGTCTGCCCACTGCAGTGTATGTGCATTGCTGTGAAGTGACTCATACTAACCAATCAGTGAACATCTCTCAGAAACATATGCAACGTGCTGCTGAGACGTGGCCAATGACAGGCTAGGACACTATACTGCACATCCTGCCCTACAGAATCTGTGTCTACATACACTGCAGTGGCCAGCCCCATACAGGGACTATTTGTTTGCTTCTAGTTAGTAAACTAGACCTTATAAGCAATTCTGAATAAAATAAAGTTTTAGGCAGTAAACATATACCTTATAAGCACATTTTTATATGCCTAGTAAAATCCAGGAACTTTCCCTACCCCTTTAATGCTAATCATCGTCTTCATTTAATATGATTTTCATTTTTTGCCTTTTTATGCAATTTTCTATAAGGAAACTCATTCAAGAATTATGTTAAAGCAGGAGATAACATGATATATTTACTCATCATATGTAAACTATGAATTAACATTTAAAATGCTTTACATTTCCGCAGCAGATTAATGTTTCTGAAATTAATATTTGTTTTATGGATACTTATTTTAATTGAGGAATAGTTATATTTTCCCAGAGAAATCAATATTTATTCTTATCACATGAATCTACATATTTCACATGGATAAATCCCATAAATTAAATACAGGACATACATGGGGAAAGCGCTTGAAGGACATATAAAAGAGAAAACTCTACAGGATACCTCATAATTTTTATATTCATAAAGGCTGATGGATGCTTGGTCCTCAGTGAGACGTGCCTGTTATTTTTAACAGCTAAAAATGATGTGTCTTGAAATTTTCCTTCAAGGGAATATTTCATGCAAGAAAAAAGATGCTCTGAAAAATACAAAATGAAAACTCAATTTTCAGTATATATATAATATATATATATAAGATATATGTATAATATACACGATATACATATGTACAGAAAAAGGATAGTACATTTATAAGACTATCTGAAAGTCTAAAAATTAGTTAAAAACGGCTCAGGTTTCCCAAAAATACAGTCATTGTGCTGCATTATGTTGGGACTGGGCGGGGACATGAAAATGAGATATTATGTACCTTACTCTTTGAATCCAAATTACCATTTTATACATGGCTCCTTTGAAGCATATGCTCGCTATATTAAACAGTTTTTAAGCAAAGCTTAGGAATGGATTATGCACAAGCCAGAAACCCACACCAGAATGCAGTTTGATGGGAAACCTGAGCAGGATGGGCTTATAAATGTACTACCATTTTCCTGTACTTTGTAAGGTGGAGAGCTTTCTCTTACTCTTTTGCTCATTATACACTAAAAGATATATATATTGTGACAGGGCCGGCCTTTGGCTACTGGTTGCTCTGGTGATTTTCCCATAAACTACGGAGTCAGATATACTTTTTGCTTTGTTTTAATAAAGGCTTTCAAAAATAAACAATAGCTTAACTTCAGCATAAAATAAACATCTGTTAACACAGAGAGGTGGTGCCTTTAAGTTCAGTCTCTTTCAGCTTCTCAGCTGCAATGGATCCTTTCTAGGTCCTCCACTTTTAAAGTAAACAGTCTCTCAGTTAAGTGTTGTTGCAGTCACACAGACTGTTCCTCTTACTGGCAACTTCCTCTGATGCTCTGTAAGTCCTGGTAGGTACTGTTCAGGAGCTCTGTCTCGTTCTCCTCTCAGGTCACACAGAAATACTCAGTGTCTCTTCTTAGGCTGCTGGCTGTATACTCCAGGCAATCCAACTTGCTTGCCAGTGTCTCTCTGAACTTTAATCTGTATTATAAGCAGTCTTCCTGACTGTCTCACTTCAGAGCTTATTTCAGCTCAGCTAACAGGATCCAGTCTGTGAGAACCTGTCTCACACAGGTTCTCACAGACTGCAGCTGGATGTGTGGCCAAAGGTACGGCTTCTTGACCTGAGAAGAGGGCCAAGGGATGAAATAAAATAATTAATGAAGGGGAGAGGTTGGTGTGGTGAGGGTGGCGTGTGCAAAGAGTTGAAGGGGAGTGAGGTTTAAATAGTGGCATGGGAGAGGTTTCCTCCCACAACCCCAGGTGGTCACCTGGTAATTTGTAGTCTGAGCCATTTTAGTAGCAATGGTAATAGTAAGGGAGATGTCTTCCCCAAAAGGGTTGGTTGAAAGACAAGAGACAATTTGTTTGAAAAGAGGACTGTCTATGGGGAGCCTTGAAGTTTTAGTGGGTTCTGAGCGAGACCTTTTATAAATAGTTTCACTGGAGGGGATGACAGAAATGATTCTTGGAGGAAATGAAATTGAGCCAGATGGAACTGAACCCCTGTCAAGGTATGTTTATACTGTAGTAGGGTGAAGCTGGAGATTGTTACTGCAGTGGGGGGCGAAGGCTTGAAAGATAGGAAGGGAACAGATAGAGGTGATGTGGTGGAAAGATGTGTGCATCTAGTTGTTAAGTTCCATGGAACGGTATGCCAATTTTCTGAGAAGGGACACCGTGGAGGGGGCGGATGATCTGGATTTAGATAGTATGGCATAAGTCACATAATTTGTAGTGTGGTAGCGGATAGATTGGTCACTCCAAAGAGGGCTCCAAAATGAGAGAGACTGCCCTAGCGAGGGCATTGGTTGAAAGGTTGATTTCTGAGTTGAATAGCATTTTAAAGTGGGTAGAAAATTTGTAGGAGATAATGAGTGGAGATGTGGGCATAGGGTTTGAAAGAAAAACAACCTACCATCCCATTTGGACAGAAGTTTGATCCACATATGTAGGTCTAAGATCGACTGGATCAGGGGTGGGCTAGTTTAGTCCTAAAGGGCCTCATACATGCAGGGATTTGAAGATTTCCTTTCTGTGCACAGTTGAGTCAATCAGGATGAGTGAAGAAGTGATTGACTCACCTGTGTGCAGCAGGAATATCATCAAATCCAGGCATGTATTTGGCCCCTCTTGCCCACCCCTGGTCTAGATGAATCGATTGACGATGAATGATTGGGTTTGATAGGTTAGTGAGGAGTTTACTAAGAAAGGGGCTTCCTTGAGGGAGAATTATTTTGATGTAACTGAGATGGCCAAGAATAATTTGGAGGTTTTTGAGCATGGTCCATTTAGAGATGCGCAGGGACGTGAGGTATTGCCGGAGTCTTTCCAATTTATTTTCTGGGAGCCTGGATTCCATCCTGGAGGTATCCAGGATGATTCCTAGGAACTCAATTGTTTATGAAGGTCCTTCATTTTTATTCGCTGATTAGGGAATGCGCAGTTGATTGAAAAGGTGGATCGTTTTTTCTAAGCTGTCAGCTTGGACGTGCAGGGATTCAATAAGAAGAAAGTCGTCCTGTTAGTGGATTACGTGAGGACAACGTAGATAGTTAAGTAGTATCCAGCATATAGCTTCGGCGAAGTTATCAAGCAACTTGGGGCTGCTTTTACTGCTGAAAGTTATCTGAGAAGTAGTATATTTTTCTCCAGTGAATGCAGTGGAGGCTCCAAAGTTCTGGATCGATTGATAGTAGCTTAAATGCATCCTTGATGTCGGTTTTGGATAATCATGAGTTCAGGCCTAGGCTTGTTGATTATTGTGATTGCATCATCATTGGGCATACTGAAGGGTGAAGTCTTCGGAAGGAATGAGTGAGTTGATGCAGTGCTTTCGAGTAGCCATCCCAATGGGATTGATCCTCCATATGGGATAAGGGAGTTTTGAAAAAGGGCCATGTGCAAATTTGAGAAGGACTGAGTTTTTAATAGAGAGAATTGTTATTAGCAATGGCCACTGGTGTAAAGTAAGCAATAGAATTAAGATTCCAGGAGGCCAGAGCGTGAACTTCCTCTGGGTGAAGAAGAAATACTCCATGAAAAATCTCAAAATCAAAATACTCAAAGGTCTTTTTAAAAACACTCAGGACGAAAGACATCTGTAATAAAAATGATTATGCTCTTTAACAGTAACTCAGGCCTTAATGTAAATATGGAATTTTTATCTCATTACCAACCTTTCTTGTAACCTCTAACGGCCATATGACGGCGATAGAATTGTAAGCCAGGCAATGCTGTTTGCAACACAATGTGAGGCTTTTGCTTCTCTGACCACCTTCTACGCTCATCTCAAGCCCTGCGATAAGCGCCTTTGGCACTTATTGCAAACTTTTCCTCCCGCTTACTGTACTTTCATTAACCTGCAAGTTTTGTGCTTGGGAATTCCATGTGTCTCTTTCCAGCATCTCCCCCCTGTGCCTTCCCTGGGTGTTTCTCTTCTGTGTGTCTGCTGAATGTATGTGTGGTGCGCAGTTTGTTTTATTCTCAAAATCCCGCGTTCCTGGCATTGTTGGTGTAAGTGTTAGTGTCTTTGCTGTCATGTATTTTCTTTGCGCAGCCTCGTTTTTATCCAGTTTCAGAATTTTTTACGTTTTTCGTCCATCATTTTTTTTCTCTCTTAGCCGATTTTTGAGTGACAAAACATCAAATAAGTCTCAAAATCTCTTGGAACCTCACTCCCAGGCTTCCTGGCTCTCCCCCTGTGTTCTGTGTGAATGTGTTTTCATTTATTTTTTCTTATTTTTCTTGTTTTGTGTTTATCGATTTCCGAGGGTCAGCAGTTAAATTCGTATTTTTCTCAGGGATCTTATTTTTTTTCCTGAACTCACATGTATGACGGTCCACTGGCTGCAATGAGCGCCTTTGGTGCTTATTGCAGCCTAAGTGCTGCGTGTCTGCTTAATTGCTCACTTCAGCCTAAGTCTCGCGTGCCTCAATGCCTCAACTGCTCATCTCGCGTTTGACAATTATAATATGTGATACTCCCTTATGTAGGTGGCCCCATCACTGTCCCCTTGGCCTCTGCGGTCCACTCAGCTGCACCAGCCCTCCTACCTTAATATGGGCTCCTTATGGGGATCAGTGTGGATTCATTAGTGGTTCAGTGGTACTTGTGGATCTTCTTCTCTCTGGGTCAGGGAATCTTGAAAGAAGTCATGTGTATGATGTCATTCAGTATTCCCTCCACCAGCAAGAAGAGAGCAGGCAGGGTAAGGATAGCAGTACACAAGCCCACATTAAATTAGAGGGGCTGGTGCATCACACAACCCTACACCATCTGCCTTTAGCTTACAGGAATTCCTCTAGTTTGTGAATTCAGGGTTACCTCAATGCCCAGCTTAGGTAGTCAGTCCATTAACAGCCAGTGCTCATGATACAGGAACACAGGAATGCAAACATTCCCCCAGTGGATAGGAGTAGAGTTGCAGGTAGAGTCCTTTATATTAATTATAATTGTTAGAATTATTGTATTCCCTCAGAATGAAACACACACCTCAAGTTATGTATACCCAACTGATAACCTTTATTGGTGAAAAGCCCTTTTATATATAACCCAGTGCTCTTCATTTGAAGAGGCCTGTCTGTCAATTGTTAGAATTCCAATTGTTAAAATTATTATATTCCCATTGTTAGAATTATTATATTCCCTCAGAATGTAACACACACCTCAATTTATGTATGCCCAACTGACAATCTTTATTGATGCAAAGCCCTTTTATATACAACCCAGTTATTTTCATTTGAGGAGGCCTGTCTGTCAATCATGTCACTAGTGTGGCAAGTGTGCTGTTAACTGCCTCCTGTGGTGAGGAGACTGTAAGTCGATGGGAGCATGACCCTTTGCAATCCTCCTTCCTGCCTCTAGTCCTGTAAAGATAATTAGCACATTAATGTAATTTATTTGGCTTTTCCCTTGCCAGGAAAGCTGCACAGTATGGGTGCTAATGGAAATATCATTTTTATAGACAAGGTGTCTCCTCGGGTGTTTCCCCTGTACTATTTGGGCCTCCACAGACCCCTCATCTCTCAAATCTCAGTCAGTTGATTCTCAAGATACCAAACATGCCTGTGTACCCCACTTTGCATCAATAATAAATCTATACAATAATAAATCCTGCCATTAAGGCCACACATTGCCATGTGCAAATAACATCATATAGTTTACACATTAATTATTGTGGCCTACATAGCAACATTATGTCATATTCCTTAGCAAGTGCCATGTCCATTGCAATATTTAGCAATCACATGGGCTGTGGTTATCAATAACAGAGTCCATAGTCTAATAGGTTTAGTGAGGGCCCTTCTGGGCATGACACTCCTCATTCTCTAAAGGATAATATTCACAATCCTAAACCTGACTTATACATCCCTCAACAATAATGTAGTTCATTACATCCCAGCTCTTGTCTCCAGCTCTTGTACTCTAAATCACCCTCTCAGCTCTGCCCATAAATTGCAACTCTCATCATCCACCATAATCTACCACACTTACCTACATGACCCTAGTATTCAAATATTCAGAATGTTCTCTGAAAATCCACCTGTTCAGAGAATCTTATCACCCTTCTATTACAACCACTAAATCCCAACTTCCTCCAAGGTTATACTTCTCACTCACCACGCATCGATCCATCCAGCAGCCTCCTTACCTCACATTTCTATCCCATATCCCCTGTTCCGGTCTCCTGAGAGCAAGGCACTCATTTGTACCAATATGTACAGTCAAATGTATTGTCTAATGTATGTAAATGTCTATCCATTGTTTATCGTACCCTAGTGCTACTGAATCTACAGATCCTCTAAAATGAAAATATAATAGTAATTTGTGATTCATAACACCAAATGCATTTGAAAGAATACTGATTTGTTATGTGCTTCAATGAACTTTATCTAAATAAATCCACAGGTTGCTATTTTCAGAATTATGCAACTGGATCATAGTTAATTAGACTAAAACAAATGTATTTTTGATGAATTATATCTCAGAGTCAAGCTATGGAAATAATTCAAACAGACTGCATACCTACTATGGAGAGGTGGAAGGCAATTACCCTCAGATATTATTTTTTTTTCAGTATAAAGCAAGATACATTTTTATATAAAGAACAGCAATCAGGTAGTATTATAGTAAACAGAATATATGAAAAATGAAACCATTATACAAATACAATTTCACCTTGATTTTCAACACAGGCATAAATTATATGAAGTCGTGAGTGGCAAAAGCATTGCTTCAGATACTATCTTTTGTAATTAGTGGAAATCAATTTAACATTCTCATTGCCAGTGTTTCTGCAACTAACAAAAACAGCTCATTGATTTAAAATCCTGAATTTTACTCGCTTTACAAAATTTACATACAAGGAAGAGAGGTTATATATTGATAAATAAAAATTGCACAAATTAGTCTAATGTCAAATCTCAAAGGAATTTAAAAAAATGTATATGATTAGAGTTATCCTTAATCTTTAAAGCACCAACTTATTTCAATATCGGATACCTAATAATACTAGTTGAATGACAGAAATACAACTACATAGTACAAGTTCAATGCAGCCTGTCCAGTTCCTTAGTATTCAAACAAGCAGAATTATATCAGTTTTGAAACGTCTCAAATAACATTAAAAGCAATCTTTTGTAGAAAGCAAAGTTATCACAGTCTTTAGGTACATCTTTAGCAGTTGTAATTGGTAGCTGCAGCTCTCTGGTTTCCTTTGTTTTTGATGAGGTACAGTTGCAGCATGATGACATTACTGTTGACAGTGTTGGCAATAACTGTGGCTTCTTCTGGTAAAACTTCCACTCATCTGGAAGCACTACATCAACAGAGAGCTGCAGCTACCAACTACAACTGCTTTTACTAATCATTTGTGAAGTTTCTAAACTGATCCAAACAAAACCATATTTTATTATATGATTCAAAAAAGATAATGGGAATTGGTAGCAGATCTGGTATCATTTTGAAGTTTGTATAGTTGAGACAAAAAATGCAAGTACAGTTCAAGACCAAGCTTTGAACAAGCTTACACTACATGTATGTATGGGCTGAGTAGACTTAATCTATTCACAGACTACTCATGGGCTTCAATGAAAACTACAGGGAATCAAGCCAAACTATTTATGGCAATCAGTCAATATATATTATATGTATACTATATTTATAACATTCATGAAGGTTATTCACCTCCTCAGGTGGTCTTAGTGCAGGGTGGTATGGTAAAACACATGTGACATTATAGATGCTCTGCTCTCAGATCAATGTAGGAGTTAAGCTGAGGATGGAGGAAGTACTGAAGCGAAGTGGTGATGCATCCTTGCTCCTTTGCCACCACCGATCTCCCCCTACTGGAACAACTTAGTGAGGTGAATACCTTTGGTGGAGATGAGGGTGTTCCCCTATGTTCAGCCCTTCAGTCATGTCTGACTCTCTATGACCATATGGATGCAGCATGCCAGTCTGTGTTTCAGGTTGTGGCTATCCATATGGCTTCCTTGGCAAAGATACTGGAGTGGGTGGCCAGTTTCTTCTCCAGAGGACCGCAATTTGTTTGAGCTCTCTGCTATGACCTGCCCATTTTGGGTTACCCTACTTGATATAGCTCACAGCTTCATTGAGGTACACAAGCCCCTTCACCACGTAAAGGTAGCGATCCAGAAGGGGTTCTTCTATTTCCTTCCAAACAAAAAATCAATTGCAGCTGATTATCTTGATATGCATAATGGAGTGATAATCAGCCCCCGCATATGCTTGGCACTCACATAACATTCACCAAAATATCATGCATGCCTCCAACATTTATAGTTTTTTAATGAAAACATTTTGTGACTAACTATACTTTTAGTCAAAGGTTTCAAACAGATATATATATTTTATTTATTATTATTATTATTATCTATTATTTGTAATGCACCAACATATTATGTAAAGCTATACAGTGGTTAAGTACAAAAAAATACAAACATGGCAAAAAGGGGGGGGGGGCTGTCTGAGTTTAAAATCTTACATACAAAGCAGAGACTGAAAATTTACAGACTTTTATATATATATATATATATATATATATATATATATATATATATATATATACATACATATATACAAATAAGTACGCAGTGAAAAGTATTTTTCAAACTTTTGATAACGTGAATAAAATATTCACGCCAGACACAAGCAACTGCTAAGATTGAATTCAAATTAATGCATATTAAAACATTATGTTTTGAAAATCAGAAAATATGTATTATGAGGAGTTAGGTAAAGTGCTTATCCCAGATCACTCAGCTGTAATTCTCTATCAGGGAGTAATGCAGCTTTGGAATTCCTCCATACACATGTATGTACCTAAAGTAATTAGTTAGAGGAAAGCATAAAAAATTCAACACAGATCATAAGATGATTACTTGTTCGGTTATTACTTATTCAAATTACTTCTGATTCTAATTAGAAAGTATTAAAAAATTATTGTAATTTGCTTTTTAACACTACAGTTCCTGGAAAAAAATGTATCATCTCATTACTTTACAATGTCTCTGTTTCACGATCGTTTTAAGTAATTTACAGTTTGTTTTCTAAAAGGAACACTGTAGTAATTTTTTTGTATATACTGTATGTATTCTGGATCATTAAAGTTGATAATTTAATATAATTAATATAAAATAATTTCATAAAGTAAATAAATAAGCATAGCCTTTACATTTATTCTTTCCTGCATCATCCAAGCGGTTGTGTCCTTAAAGACTAATGTGATTTCTATTGTTGATACTGAAAGCTCTGTAACCACTTCATGAAGTTTATTACCAGAAACCAAAATAGTAGACTCCAGAACAGCAGAAATGCATTTAAAGAAAATATATAAAAAAATATTTTTAAATATTTTTAGTGTAGTTCTTCAAAATAGTATCTGCTTAATGTATGACTACAGTGGCCAGAATTCCCCAAATGTCCCTGATGGCCGACATTCACATTCATTCTCTCATATAAGGGAATCTATGGGAAAGAACAATTCATTAACCATTAATTATCCATTAATTAATTATATATGCGTTATTAATTATCAATTAATTAATCCATTATACAGTTTTTAGCCATTAAACCCTTATTTTCCATTAATACCATACAGAAGGGTATGCCAAAATTGACTGGCTACTACCAATGGTCAGGTCTGAAATAATCTATGGAAAGCAAGTGGTCAGTGATTAGAGTGACTTTGGCCATAGTCCCATGGCTATTTGTTTTTTTATATCTGTTTAGGCTGGGTTAATAAAAATAACTTTAAATAATACTTATTAAAATAAACATATTTATGGAGTGAAGGAGTCCTGGGGCAAGTTGGAAAGGGGATCTTACTGTTGTTGTGGTTTTATAACAAACATTTCTTAACACATACCTTCTCTCATAAGGCACAATTACGGTAATGTGTTGGATTATAAAGTATATTCTTTTGTTTTTTGTTAAATATTTTTTTTGCTTTTAGTCCATCAAGTCCAATTTTTTAAGATCTCCTCTGATCCTTGCAATATGTGGATAACGCTCTGTTTTTACTCACTGAAACCTTCCAAATAGTGCCTACAAAGCTCACAGTATTCCTATTGGTACTAGATGTACTAGCTAATGCAAGGCTGTCTCTCAATAGCATGTTTTGAAATGCTGCTGAGAGACAGTAGGTGATTGGTTAGTATATATTGTACTGTAGAGACACTGTGTGCATGATTTGCTGGGGGGCTGAGCCTTATAGGGACTATTTGGAAGATTTCAGTAAGTAAAAACAGAGATTTCAAGCACTTGTTAATAATCAAAAATATATATTATTGACCCTTTTTTTTTTGTATCCTTTGGGTGCTTACCACCCCTTCAACTTGTTAATCAAAAATAACTTTGTTTGGATACCTATGATCCTAATATCAGAGTATCAGTACAAAAGTGTATATTATGATATTATGAGAATTTGCAAGCACTTTTTAATTACTTATCGGCGTTGTTTATGAACATAGATATGCAAATAAAGTTATTTTTGATGATCACTTGTTAATAAAATGATATATAGATATACAGTACAAACACTTAGGTAGTTTATTTTGATATTAAAAACAGGGAACGTTCCCATATCCCTTTAAATGAAACAAGCTTAGAAGTAAGTTATATATATTTTTTTTCTTTAGAATTAAATTAAAATATTTACAAAGTGAAAAAATTTACACTTAGGACACAAAGTAGAGTCTACCTAATGGTAAAATTTTGACAACAATAGAAGAGGATAACTTGGGAGGTACTGAACAATTTTGGGCAAGTAATCTAAGAAATCTGCCCATTTTACGTGCCCTTATATGGTATAACAAGCCCCTTCACCATGGCAAGGTAGAGACCCAGAAGAGGAGATGGGGGTTACTTAGGGGCTAATGAACCCTACTTGGAAACACCACAGTGGGAGAAGGAGGCCTAATGCCCCTTCCCCAGTTATTGAGGGAGCCCCAGACAGCCCATGAATTTTGTATTTATTAATTATTTTGGGGGCTTGTAAATCTTCCATTTTCATGTATTAGAACATTTTAGGGTACACATTAGGTAATAGTTTGGCCTTACAACCACTTGCCAAGACTTGGAACACCTTTAGTGAGTGGCCTGTTAGATTTTAGGACTTTGAGTGCACTTGCGTCAGGCTATCGGGTCTAATGTGATGTCTGGACTCACTCTATTAGTACTCGCCACTAGTAGTCACCACTAGTAGTCACTATAAATAGCTGTCTAATACTGAATTGTTGCTGGGACGGCCTTGATATGCATGCACTCGCTATTCTATATAGTATGTGCAATGGGATCCCTCCAACATTTTTAAGCTGTTATTTTTATGCATGTTTTCTCTAAAATGTGTTTATGCTAATGGATTACATATAGCTGTTAATATTGGTACTTTGGGAAAACTTCATATGTTTGTAAAGAATATAACTGCAGTGCTATTACATTACAATTATCGGTAATTATTGTGCAATGTCCCAAATCTAGAATGAGAAATGTACCAGTATGTAGGGTCGCACATTGATCTCTCTTTTTTAAATCATCATGGATAATGTTTAATATTATGATGTAAGTTTTAGAAACAACAGTATTACTTTTATACACAATGGGTCTCTAAGAAAATGACCAGACATCTACAACAGTTCTTGAAAATCCTTAGTGATTTAATCTTGTTTCCTCCATGACAAACTAATTTAATATGGTAAAAAACTAGGATAGAAAGCATTCTCCGACCCAGCATGAGCAAGATGACATTCATGGTTGATTCAGCCCCTCTCAGCAAGCTGTGTAATTGAAAAAGCCAAGGGAAGCGACCCCAGTCCCAGTGCCCTGCTGGTGTCAAAATGCATTAATCTCACATGGACAAATGGCCAGTTTGTATGGTACAATGATTGTGAAACTTTGAAAAACCCGAAGATCAGAAATATATATTGTCACAATTTATAGTGAGTACTAAATTAGCAATGTTTCAAGTGAAATAAGCAACTGCTAAACTTTGGTATGAAATAAAATTGGTTCTGTATGAATTATTTTGCAACAATAAAGGGCCTTATCAGTGTCTATGTATTGTGATCTTTATGTTTATCACAATGTTTCATAAATCACTTTTTTTATTATAGTTTGTAATTAACTTAATAAATTAGTTGATGGCATTCAAATGTGTTTATGTAATACAGATATTTGGTATATTGGTAAAATTTTCTTGGCTCCACTCTAGTGGACATACAGTTGTGTGTCATTAGTTTATTTAGTAGCTGCTTTGCTATCAAATGAGGTGGGGGTAAAAATGTTCCCTTCTTTTAAGAGCACCCCTCCCCAAGAACCGTTCTCATTGCTGCTTCCCCCAAGACCCCTTTCCATAACTGACTAGGGTGCATGGTGGGTTGGGCTGGGTGGGGGATCGCTATACTATAAAAGAAAAATATTAAGTGCAAAAAAATTATACAGATCTGGGACTCTCCCAGAGGAGGGTCCTGGTGTTCTGCACTACCGGCATCACATGTAGCATAGCCCCTGCTCTATCCTAATTATGGGTTCAGGGGATGTGAGTGGATCCACCCAGGAGGTTGTCCTAAAAAAAAAACAGATTTTACTGAAATAGTTAAATTATCTGCCCAGAAGACTATACTAATAGAACTCTTTGGGATCCATTCAATTCAGGGTTCGCAACTTGATGTTGTTAAGTTGTGGGCCGAAGCCAAAACTGTAAACCATGCACTGGTTCGCAGCAGTTGAGGGCAGGAACATGATAAATTAAGCAAGCCCATAACCACCCATTTCGAATCAGCCAATAGGATATGAGACTGTCAGAATTACAGCAGTAAAATATGGAGGTTACGTGTCATTCAATTAGGTTCGGGGGTCCGATATGCAAACAGTCTCGCAAACCCCCAATATTCAGAATTACGAAATTTAATGCCAATACTGTTCTAGTCCATATGGGTGGCCTGATATGTATTAACTCATTTATACCCAAAATCATTTTTACCCCAAAATGAAACATCAAAAATAAATATTATTTCCTGACGATTTGCGAGCTTTAGACTTTTGTGCAATTAAACTCTAACGTCTATCATCACTTTCCCCGTTATTTACAGTGCAGTACTGATTTTTTATTTGCATTGACAGTGCCCCGAATAGGTGTTTAACCCCCTTGCAGGTACTCTCTAGCACTCATAGGATTTTCTGCTTTATTTGCCGTTTACGGTTGTGAAAAAATTTGCTGGCTTGGGGAAATTGGGTAATTGAGTAGCGACTTGCAATTTTAGCCTTCAAAAGTGATAGATCAAAGTCTTCGGGAGGCTGTAAGTTATGAGTTTAACCATCAACATTTTTTCGAAGCCATAACTCGGAAGTCGATCGTAGCCCACAAAAAGACGCCAATCGAATAGCAAAGTAGCTTGCCACCTCACTTACGGGCTACCGGATCTCAACATCGCTCAATTGAATGGGGCTCTTTATCTGTAGTGAGGCAGATAGGGAATCCTCCTGGCCAGATCTCTCCCAACCGCTGGATACCTAATAGGGTGCAGAGAGAAGCATATCTACTACACTTTTAAACAGTAAAGTTCAAAGGTCATTTTTAGGTTTATGTTTTTTTCTAAATATCGCAAATTAGTTATAAACATATGAAATCATATTATATGACCATGCAGAGTTCTTTTAAGTAATTATTTTGTTGATACAGAAATATATAATATTTGTTATCATAATTTCTAAATTAGCACAATTTGTGATTACTGGTACTAATTATTAACACAACACTACTTACTAAAGGTCAATTGTATTCCTAGCAATCTGGCTTAGAGTAAGTACTTTACCGTTTAATCAACTAATTTGCATATCATCCCATCATACTACTCAGGTTAAAGGGATACTGTGATGGCAGCCCAGATGGGGAGAAATCTATCATAAATTACTGTGGTAACTGCTTCTCTTTTTTCCCCCAAAGGAGCCTAGTCTGAGGTTCCCCATTGGACTCTCTTCCCTGGGCCACAATAACATGGACAAGACACACTCTGGGCTGATAAATTGACTACTTTAGTCAAATTTGGGCCAGACAGATTTATCTCAGACAACCGCTGGGCTTTGTTGTTTGTAGCCTGGTGCTACCCCTGTGATAACCAGGATTTCATCTGTTTGGACTGTCTGTGTGGTTTGGGCATTGTGTGGCTAACATCTTGTTATTTTTATATGTTGTTTTGCATAGTTTTGTCATTTATTTTCTGTGATTCACTTATTATGTGGAAGGATAGGTCTAATAAGCCCAGTGTGAAACTAACACAATGGGGCATCCTGCTGAGTGATTAGGTTATCTGACCTTCCTGTTGTAATTATGTTACCTTTTGTTACTCTGTACCCATACTGACTGAATTACTGGGAACTTTTTGTTCTACCATGCATATAAGTCAAGGGGGCATTAAGCCAAATAAGGGTAATTCCCCTTTTGAAATTATGTTATTGGATCAGCTGTACTTCTGATGGGTGGAAAATATATTTTTAATAGCTTTTAAGAACATTTTAATCTTGTCTATCTACAGAGAAATCCTGCATTCATGTTCCAGAACTGGATTCCTGCTCTCCGCAGATCCTGAAGGAGCCAGGGGAATCTCTCGAACCAATACACAAAAACTTGCACAGGAGAGGACACTGTCACCAAACAATAGTTTTGTTTTTTCTTAAAAAAAACTGGATAAACTTTATAATAGTAAGTCTTCTCTATAGTGAATCTTTCCTGAGCTAGTCAGCATTATTTGTTTTGTATTATTATGCTGAGTGGCTCCATAAACTAATTTGTTGCTCATTTTGCTTGGTAGAGGTAGAAGAGAGAATTTAACTGAATAATATCATTGGGGGTAGATGGTTCTTGTTTGTTTATGTGTTTTCAAAAACAGTGCCCCCCCCCAAAAACAGCTAATTAGTATTCATAGGCCAACAATTTTCGTAATAATGTTGAACAAACATTGCTAAATTTGTGAGAATTGGTTAATGAGTACAATGTACATCCCTTTCTTCATCTCAAGGAGAACTTAAAAATAATTATTAGAGGTAACAGAGTCCCTTTAAATTGTCGAATTTCAAAATGTCCACTCCAATGTCCACATTATACTTGGAATAAAGTTTTTGTTTCCGTTGTTCAGTTGTGTCTGACTCTCCATGACCTCATGAACCGCAACACACCATGCTGATCCACTTGGTATTCATGGCAGATATACTGGTGTGGGTTGCAAGTTCGTTCTCTAGTAGAGCATAGAGCTCTTGGTATTCCTAGGTGGTCTCCCATCCAAGTACTGACCGGGCCCAACCCGCATGGCTTCAGGTGTGACCTATTGGTTCTCTGACTGGAATCAAACCCATATTGCAGCAGTGAAAGGACTGTATCCACAAGGGAACGCTATCATCTACATAACTCATAATATTACGTTGCAGTATAGTGCTTACAAGATCACTGCTGAAGAAAATCTTTGGGAAACTCAAAGAACACACACTGCTCATGCATAAGTAGCAAAGTAAGAACCTCTTCAACTTTGCAAACTTACTATTTTGTCCACTGCCAAGTAATAGAGCTGGGCCAATGGGCGCACATACCGCTCGCTAATCATGGCTGTAGGAGCTGAAATAATTCTAATTGTGAGCAAAAGCCACACTGAAAAACACGGGAGGATATGTTTCTCTCGCTGTCCCATTTCCTACGCCCATGTAAAAAAACCTACGCTAATACACATACTTTAATTTCTCATTACCAAAATGCAAACACAATATCTTCACTGTTTCTACTTTTTCAAGTCAAGCTGCAATTTAATTGGAAAATAATAAATGTAAAAACTAGAGGCATTCATTATACTCTGTGAAATCGAGGTGGGTGTTTACATTTCTAAAAACAGAGCTTGCATCTATTGATTGCAAACTTTTCTGCTTGTAAGCATGCGAGTACTAAAGGAATCAATGCAAACGTTGATTTTCTCTAAAAATGTTGCATAGCTGCCGATGTTATTAGTTTGTTATAGACGTGGACTCCTCTGCTCACTGTGCTTTCGGAAATCCAGCTACACCCTGACGAGGTCCAATAAAGAGACAGATATATTCTACAATATATTTCTCCCTGTGAAGGGTACAAGTGGCTAAACGAGGTTGCTCTCAGAGTGGGTTACTATGCCCATAGAACTAACCTACTTAGGTTAGTGTGCTCTCACAACGAGTTGCAGCTCTGACTTTGTTGTTGCCTAATCAAATGACTCTTGGGACTTAGTTTCCCTAAGGGGGCTCCAGACGTCGACTCACAGTGCCATAAGGAGATCCACTACACCCCACTGATGGGTTTGCTGTTTCTCCTTTTCATGGTAGAATTGCCTGGATCACTCTTTTGAGTCAGACCAGACTAATATACTACAATATATTTCTCCATGTGAAGGGTACAAGTGAGATAACAAAGGAGCTCTCTGGGTAGGTTACTATGCCCATAGAACTAATTTATTTAGGTTAGTTTGCTCTTAGCGCCTCTGACTTAGTTTTTTGTTATCTATTTCACAAAGGAACTATAGTGATACAGTGAATATCTTAATAAAAAACATTCAGAAAATACATGTTTGCATTCATGTTACATAAAAACCCAGAACATTAAACACAATTACTAGAAACATAACAAATAAATAAATACCATAATTATTTTAGGGTAATTGATGACTCAGTCATTGCAATTTAACAAGAATATCAGCCTTATTAAATTTGAAGCCCGTAGTGACATCGACACACCTGCAAAAGCTGCGGGCTTGAAATTCGGCTGCGTTACAGAGCTAGTAGATTGAACCATGCCACGAGTTACGGGCCGGAGTGGCAAGACCGTAAACCATTTGTCGCATGGTGGATGTGCGGCCGTGAACATGATCAATTAGTCAAACCCGTAGTTACAGGTTAAGACAGAGCCAATGGCAAGTTAGATCATCACCATTACGTCACTAAAAAATGGAGGTTAGATTTCAAAAGCCTTACGGGTTTCAATTACGAGTTTCGATTGGATCCGCATTTCAGAAATTATGCAATATTAATAAATTAGTAAATATGATGTTCTCGTCCATGCGAGTTCCATTATATGTATTAACACAATGATTGCCGGGATCGATATAACACAAAAATTAAACATAAAAAAATTATGTTATATTGCAGATTTACGAGCTTGAGAATGTTGTGCTATTCATTTTAATACCTAACACCACTTTCCCTTTCATTTTAAGTGCAGTATTGTGTTGATATTTGCATTTACAGTGCTACGGATAGGACTTTAACCCCATTGCGGGTCCTCTCTAGTACGCATTGACTGTTTGGCTCCATTTGCGGGTTACAAGGTTTAACGCCAGTGGATCCCTTGCAATTTAATAACGATTTTCGAAAGTAACAGTTACGGGCTTGACCTAACAAAGGATTTGCAGCTGCGGCGTCCAATTTTCGACATCCCGTAGGTTTTTTTCACCCATACGCCACAAGTCGTTGGCGGGTTGCTTTTCAGGGCCAATTTAATAGCTGCAAGTCTTGGGGGCTACGGTTTTACACGTTGAGGGAATCTAATAGGGCTGTATATCTGGCTTTGTACAATAGATTCCCCTTTTGCAGCTAGCGTTGGACGCCGGTCATAGTGCACCACTCAGCCTTGATAGAGGAGATGTTCTGTCACTGATTAAAGAACCGGATGTCCTCTTTAGTAGCAAAAAAAAACATTAAATGGAACAACCTTATGTCTGTCCTAATGGATTCCTGCAATGCAATAAGAGGCTCCATGCTGAATTTCAAGAAATCCTTTGAGAGCGAGAGAGCTTGTGAATAAAAGAGTGCAACCACTGGTGTTTTTGTTGAATTGCCTTTTTAGAAAAGTAAACCATTGTATGAACAAAAAATAGCATTTCAAATACATGTAGGTTAAATAAGGTAAAACATATATTTTTCCACACATGAACGTTTATCTTAGTAGAGTTTGAGAGTTAAATTTCTAGATTTTTTTTTTATAATTCAGCTATATGGGCAAAATGTTTTATAATGCAAATGTTTTATTCTTTTTTTTTCTGAGATTAATATACATCCATATTTCTCAGCTTTCCATTAGCCCTGCTGTGAGAACCAGCAAATTTAGCTGCCACTTTCTCATTGTGCAGATTGAATTTTTCTCTACATATTATCCAATGTTAGGAATTGGATAAGAATAAACTAAAATTGTAGATTTCACTGTAGCATAAATGCATATTAATAGTAATAAATTAGAGGCCAAATTAAAGGAAATGTATTACAGGCTGTATTACTTTTTTTTTCTATTGCAAAACAATTTTCCCAATTTTCAAACGAAGTTCTTAATAATATTATAGTTCAAAA
The DNA here is from genome assembly GCA_027410445.1 of Discoglossus pictus. Taxonomy (NCBI): domain Eukaryota; kingdom Metazoa; phylum Chordata; class Amphibia; order Anura; family Alytidae; genus Discoglossus; species Discoglossus pictus. Next base: position 553,279,484 of record CM050163.1, read on the forward strand.
AAGTGACCACATTCAGGGGCAATGCTACCAGTGCATTGCAACAGGGCCCTCCCCTGAGTGGGGACCAGCTATGCAAAGGGGTCTTGGGGGAGAAACTATGGCAACAGGCCTTGGGGTGCTGTAATGATAAAGATTGTTAGGGAGGTGAGCTTGTATGAGAAGGGGTCAGGGAGGATAACATTTTACAAACCCCCCTTGGAAGGCCCATACGGTTTTGGCACCAGAGCCCTCCATTCTGTAGCTCTGCTACTGACCATAGTCATTTATTAGATTAACTTTTTCCATAATGTGGAAATGCGCTACTTATTCTTACCTAGGTTTCCTTTTCAGAGATCAAATCAGAATGAAGTTTAAATCTGCTATGATGATGAAACAAACCTACTGAGTTGGTTGAGCTAAGACCAGTGATGTCATGTACCTGGTTGTTATCTTTAAAAATGAATCTAGACATGCATATTATATGAAGACTCGCGACTTGCCTGTCAAAAAATGACTGGCAATAACATTTTAAGCCATGCCACGCTGTTCGGCGCTCATTGCTAGCCTCTCCTTGCGTGTTTTTGGCTCCTCTCTCTAATTTTTAAATACTGATTGATTAATTAATTGAATAATAAATGAATATAGTTTAATTTTTTTCTAATTAATATATGTAACAATCTATAGCCTGAAGAGGTAACAATCTCTTTTTATTGTCCTGCATCATATAATGTCCAGTTGGACTGTTGCTGTCCTGACAAGATAGTTTTATGAATGTCCCAACTGTGCATTAGAAATAGACTGCGTGCGCGAGGGCAAACCGTTGGTTTAAGTGCTACTTTAGATGCGTAATGTTGTTAGTGGCAAGATAGGATTGTAAAATAGCGTTGTTTGTCTATGTGCTACGCGGTTCTTTGTAATAGTGTATTTTGTACCTCGCACGTGCACCAAGTTAACGGCTCACAAAGCGCGACGATGTCTCGTAGTTCGACAATTATAATATGTGATTGAGATAGCTGTGTATTGTAGTAAATAGTTATACCTTTTCAATTGGACAACGCTTCGATATATATATATATATATATCACATGTAATGGTTTTCATAGCGTGTAAATGTCTATCAACGCATGCGCATTGGTGACGGAAGGTTAAATACTACGTGAGGTACATGCATAATGCGACGCACTCCCCACGTATGTGCAGCACTGTACTACCCACACATGCACAATGCGTCACGCTCCGCCCTGCATTCGCGATGCGCCACGCTAAGATGAGGAGGGAGAGACAAGGAGAAAAGGGGAGAGAGACGGGGAGAGGGGGGAGAGATGGGGAGAGATGGGGAGAGGGGGTAGAGACAGGGGAGAGGGTGGGAGAGAGACTTGTGGGAGAGAGACATGGGGGAAAGACATGGGGGAGAGAGACATGGGGAGAGACATGGGGGAGGGAGACATGGGGGAGAGAGACATGGGGGAGAGAGACATGGGGGAGAGAGACATGGGGGAAAGAGACATGGGGGAGAGAGACATGGGGGAGAGAGACATGGGGAGAGACATGGGGAGAGAGACATGGGGGAGAGAGACATGGGGGAGAGAGATGTGGGGGAGAGAGACATGGGGGAGAGAGACAGGGGAAAGGGTGGTAGAAAGATAGGAGAGGGGGTAAGAGACACAGGGGAAGGAGGGGTAGAGACACACATCAAATATAATCCCGGCATTCAGGATTCCCTACCCTGGCAAGAAAGATTGGTGGTAGGGGCAGAGATATCAGGGGGGACACTAGGGTTGGGCTGGGTGGAGGGCCCCACTATACTACAGAAATAAAAAAAAATCAATTAATGCCCGGGAGCATTCCATCACCTGCATTGGTGGTAGCTCTGCTCCTGCTATCAGTTGCCTAGACCCGAACATCTATACCAGACTGGTGTTAGTAAACATAGTAAATTACTAAAAATCTGGTTCATTGTAACCCGAGCAGCATGATCCGGCCTTCAGTGAAATACATATTATCGTCCAAAATACACTGAAATGCTGCAGAAGATATATAAACATGTTTTACTTACCAGTTAATGTTTGAATATTTGGCAATCAACTATTATCTCATTATCTAATTTCCATTAGCTAAATTCTTAATGATACACGTTGGCTGGATACCAGTGATGGGGCAACTTGGTTCTATGGAGGCCACCAACAATCCAGGATTTCAAGGGGGAGAAAAGAGGCAGAGGAAAGGGGGGAGAGAGAGAGGCAAGGGGGGGAGAGAGAGGCAAGGAGGGAGAGAGGCAAGGGGGAGGTATAGAGGCAGGGGAGAGAGGAAACAGGATAGAGGGAGGGACATGGAGAGAGAGGCAAGGGGTAGATACGAGGGGAGAGGGTGAGAAATGAGGGAGAGGCAGAAGGGAGATGTGGGGGGAGAGGCAAGGGGGGAAACATGGGAGAACAGGGAGAGGCATGGAAGGAGAGAGAGGCAAGGGGGAGACATGGGGGAGAGGGGAGACATGAGGGAGACGGGGAGACATTGGGCAAGACAGAGAGGCAAGGGAGAGGGAGATGGAAATGGAGAGAAAGGGAGAGAGAGAGAAGGGGGAGAAAGAGAGTGAGAAGAGAGGAGAGAAAGAGAGGGAGAGAAACAGAGAGAGAGACATATAGAGAGGGAGATATATAGAGAAAGAGGGTGGAGAGAGAGGGGAGATTAAGAAAAAGAGAAAGAGAGAGTGAGGGAGAAATGGGAGAGGGAGGGAGAGAAGGTAGGGTAAGTGCGAGAGAGACATGGAAAGATATGGAGAGGGGAGAGAAAGAAAGAGGGGACTCAAAGAGAGGGGGAGGGAGAGAGAGAGGGGGGTGAGAGGTAGAAGGAAAGAAGGGAGAGAGAGAAACGGGGAGAGAGAGAAGGAAAACTATATATATCCAGAATTTAAGAATACTGCTGCTACATACAGGCAAGACTATCACTTCTTCAGTCATTCGGATTGACTCACCTGTGCCTGGACCCTCTTTTGTGAGTTCCCCAGTGAGATGTAACTACTTTTTTCTGTTTTGCAAGTTTTTTTTTACGTAGTATAGGTCCCCTCCTCAGCCCATGCATCAGCCCTCTAGGTCCCCCCGGACCTATCAGCAAAACAGCCGCACCCCATTGTGGATGATCCAGTGGAGTTTATTGCTGGTTCTTCTTCTCTGCATTCCCTGATGGGGGTCTTTTTGCCTTTTTAAGGAATCCTGAATGACCAGGGCCCTTCATTTACTAGCTCCTCTACTGCACCTGTGCACAAATAAGAAATCCTAATGTCCAGGCCTGTGTGTGGCCCTCCAGAACCGAACTTGCCTACACCTGGTTAATTATATATCTGTTTTGCTGCAACACTCATACCATTTAAATGTCATTCACTGACCCAGAGAACATTTTGTTTATTTGAGTCCAGTGGTGATATGTTAAGTTTAAATCAAATTAGACCAAAACATTTCACTTTTTATAAAGTTATTACTTTCAATGAAAAAAGATCTCATCCAGTAATTTTATACCCTAAAGACATATCTTTAATTGCTTAAGTTGAAGTTTCCTTATTTCTGATGGCTAGACCTTTGAGTTATTAGACATATTTGTCTCCAACATCACATCCGTAGCTGAAATATAATTAATAGTACAGAGATGACACATATATTGAGCTTTGAACATCTTGTAAACTTGAGTAGGGCACCATTGCAATGCACCACGAGACATGTCTAGACATCTGAATTTCATTCCTACAATAGCAAATTGTACGTTCATGTGACTTTGGTAGATGGCTTTAAAAAGGTTAGCAATTGAGCATAATTAGCTCAAAAAGCATTAGTATTTAGCTAGTGATTTGCTTGAATTTCTCCAAATGCTCAGTGAGCTATAAAAATGACAGCTATAAATATGTATATGTGAGCTGCATTTAAAGTACATTGTCAGATATCAAGGTCTTGACTTTAGATGTTTCTTGTTTTAAATTCAGGAGCTGGACATAGTTTAAAAGGTCACAATTTGTGCCAAATTACAGTAAAGATCTAATAAAAACTTGTTGAAATACTTTTTGAACTTTTGAAATATGCGCATATTTCATTAAGAAATCCAATTAAAAAACATAATCTGTGTTTATGTATGCGCAAGTCTGTTCACATGCTGTGCATTTACTACAGCCAATCAGGTTTCAGGTGTGTGTGTCCCATTTAAGTCAATGGCAAGGCTACTTACATGTTCAGTTTAATGAAGCAAACAAGAAACAGAATTGTTCTAATTTCTTATGGCAGAAAATGTAGGTTTCTGCTCCCTTGCCTCTCTGTGCTCTGCACTCCTGCACCAGAGCTGCCTATGAGGAATAAAAAGAAAAAATAAACCTTAACAAACCTATTTGTGCATGAAATGCTGGAATCACCTAAACCGACCTATAGGTCAACTATGGGTTAATTGGTCAGTGCTGTGTAATCTGATTCTGCTATCAATCACCGGCTTCCCCACAGCATATGGGACTCGGCTATCTGTTATTATTCATGCAACTGGCAGTAGGCATGATAGCATAGACTTAAAACGTAAGATTTATTATCTGTTATTAGTGTAATTAAAAAAAATAGATAATTTTAACATATCATTTTAGCGATTTTAGCCTTGCGAAAGTGACAGATCAAAGGCTTCTGGAGGCTATAAGTTGCAAGGTTAACCATCGCAATTTTTTCAAGCCCGTAACTCGGAAGCTGTTCTGAGCCTGCAAAAAGATGCTAATTGAATAGAAAAGTAGCTTGGAACCTCACTTACTGGCTTTCGGATCTCCCAAAACCTGAAATTGAATGAGGCCCAAGATTTCCCAAGGGAACAATTAAAATTACAGCACTTCACACATGATCTCAGCCACCTGATGCTTTGCAAATCCCCCACTAACTATTGTATTCTTCCATATAGTAAGACAAATGAATTTTTTGTATGAATATTCATTGGTATGGTAAGAATATTTTATGGTTTAGATGTTTTTATTTAAAGGGATATGGAAAATCCTCGATGTTACTAGTTATATAATATCCCTGTGTATCTATTTACTTTATTTTATTAAGAAGTGCTTCAAACAAATAGTCCCTTCATGGGTCTGCCCACTAAAATGTATGCAGACACAGACTCAATAGGGCTGGATGTGCAGTGTAGTGTCCCAATCTATCACGGACCACATCTCAGCATCATTTACTCATTTACTCCACTGGCTTCCCTTAGCCTCAAGAATAACATTTACAGTAAAATAATTACCGTAACTTACAAAGCCCTCAACAATAATGGTCCCCCTTAATCTCTGCTCTCATCTCCAAATTCCCCCCACCCACCTTCTTCGTTCTGCTAATGACCTTCTTCATTCTACAACTCTTGTCACCTCCTCTCACTCCCGCCTCCAGGACTTTTCTCGTGCTGCCCCTAGTCTCTGGAACTCCTTGCCTCGCTCCACCATCCTCTTGCCTCAAAACATTTAAAACCTCACTTAAAACGAATCTCTTTAAAGAAGCGTATCACCTTCTACCCTAACACACCTCTCTCTCCCTCTTTTACCACTCACTGTCCCTTAGATTGTAAGTCTGCGAGTCTGCGAGTTTCTATCCTACTTTGGGATTTCACCATGGACATTGGATTCCTAGCTCAAAGACAGGGCCCCCTTCCTTTGCTAAATGTTACTCTGTATTTATCATTGTCTGAACTTAACTTATGTACAGCGCTACGGAATATGTTGGCGCATTATAAATGAACTATAATAATAATAATACTTTTGTAGAAGGTGGCTGAGAGATGGTCACTGATGGGTTAGTATGGGACACTGCGCAGTCCGTACTACAGAGTCTGTGTCTGCATACGCTGCAGAGGGCATACCCATGTTGGGTGTTTGATTGTAGGGAGTAAAAACATAGCTTAAAATATCTTCTTAATAAATAGAGCACATATAAGTATATAGATACACATGTATATTATATATCCCTTTAATCAGAACAAAATCTTTACCATGTCTGCCTTAATTGAGTCAGATAAAGTGCTACATGTGCTGTTATCTGTATTTTATTGGTAAATATAGTACATTATGGGATGACAGAGGAAATAGAATTGTGGACATTAAATATATGTTGAAATATTTGGGTACCGTTTTCCTTTTACTACTTTGGGGAAAGTATTATAATTATTATTACGAGCAACTTGCCCATCCAAAATGACGGGGCAATTAAATTGTAAGGCAGGTAAAGCTGTTTGCCACAGACATTCATTTTTTTGGTGGTCTGAGATCCTTCGGCGCTCATTGCGAGGCTGTTGGTTGTTGTATTTTTTTTCTGTGAGGCTATTTTGCTGTTATTGTTTTGTCTGCGCTGATCTGGTTTTTGCGCTTATTGCAAGGCTTTGTGTGCTATGAGCAGCGCTGGTGCTAGTTGTGAGGCACGCAGTGAATGGCTTTTGTGTTTATTGCAATATTTTTTGTGTATATGTGTTTTTGTATGCTAATTAAATAATTTATAAATGAATAAATGAATAAACTTAACTTATTTTGAAGTAATATATGCAGGAAACATTGTGCTCAAGAGCTGACAATCTGTTTCAATGTTCCTGCAGCATCCAATGTAGGTTTGCACTGTTGTTGAGCTGAGGTGTAAGTGTCAGCAATGTGTGCAGTGTGTAGTGTAAATAGGCTGCATGCGCAAGGGAAAGCCGTTAGGGTAGCGGTGTACTTCCGCATTGTGTAAGTTAGTGTTGTAAAATGGCAGCGAATGTTTATGTGGTACGCGTGTGTGGATGATTTACCGTCCTTGCTAATGGTGTATCTTGTACCTCGTACGACTTTTTTGAAAATCCGTATGTGCTTGCTGTTGTTTTGCGGCTTTTTGCGGCTTTCGCTTAGAGGATTTTCGTGTGTCTAAACTCGGGAATTTGGACTTAAATTGATGCCTTAAAACTTCACTTGCAGAGGTCCTGGGTGTCCCCCTTGCTGTAAGTAAGCTTTTTATGTGTTTTTTGTGTGTATGTATTGTGTTTTTAATATTTTCAGGTGCGGCTGTTAAGGTCGTATTTTTGCGAGTTCATAATGTTTTTTTTCTAAGTCTTGCATCTCGTATTTTGTTATGCTAAGTCTGTAAATTTTGCGTTCTAAGACCCGCGGTTTGTATTTTTTGTGTAAGTCCGTATTTAGTGATTGCGTGTTAGATCTATTTTGTTAAAGTGCCGCTTGTGTGTGTGTTTGTAACTGCTTGTGAGGCGCCGTAGAGCCTCCACCTCCGAAAATGCGGACCTCGCTTCGCGAGGGTCTGCATTTACAGACCAAACTGTGTCCCTGGCTTCTTGACAACAATTCGTAGTTTGACAACTATTATATGTGATTACAGTAACTTTTATTTGTAACGCGCCAACATATTCCGTAGAGCTGTACAGGAGAAAGAACAGAGAAAAAAAATAATAACACAATGTTAGGAATCGGCATGAAATGGGGGTCCCTGTTTTGAAATATAGTTTATTGTTTGTTGGTTTACATTGTATCTACTGTATATTGTAACTACTGTCTGCTCTATTCTATCCCATAAATAACTGGAGCATGTTGTGTAGAATGATCGAGCTATGAATGCAATCCCATAATCCCAGTCTCTCCAGAGTGAGCATGCTCCAGGTATTCTGGAATGTCTGATGATTGCATTTGTCATCTGGATAACAGTGTACAAGACAAGGAGAGAGGCAGGGGCCTGATTGATAGATGTAACTTGTAAAACTCTTGCACTGGTCATTTAATGAAAATAAGCAACACAAGATATATAACAAGCAACATGAGATTTATGGAAAACAGGATAGTATTTGTAAACTTACGGATGTGATAAAACTCATTCACCTTATTTACCAGCAATTACTTGAATGGAAAGGTAATGAGAAGTTGTTTACTCAACCTACGATAAAGATTAGTTCATGTAATTAGACTATATTCAATGTCTCATTTATGTAATATTATTTTACTTTGTTTTTGTATTTGTTAAAGTGTTAACTTCCCACATTTCAGTAAATAACATTCTTTTAAATTGCATGGGTAGAATCTATCTGGTCAACCTGGTCCCTACTACCCACTATTGGGTGATTAAATCTTTCATGGTGGGAGGTGGAATAATCCCTTGATGGCATTGATGAAGAATAATGTCACCACGCTTGGCTGGTTGGAGAGCTGATGAGTGAGCCCAGGGACAGCAGTCATGACCAGATCACTATCTAGTAAGTACAGGGTGATACATAGCTAGGGTCATATGATTTATGCAACCAGAATTGAGATGGGGTAAATGATACAGCAAAACAAATAAAAGAAAATAACAGGCCTAGCTCCCACTGGAGCACTACCTTTATTGAGACAGTTCCCTAACTTCTTGCCCTCATCCAGCTAAACCTGCGAGAAGCAAAAACAAAACATAAACAGTCCAATCTTTAGTTCACAATTACTGGCCTGTATTCTTTAGAAGTCCAGGTTTCTTCAGCTTCATGTGGACACCGTTCTTTGACCGCCTCTGACTGGCTGCAGGCCTCTATGTTTAAAAATGGCCCCACACAAATTTTAGCCTCAGCTAATCAAACTTCTCAGCTAAGTTTTAGATGTCCTAGGGAAAGGGAGCCTTGTAAAGTCTGTGGCGCCTACAAATCCCTTGGATAACTCGGTCCCAAACGATATTCATGGATTTTACCTGCTGCTCATAAGTAATAACTACTAATTGGAAATAAGTATTTTTCCAGTGCTATTTGTGAGTATTTAAGGCCAAAAAAGCTTTTTCTTTATTATGGCAACTTTCAAAATTGTACTCCAAACATAAATTATATTTGTATTTTTTGCGGCATTGAAATTTTATACTATTTTTTTTTTTACAGTGTTGGGGATGGTAAGTAGTTGTTGAATGCCTCAATTATTCTGTGAAAATGTATTTGGTTTTCACATTTCCCTTCAATCAGTAATTTCATATAATGTTTCCCCTATTATCCAGCATTTCTTGTTCATAAGCTTCTTTCCAATCCTTTTTTTTTTTTCAAATAGTTTTTATTGAAAGGATTACACATTTTTCCAGAACAGCAAGCAATAGGCACATTGACATATAAGATTTTTACATAAACACGTATGTCTTATAGTCAAAACTATAGTATACCCTTTCATTTTTCTTTTTTCTATTATTCTGTAGTTACTGTAGCAACCCTTTAACTTAAACAAGGGAAACTTAAACAAACAAAACTTAATTATATAAAAACTAAAACTTTAAATAAATAAATAAATAACTATGGAGATAAGGGAAAGTGCAATAGACCAAGTTGAGTCTATAAATTTATATCTAAATGAGTCCTTACCTAAGGCATGATTTAATGCTTAGCCCTTTTTCTCACCTCCTAAATAATTACTTCTAAGCTATGTCCATTTAGTTATTCAGTTCAATTTCCTTAAGTAATCTACTATTTCGGTAAGCTGTCATCTAGAACAGTGCGATTCTAAAGCTTATACAGATATCGTACAAGTATTTACCTCTTGTGTCACATTCCAGACGAACCAGAGTCTCCAGTACCAGCTCTCAAGTCTCCTCCAATTCAATCCAAGCCCCCATCCAGCTCAATTCTGATAACTTGTTGCTATCTTATTAATATTGGATCCCTCAAAGCAAGGGGAAACCAAACGGTGACTCCAACCAGGGGCTCCAGATTTTATAGAACTGTGACATAATCCTTTTTTCAAAACTATGAATTGAGTGTTAGCCATTCATTGGTTACAGAAAAGGAACTAAAGCAATTATTGTATTTTAGTGTGAATTTAATTTATGTTGACTAAAATCCAACATTGATATCTTGATTGGTCAGAATGAGGTGGATCAGGCATCTGCCATTTCAGTCACTTTAAGCCCCATTAAATTGGTGCTACGTTTTAAAATGTAGCCCGTAGCAAAGCCGCACGACTAACGGTTATTTAATTGGCCCAGTAAACGTCCCCGCTGATGACTTGTGGGGTAAGCCGCAGGACGGATGAAAAATGACTACGGGACGTGAACATGGAACTTCGTAGCCCGCACATCCTTTGATCTGTCAAGACTGTAACTACTACAAATACAATCGTGCTATTAAATTACAACAAAGTCACCCACAAACTAGCCCATAACACGCAAATGGAGCCCAAAGCCCAATGTGTGCTGAAGAAGACTCGCAAGGGGCGTAAAGACCAATATGTAGCCCCATAAATGCAAATAAAAACACACTACTGTACTTTATATCAAAGGAAAAGTGATGTTAGGTCTTAGAATTAACAGCACAACATTCTCATGCCGCAAATCGGCCCGAAAAAAATACTTTATTTCATGTTTAATTTCCGAATTATATCGATCCCGGCAATCAATGTGTTAATACAGTACATACACTGTAACTCGCATATAAAAGAATATCATAATTACAGCTTTATTAATATGGCATTATTGTGGAATGTGGGTCCGATCGCAACTGGTAATTGAAGCCCTTTGAAATCTACCCTCCCCTTTTTCAGTGACATAACACTAACGATCTCTTTTTCCATTTGCTCCGTAACTACGGGCTACACTAATTGATCATCCACAAGGCTACAAATCCAACGTTCTATAAACGAGCTACGATTTGCATCTCAAGCCTGTAGTTTGCAGCCCAATTTAATAGCAATGTAACCGTTGCGAAATTCACGTGCGACTATAAGAGATACAACCCTTTGTTAAATTATCAGTTAAACTTTATTAGAGAAGTGGAGTGCTTTCTAACAGTAGGGTGTTTTTTTAACATGTAGAATTTGATTACTTATATAACATTATCAGCATTTCTACTGTCCTTGAAGAGTACAAACAACGGGTTAGAATATACTTTTGTGATATTCAATATAAAAGGACCACCATCATTTGGAAAACCTTCATTTGTTTGTGAAGTAGAAATGTTGTAAGCTCTCAGCATTATATATCTGACTAGAGTGTAATGGAGAGGGTATTTCCACTGGGACCTGTTAAATAGTGATGTCGCGAATGTTTGCGAACCGCCGAACCCGCCGAACCGCCATAGACTTCAATGGGCATGCAGATTTTAAAACCCACAGGGACTCTTTCTGGCCACAATAGTGATGGAAAAGTTGTTTTAAGGGGACTAACACCTGGACTGTGGCATGCCGGAGGGGGATCCATGTCAAAACTCCCACGGAAAATTACATAGTTGATGCAGAGTCTGGTTTTAATCCATAAAGGGCATAAATAACCTAACATCCCCCTCCATCATCATCCTCCCCTGTATCTCTTTACCCCCTCCCTCATCATCCTCCCCTGTGTCTCTTTCCCCCTTCCTCATCACCCTCCCCTGTGTCTCATCCCCCCTCACTCATCATCCTCCCACCTCCCTCATCATCCTCCCCTGTATCTCTTTACCCCCTCCCTCATCATCCTCCCCTGTGTCTCTTCCCCCCTCCATCATCATCCTCCACTGTGTCTCTTTCCCCCCTCCCTCATCATCCTCCCCTGTATCTCTTTTCCCCCTCCCTAATCATCTTCCCCTGTGTCTCTTCCCCCCCTCATCATTCTCCCCTTTGTCTCTTTCCCCCTTCCTCATCACCCTCCCCTGTATTTCCTCACCCCCTCCCTCATCATCCTCCCCTGTGTCTGTTTCCCCCCTCCCTCATCATCCTCCCCTGTGTCTCTTCCCCTGTCCCTCATCATCCTGAGGCGGTTAGGTGTTAGGGTGAGGGGTGTTAGGGCTAAGTGTGAGGGGTGTTAGGGTGAGGGGTGTTAGGGATAGGTGTAAGGGGTGTTATGGTGAGGCATGTTAGGAATAAGTCTGAGGGGTGTTAGGTCTTAGGTATAAGTGTGAGAATGTTAGGGTTAGGTGTTAGGTTGATGGGTGTTATGAATAAGTGTGAGGGGTGTTAGGGTTAGGGTAAGGGGTGTTAGGGATAAGTGTGAGGGGTGTTAGGGTAAGGGATGTTAGGGTTAGGTGTTAGGGTAAGGGCTGTTAGGGATAAGTGTAAGGGGGTATTAGGGTTCGGTGTTAGCGTGAGGGGTGTTAGGGATAAGTGTAAGGGGTGTTAGAGTGAGGGATGATAGGGTTAGGTGTTAGGGATAAGTGTGAGGGGTGTTAGGGTTAGGGTAAGGGGTGTTAGGGATAAGTGTGAGAGGTGTTAGGGTTAGGTGTTAGGTTGAGGGGTGTTAGGGATAAGTGTGGGGGGTGTTAGGGTGAGGGATGTTAGGGTTAGGTGTTAGGGATAAGTGTGAGGGGTGTTAGGTGTTAGGGTGAGGGGTGTTAGGGATAAGTGTGGGGGGTGTTAGGGTGAGGGATGTTAGGGTTAGGTGTTAGGGATAAGTGTGAGGGGTGTTAGGGTTAGGGTAAGAGGTGTTAGGGGTAAGTGTGAGGGGTGTTAGGGTTAGGATGAGGGGTGTTAGGGATAAGTGTGAGGGGTGTTAGGGTTAGGTGTTAGGGTGAGGGGTGTTAGGTATAAGTGTGGGGGTGTTAGGGTGAGGGATGTTAGGGTTAGGTGTCGGGGATAAGTGTGAGGGGTGTTACGGTTTGGGTAAGGGGTGTTCGGGATAAGTGTGAGGGGTGTTAGGGTTAGGTATTAGGGTGAGGGGTGTTAGGGATAAGTGTGGGGGCTGTTAGGGTGAGGGATGTTAGGGTTAGGTGTTAGGGATAAGTGTGAGGGGTGTTAGCGTTAGGGTAAGGGGTGTTAGGGATAAGGGTGAGGGGTGTTAGGGTTAGGGTGAGGAGTGTTAGGGATAAGTGTGGGGGTGTTAGGGTGAGGGATGTTAGGGTTAGGTGTTGGGGATAAGTGTGAGGGATGTTAGGGTTAGGTATTAGTGTGAGGGGTGTTAGGGATAAGTGTGGGGGGTTTTAGGGTGAGGGATGTTAGGGTTAGGTGTTAGGGTGAGGGGTGTTAGGGATAAGTGCGATGGGTGTTAGGGTAAGGGATGTTAGGGTTAGGTGTTAGGGTAAGGGCTGTTAGTGATAAGTGTGAGGGGTATTAGGGTTAGGTGTTAGGGTGAGGGGTGTTAGGAATAAGTGTGAGGGGTGTTAGTGTAAGGGGTGTTAGGGATAAGTATGAGGGGTATTAGGGTTAGGTGTTAGGGTGAGGGGTGTTAGGGATAAGTGTGAGGGGTGTTAGTGTAAGGGGTGTTAGGGATAAGTGTGAGGGGTGTTAGGGTTATGTGTTAGGGTGAGGGGTGTTAGGGATAAGTGTGGGGGGTGTTAGGGTGAGGGATGTTAGGGTTAGGTGTTAGGGATAAGTGTGAGGGGTGTTAGGGTTAGGGTGAGGGGTGTTAGGGATAAGTGTGAGGGGTGTTAGGGTTAGGTGTTAGGGTCAGGGGTGTTAGGGATAAGTGTGATGGGTGTTAGGGTAAGGGATGTTAGGGTTAGGTGTTAGGGTAAGGGGTGTTAGGGATAAGTGTGAGGGGGTATTAGGGTTAGGTGTTAGGGTGAGTGGTGTTAAGGATAAGTGTAAGGGGTGTTAGGGTGAGGCATGTTAGGAATAAATGTGAGTGGTGTTAGGTCTTAGGGATAAGTGTGAGGGGTGTTAGGGTTAGGTGTTAGGTTGATGGGTGTTATGGATAAGTGTGAGGGGTGTTAGGGTTGGGTGCTAAGGTGAGGGGAGGATGATGATAAGGGGGGGAAGAGAGACAGGGGTGTCCTTGCAGCAGACATCAAAAGAGTCCTTCAGGACTGTATTGCACACTGTGTACAGTAGCCTAGCTATGGTTTTCCCTATTGATGCAGTATCACCTACACTCAGCCTCCTCTCAGTAAGACTGCAAGTTAGTTATTATTCCAAAATGGCTGCTGTCCATGAGGTTAAAGGGTCTGGAAGGCAGGGTATGATGCTGATTGGCTGGAATGTGTCTGCTGACTGTGAGTTGCAGGGTCAAAGTTTGCTCAATTATAAAGTATAGGGTGCGGATCGAATATCGCATATGTTTGCAGTTCGCCGCGAACGCGAACATGCTATGTTCGCCGGGAACAGTCCGCCGGCGAACTATTCGCAACATCTCTACTGTTAAATTGTTTTTTCAAAATGGCAGTATTTTAAATGAACTAAATGGAGATCTAATCTACATCTAAGGCTTCTCTCATTTGAGTAATAACTTTAGGAAACATGTCCTGACAAAAGCGAAATGGAATACTATAGTTACAAAGTAAAGATTGTATTTATGTTTTAACATTCATGTTATCAAGTAAAATTATTGTAAATAAAATTCAATAATTTTTAAATGTCAGTCCTTCTTGATCAAATGGTCTAAAATACACATTCCCTTATATTCACTGATGGCTGTTATGTCGTTTTATTAGGGGGGAAATTAAAAACTCTTCACAACCCTTGTGAAGCTCAGTAAATTCACTTCATTATATTTTAGGTATTTTTATGACTACATATTGTTAAACAAGGGACGATGAGTTAAAGGGTCACTGCATTTGCAATATGCTGTTTTGAATGTTAAATAAATATTGACTAAGTGCTTTTGTAGGTGGGAGGAGACCTTGAACTTTCAGTTGCTTGGAGTATTGCAAACAGGGTTCAATTTACATGCGGTCCCCCTAATGTAAAGACTCCTTAGGCATCACTCTCTGTACCAAATATATTATATAAGCGTTTATAAGTTTATTTTAAGTAGCCCAGAAAAGTTCTGTAATTATCTTACTGTGTGTTACAGTCTCTCCTCTACGCTTGCCTTTTCTGCCTAATGGTAAATCTGGCCTCAACCCTATTGCCAGTGATTTTAGTATGACTAATGGAAAATGCATAATTTTACAATGCCTATTTTTGTTGAGAAAGTCTCTTTAACACGTTACTTAATCAAGACATTGGATGCCAACAGTAAAGAGTCATAATTCATATATTAAAGGCTGTATTTATTTGACTTTGTAAAATATTTTGACCATTATCATATGTCATTCTTCAATTATAGTTGCCAGTAACTCTATGCATTGTGTATGAAAAACATATGTCATCCCTCTCATATAGTTTTTTAGCATGGTGGAAAATTAAATGACTTCAAATTGAATTAATTTAAAACTCTAGACAGTATTAATATTATTCCCTGCATGGTGGTAATTCATTTTATCCTGGTTTGTCTCTGTAGCAGTAGGGGTTCCTTACCGCCTATTCTGATTGTAGCCCAAATTATGCTTATTAAAAGTATATTTTTTCAAACAGGAGTGTAATGCAGGCTATATTTATGAATGTTGAATGTTATATTTATGTTTGTTTACTGTGTAAACAATTTGCATATAAAGGTAAGCAGGTGTTTTTGTTGTCCAAGGCAATTTTTTTGCAAGTAAATCCCAGTCAACATGTTGAAGCATAGGGTATATTAAAAGAATACTCATTAAACCTTATCTTCCTAAAAATATCTAAGTATTGCAGTGCACTTAGTTGACCCCTGACAGACTCTGCAGATGGTATCCAAATGATAATTCTACCTGCATTGTTGTCCAGCCACAGCAACCTTCCACTGCACACTGTCTTCTAGGAGTTCTCTTTCCTAACCTATCAAACACATTGAACAAACTTTTACAATATTTACGTAGCATTGGAATGCCTCCACCCTATCATGTACAGATGTTGTTGCAAAAATGTTTAATATTATGTTCAACAAAACCATTACTTACAATCTAGAGGATACCATTCCCATATTCTATAAAATATAGGAACACTGGCTAGTGTCATTGTAATACTCTCAAATGCCTATTTGAAAATGCCCCTATCATGATTAAACTTGCTAATCTGGGAAAGATCCCTCTAGGGTACTGCTTCCATCAGTGTTTCTAATTACTAACTGAGGATCCCACCCACCCCTACTTTACAAGCACATTCTCCTCCCTTTCTTATAGTACTCATGAAATACTTAGTCAAAATTGTGGGCAGATAAAGCATTTTGGTGTTTATTCCATGTATAAGTATAAATGAAGACTGGCCCAAAGTTGGTCAAACTGTTCTATACAAAATGGCACAGTTGACAAAAAAGACTTTGTGTGTTGAATACAATCATGAATTTCCTCTCTTATGGTTAAGTGTTAGATTGTTATGTTTTTTCTTTTTGTTACTCAGTACTGATTTTCCCCAGGACATAGGAATCATTTTTTTATTTAGGTTCACAATGGCTATTACCACTCAAACTCGCACACTCTTCTCTAATATATGATTACACAAAGTAGAACAGTGCAAATTCTCTAAGTGAGAAGTCTTCTTAGTAAAACTAGTCTGTTGAAGCAGTAGTTCAAACATATCACCTTAGTACATTGGACCCATCATGTTTCTCTGAGAGGATTGGAAATCACTTGCACCTGACCAATCAGCAGTGTATGCTATCCTAATATGCCACCACTCCACCTACCATACCCACCCTGATTACTGATGTACTTGACACAAAACTTCCTCTAGGTAAAGATAATAAACTGCATAGTAGCACCACTGTTTCACATTCCCTCCCTATCAAATTTCTGCTGTCTCCTACTATATTGTAAACATTTTCCCAATTTCTTACATTTTCTACACAGGAAATCTCAATGCTTTTCCTACACCAACAGAATTGTTTTCTCTCCTGTTTCATTCTCTATTTTCTTCTCTCTCTTCTGGTCCTTTCTATTTCTTATATGCGAGTTTTCAGTCTTGTAAGGTTCTTTGGTGCCATGGTATATCTAATGCCTTGGAAATTCTTTTGTACCCTTCTCCTGACTGATACCTTTTAACAATGAGATCCCTCTGATGCTTTGGAAGCTCTCTGTGGACCATGGCTTTTGCTGTGGGATGCGACTAAGAAAATTTCAGGAAAGACCAACTAGAGCAGCTGAACTTTATTTGGGGTTAATCAGAGGCACTTTAAATTATGGCAGGTGTATGCTGACTCCTATTTAATATGATTTGGAATGTGATTGCCTAATTCTGAACACAGCTACATCCCCAGTTATAAGAGGGTGTGCAGACTTATGCAACTACATTATTTTTTTTTTTTATTCCCTCCACCTAAAAGATTTCAGTTTGTTTTTCAATTGAGTTGTACAGTTTATAGGTCTCATTAAAGGTGGAAAAAGTTCTGAAATGATTTATCTTTGTCTCATTTTTTTTACATCACAGAAACCTGACATTTTAACAGGGGTGTGTAGACTTTTTATATCCACTGTAGGTGCTTTTCTTTTGAATATTTAGATGTATTCTATTGATGCAAGACAGTAATTTATGTCTTACATCCTCCACACCTAAACCCTGCCTTTTTAAGTAGGATTTCATGGGGCGTGATCATATGATCTTGCAATATTTACGCAAGCCGAAATTTACTTCTTAGACACAGCATATAGTAAATGATTCCATCAAATTAATGCCAATAAGTAATATTTGCAGATCAAGCAATATAGCACTCTATAAAAGGCATTAGAACATCTGTTCTAGTCTATGTGGGATGCCTTCCTGTGCTTTTAAAGTACAGTAATGTGTGTTTAATTGCTCTAAGTGATTGAAAAAGCTTTTGCGAGTCCTTTTTATTACTTGTAATATTTTTGATAGAAACTCAATCCTTTTTTCTGTTTTGCGTCAGACTTTATTTGCGAGCTAGCAGTACGGGTCTAATAAAATAACGATTTTGTGTAACTTTAATTATTTAGAGCTCGTAAAATTTGAGCTGTGCTAAAACCAACGGAGTTCTAAGGCTGGTTTTGTGTCTTTGGCTGGCCCGTAGTGCTTATAGAATATGTGGCATATAAATATACTATTACCTGTATAGTAGCACAAAAGAGTCAGATAATTAAAGATCCACTGGATAATACACTATTATAATGCCAAAGGAAAAACTACTTCATCTGGCTCTTTTGAGCTACTATACGGTAATAGTATATTTGGATATTTTTTACTACATTGAAGGCATTAATTTTTTCCTAAGTGGTACCCCTGTGGACTAGAAGTGGTTAACTCTCTGAATTGTGTGATTAGCAAGGCTATTTAAGGGCTGGGAGTTTTGGCCACTAGTACTCTCCATAGAAGCACTATAGCGAAGCATGCATGAGGGAACTAGCTTTGACTCCTTCTGTATACAATAGCTGCACGCCTATGACATCAATGGCGTGTGCTCCATACAAGTCTAGGCGTCCCTGTAGAAAAATATTTTGATCCTAGATACCGCAAATATTAGGATTTACAGCATCAGGAATTTACTAGCTTGTGGACAATGATCTAGCTAGTGATTATTATGGAATTGGGAGGTGTTGTCCGCCCGTACAGTACTGACTTGAGACTTTCAATTTGGGAATATTTTCCTCTGTTGAGACGTCCCATAGTTAGTCTGGAGCATGTACAGATATGGGATATAGTGGCTTGGCTAACTAGCATTAATAATTGAGACTTTCATACTAGTTCCTGCCATCGATATTTTGTACTTGGTATTGTGAATTCAATAGAGGCCTTTTTTTTACATGGGTTTCCTCTAATGTACCTGTGGGGAATACATATTCATGAGAATCTATTCCTTATGAAATCAGTGATAGCATATTAGATCTTCCATTATACCTATTATTTTCTAAGAGGAAACTGTCTCTCTATCTAAAGTCAGTAATTCTTTGAAAATGGTCCTCTAATTTAGGAAAGTGGTGGAATGAAATCACGTGTATGAAGAATTATACTGATTGCAATTAGCCCCAATACTATTGGATCACTGTATTTTGTATTCATAGAATGCATTAGCTAGGGATTCTTTATTTCTGGTTACTTCAAGTGGGACGCCTTAGATCTTGCATATGGTCTAAGCTTCAGAAGTAATTTTTTTTTTTGCTTTTATAGTCAATTACTATTTTAAAGAACACCTAAATAAAATTTATGCTTTTAATATTTAAAGTGTGTTATACCATTGACCATTACACAGCTTTTATATATTTAGCCCATACTCCAACAATTAATTTGGGAACTGTGGCCCTATTCCTTTTTTCTTTTTATAATTTGCCACTTAAGATATGGATTTGTGGTGATGATCTGGAATAGTTTTGTACAGATGACCCTGGCACAATCTTAAGAGGCCCTAGACATTATTCTGTACTATTAATCAAACCTCATTATCTAATCCCTTATTAGTGGTATTATAATTCATTCCATATATAATTATGCCTGAATTTCTATTTAATAAAAGAATGGGAATTGCTAATATTTTCCAAATATATTTATATCTACAGTGTAACATATATATTAAGTTTAATACATTTCATTTTAGACAATTAGATGTGATTTATGTTGGTTTTAAGCTGTTCTAAAACACATTTTGTTTTATAATACATTAACAAATAAATTAAATTAAGTTTCTTGGATAGAGTAATAAATAATAAAATGTAAATGCTGCATTAATCATTAAATCATAGTGAACAATGGCATTTTTATTGTAAACCTATTCTGACAGATATGTTACATTTTAAAGTTCACAGCCATTATTCACAATTAGCAAAGAAAATCTGGTTACTAAAAATTCACATTACTATCAGAGGAATTTATTGAATGCTTGAATAATCCAATCGTTTTATTCTTCCACTTCAGGATAAATTAGATTCGAACAAAAGCTTTGAATGCTCAAACATACAGTTTAACTATGATTGTTCTAATTGTCATTAGCCTTTAAGGGATAATACAATGTCTGTTTAGCAAAACTCTCTTATTACTTTTAGAAGTAGGTCAATTTGTTTATTTTATTTATTTATTTGCACTTGTGTAGCTCTTTATAAAGTTACGAAAGCAGAACAATTATTGATGGGTAGAGAAGAACAGTTCTTTTATTTTTTTTATCAAACATAGAAAAACATAAACAAACATAACATTTATATCAAAAACAATCAGATCAATTATCTGCTTAGAATCTTGTGTAAAGTTTTGAAAGGGATAAATAAAAAATGTCAGTAGTTATTTGTTTAGTATAAATAGTTATATCATTTACTCGATTGGTGTAGTGTATATTTCTGTATAATATATCTTAATTTAATCTTATGGTATATAATTTTTATCCCACAAGGTCCATGTCTTATTACTTCCTTGTACTAGGTTGTTGAAATCAATAATGTTTTTTTCCATTTCTCTGTTTCTCTCAATAAAGGATTTTATTTCTGATCATTTTGGTACTTTTTTTTATTTCTAGTTTCTGACTATTGTCATTTTTATCACCATTAGAATATGGATGATCAATGTTTTAGTTCTTAGAGAAGAATCGTTTATATAATGATAAGTGAATGACTTTTGGTTTAGGCTATGGAATGGGCTGTTGTCAGAATGCTTTAGACTTAGACGTTTCATACTTAGATTTTGATAAAGCATTTGGCACTGTCCCACACCATAAACTAATTCTTAAACTTAATTTAGGAATTAGGCTTCAAAGACAGTCCAGGAGATAGGATATTAGCTTGAGAATAGATTCGAAAAAAATTAATTAATGGAAAAAGATCAGGAAGGGATGGTTACCAGCAGAGTGCATCAGTGCATCAGTTTCTGTTATTTCCTATTATTTATTAGTGATATTACTAATGGGTTTAAGGGATTTTCCTCTTTACAAACGACAAACATATGTAACAGGGTGGACATTCCAGGAAAAATAAATCAATGAGTAATGATTAAACATGTGGGATATAAAATGGAATGGTCATAAATGAGAAATGTGCACTTAGGGCACAAAAACAAAAAAGAAGAATAGAAGAAAAAAATATTTTGGAAATAACAAAATTGCAAGAAGAATAATTTTGACTGGTGTGCAGTATGAGTTTATTCTAGTCAAGTGGGACAAGGAGTAAGAAGGAACATAAGTGACATTAAGGGGATGAGTCTGTAAAGATTAAGATGTTTTAAAACACTGAGAGATGTGTGGGGTATAACATGACATGTATGTGGCAAATAAATATAAAACAAGGTCTGACTGAAGTTGAGTAAGAAGAGAAGAAGCAATACTAGCTTGTTGATATCATTCAAGTCTCCTACTCACAGATGATGAAGAAAAAAGAAGCAACCCTATTAGGATATATTAGTAGGCAGAACAACCAGAAAGATAAATGCATTTTAGAAGACAGTAGGTCTCAGCATCTATTCCAGCCACTGAGGTTTTGCATGGAAGTTCTCAGGAGGCATTGTGATTATCATCCATCCCACAATTAAGTTGCCATTCAGGAAGAGAGATACAAGTTGTGTAAGCTGATATACACACATTTGTTAGGAACCATGTGTATGTTGTTTGAACCTTTATACTAGACATGACCAGACTTGTGATCTACTTTCTGGTAACTATTCTAACTAGATATCCCATACTACTAACAGTCAACTGTCAATCACAAAGAGGCAATACATTTATTCCTTTCTTTTCTCTCCCATACAGTAAGTAAAAGCTGCAGTGTTAATGGTGATGCCATTTCTTAACTAGTGGTAATGGGTAGATGAGATCATGGGTAGATGTCAGGTAAATAAAACTATTTTTGGAAACCACATTTGTTTTGCATCTCATGTGGAGAATATGAAATGAAATACATTCCCTCAAGCATCATTTTTACCAAATTATATTGTTATAACCTTAAAAATCTAATGTGAAGTTATTTATTTCTCAGTGATGTGGCCACTATTACATTATTTTATAATTTACTAGCGAATTGCCCGTCAAAAAATTCCGGGAATAGAATTGTAAGTCAAGAAATGGTGTTTGACACAGACATTATTTTTTGTGGTGGTCTGAGATCTCTGCGCTCATTGCAAGCCTCTTGGTTGTTGTATTTTTTTGTTATCAAGGCGCTTTTGCTGTCATTGTAAGGTTGGCGCTGATCTGTTTTTTGCGCTTATTGCAAGGCTGTCCCCTGGTGTAGTTTGTGTGCTATGAGCAGCGTTGGCGCTCGTTGTGAGGCGCGCAGTGAATGGCTTTTGTGTTTATTGCGATAGTGTTTTTTATTTTTTGTGTATATGAATTTTGTGATGCTAATTAAATAAGTTATAAATTAATATACTTTACCTATTTGTTAGTAATACATGTAGGAAGCATTGTGCTGAAGAGCTGACAATCTCTTTTGATGTTCCTGCAGCATACAATGTAGGCTTGCACTGTTGTGGAGCTGAGGTGTAAGTGTCAACAATTTGTGAAGTGTGCAGTGTAAATAGGCTGCGTGCGCAAGGGGAAGCCGTTAGTGTAGCAGTGTACTTCCGCATTCTGTAAGGTAGTGTTGTAAAATGGTGGCGAATGTGTATGTGGTAGGTGGGTTTGTATGACAAAGCGTCCTATGTTGTAGGTCGTACAGGTTTTTGTAAAAACCGTATTGCTTTGTGGAATTTTATGGCTTTAGGGGTCGTGTAGCCTTGTTTTCGTTTATTTCGGCGTCTATTTTTTCTCTCAGGAGATTTTCAAGTGTGTAAACTTTGTAAATTTGCCAGAATGCCAGGTTTAAGTAGTGTTGCAAACGTCCTGCGTATCCCCCCTTGGTGTGGGTAATGTTTTTATTTTATTTTTGTGTGTATTTTTGTGTTTTTTAATGTTTGCCACTGTGCGTGCGTAATTGATTTTTTCTAAGTCCGGCGGCTCGTAATTTTTTGAGTAAGTCCGTAGTTAGTCATTGCGTGTTTATGCTTTTTTTTCCACGTCCCAATTGTGTGGTCATTTTTAACTGATTGTGAGGTGCTGTAGAGCCTCTACCTCCGCAAATGTGGTCCCTCACTTTGCGGCTCATTGCAGCCAACGTGGGAGCCTCCACCTCCGCAAATGCGTCCCCTCGCTTTGCAAGGGTCCGCATTTGTGGGCGGAAAGTCATGCTGGGTCGTAGGGATGAGGGCCTACGGCGCTCATCTCAACCAGTGCAAGGAGCACCTTTGACGCTCGTTGCCAGCAACTGCGGCCCCTCGCTTCACAGGCGTTAGCAACAACCCGCATGCTGACAACTATATATGTCATAATTTAAAAGTGATGCTGTGTTACTGAAACACGTATACAGAAAGTACTGGATTTTCTTTCTTTCTTTCCCTCCCCAGATATTTCGGATTTTTGTATAAATACTAAAGTTTAGTTGGCTGAATTGATCCACTTTCATTTTGTTGTATTGAGATTTAGTTTTTTAACATGGACTTCCCAAGGCATGACACTAAACACCCAGAATGCCATAATACTACACACCAGGAGTAGTTGTTTTATTTTTCATAGTAGAATTCCACAATGATCAAATGTATGCGAAAATGTTTTCACTAAATGATTAATATGAATAAATTATTCTTCTATGTAAATATACAGCAAATATTTTATATAACTATCAAAAGGGTTAGGAAGTAAGTTTACATTGTAAAAGAGATCTAGTGAAATTACACAATGATAGTAATGGTTTATTTGGAATATTCAAGAAGGCAAATTATAGATATAATGAGCCAGTGGAGGTCAGATCCAGGTCCACCTACTGACTACGCCAGCTATACATCATGAGCCACAAAATGCAAAAATGTGTAGCATCCCCTATCACACAATCATACACTGAAAGCAGTTTATTCTGAATGGGGATATTCTCTTTGGAAAAGAAACCACATTGTGAGAAATAATCTATTTCAGACACAAGAAAACAAAAAGGGCTTTACATGTTCATTTACTAAGGGTGATATTAGGTCATCACAGTGGCAAAATCTGACGTAATAGTACCAAATCAATAGAAAATAATGAAATGTCATGCGACTCAGAATTGTGAGGTTCAAAATGTACAGTGACAAATCAATGTCAGACTGAAATGAGAAGTCACTATGAGTTGAGGGAGTCACAGTCAGGTCTAATTGTGCCCTATTTTGATACCTAAATCTGATACACAACAATTTCTTCACCATAGAACAAAATATAAAAATACATAGAGATATCTTGTAAGATTGTAAGCCACAAAGCCTAATACTTCTATAAGAGGGGGTGGACAATATAAATTAACTTTCATTACAAGTCTGATCAATATAAAAATGGTTACACTGATGCTCAGAAGCAAGATGTTATTGATCTCTAGTCTTTGTATGTTAAGGAAACTGTAAAACAGAAATGCTCTATAGCATCTTACAGCTGATAAAATGTGTGTTTTTTTTCATGGACTAAGTAGAACTTCTCTAGCACAATTCCTTATTTAATAGGATTTTCGAAAAACACACATTGCATCCCAAGGCAAAATTCTGTATTCGTCATCAATAATGTAGATTGAAGAGTGTGGCTTATGAGAGATGAGCTCAATGGGAGAAAACCAAAGTTTTGTTTGTAAAGGTACATATCTGTATATCATCCCTCACCTGGTTGCTTATTAAGTAGGATACCAAGTTTCTTGAGACTGTTGTCGAAATGCGCGTTTGGATTATAGTAGACTTATCAAATATTGACAAATGTGAAATGATAATAATTAATCAGTGTCACAGGAGAAAAAAGTGCCCTCCTCCCTTTTACAAATGACCCAATTAAAGGAAACACGTAGGCTGCAACAGTCAGAATCAACAATGCCCTGTATACTGACAGACCATCTAACATAAGAAATCAATGCTCTATACAATATCCACCAATGCAGCAACACTTTCCCACCCTTTTAGTCAAATACAACAATCGATCATATCTTAGTATTTATTGAACAAAGGCTTCAAAAGAATTCAAAATGCAATCTCCCCTCACTTCTTTATTATCGCAATATAATACGTGTTTCGAGAACAGCAATGCATTTATTTGATATGTCATTGTATCTACTAATTGGTTTAATAGGGTCATTTATTAGATTGCAATATGGTGGAAATATTACACTGACACCTATTAAATTCAATATATATTTTTAAAACTCTCCTAATTTATTATATTCTGTTTTAAAAATATTATTATGATATTATTATTTTCACAGAACAGAATAAACAAATGCTAACAAGTAAAACCATTGAGCATTAACAAATAATGGTAAATGTTGGGCTCATATATCATAACCAATGAAACCAAATGGCTATAGAGTAATTATCAGCACACTTTCTATCAGTCTTCACTACGGAATAAACAGTGGGGCTATAATGCACATGTATAATTGAGGGCCAGTGCTTTAGAGATCTAAAAACTTTTAATGATCAAATATTCTTGCACAATTCATTAAGGATTCAATAACTGCAGCTGCTTATGCATGGCTTGAGAATAAAATGTATTTCCAGCATCATTTGCTTTTGAAAGTGAATGAGCTGGAAAGTCTATTCTGTAGTAACAAAAATAATCAGAGAAAATACATTTTTTGACAGCTTTGACATTCTTTTGAAAATTACATTTTTTCTTCCTTAGTCCTAAAATATTTGTAATAGTTACTTTTTCGGTTAAATTTAAATTGTCTAATATTTTCTCTTGGTAGATTTTTTCATATAAGAATTCTAAATTGGTGGCATTATGTCCTCATCTATTAAACTCAATGGTTGTGTAGTAGGCTCACTAAAAATGGCAATGAAAGCCATGATAGATCAAAACCAAGATTGCCACTTTGAAACTGCCCCTTCTCTGTGCAAACTATTCTAATGAGGTCCGCATTATGCCCCCTAATTCATCTCACACTTTATTTATGTGTTTTATTCCGGATGGAAGAGTAATATTTAGTGCACAGAAAGAACTACAGTATAGAACTATATAATTACTGTCATTTGTATTAAATACAGTGAAAATACTGAAATGTCGGATTAATATATCTCAAATACCAGTCCATAATATCATGAAAAATGGATTGTAATTTGTTTAAAAATGGAAATTTTATTAACAATAAATAATAATAATAATTTTCATGGTGCAGTATATATAAAAATATAATAAAAAATAGATTCATGCCCATACTTCTATTTTAAATATTGCAGGTTCCTAAATATAATATGTTTTTTAATCTATAATTCCCAAAGAGATTCCTCCTCACTGGAAGACTCAGTAAGATACTGTAGCACCAAAATTGATTGAACCCTGATCCACTAAACGTTAAATGAATATGTTAATTACTTTATTACATCTGCTATTTGAAGTTAATTTCTAGTAACTGTATTATAATTGTCATCAGTGGCTCATTAACTATATACTGTATTATATATGTCATTGCTGGCTGATTACTTCTTTACAATATAAAAATGTAAATCAGCCAAGTGTTGGAAACACAATACAGTGATAACTGTAATCACTAAATGTAATTCACAACTCACCAGAAATGTAATGTTATAAATGAAGGTCATTATTTTCAGGTCACGACGTTGGATAGAAAAAATGTGATGATGAATACCATTATTTTGATTTCCATACAACCAAGACCCCTAGACTGTCTGATGGTGTTGGTTTGTGATTAAATAGTCCTGGGAATACTGTTAAATCTGACATATGGTGATGCCAAATACTGATATGGCACAGTTTTTAATTGTTTGCAGCCTATTCATACCCATATTATTATTATTATTGTTTATTTGTAATGGGCCAACATATTCCGTAGCGCTAACCCATAGTGAGTTTAACCCTTACTCTTGGAAACTGCATCCATGGGTTGAACAAACACTTGGCTAAAATAAATCAAGATTTTGCTATGCATCTGTCTAAACATGAGTGCTATTATCATAGTTTAATGAAATTAATTAATTAATTAAAGCAAATTGTTTCACTTTTTTATGTTTCAAAGTCAAAATCAAATGTATATCAGTCCCCAGGTATGAGAAGAGCCTAACACTTTATACATACCATCACCATTTGTAATACAGTTATAGATTATAGAGGAATTTTTAAGCAGCTAAATTATAAATCTATTCAAATCTATGCAAATCTAGATTAAAATAAAAAAAGTATCCCTCTGTTAAACATGGGGACCAGCCTGACCCCAGACCAAAAAATGTTAAGAAACACTCCTCTAGATGACCTACTACTGGATATTTTACCTATAGTTCTATTACCTGGCTCCCATAGGAGTTACGGAACATACTATCAGCCTCATTAAATTGTGATTCAGACAATTAAAAAGGGCTCTATATAAGCACAATATATATATATATATATATATATATATATATATATATATATATTTACAGAAGTTTTTAGTTAGGGAAATTCTATCCAAAAGCAAGGTCTTCACTATCTAAAAATGTCTGTAAAGAAATATGCTCTGTACTTATATAGAGCCCTTCTTAATTGGCCGAATCACAATTTAATAAGGCTGATATTATGTTCCATAACTCCTATGGGAGCCAGGTAATAGAACTTTGATTGCTGGGATCTGGGTGACAAATCACCCTGTCTACCTTCCTAATAATAGAGTCCCCTACAACCAAAACCTGTCTGTTTCTCTGCCTATTCTGCCCTCCCACTCCTCCAGTAGAACTGTTCTCCCGGCTGTTAGCGGGAACACCTCTATCTGGCATTGCCATTCCTGAATGGACATCCCCAACAGTTTCACTCAATCTGGCAAATCTGTTGATGTTTGCCAATTCAGAACTGGCCTGCCTCCTCCTGTTCCTGTTCCCCCTGCTTCCTCTTGTAACTGTAACCCAGCTACCTCCCTGGACATCCTCACTAGCCCCAGCTCCGCCCTCCATGCTAGGCCCAGCTAAACTGTGTTCAGTGAGCACCAACCCCCATTCCAGTGGAGCAATATCTCCAAGTGCTGCAATTCTCCACTCCAGATCTCCAATTTGAGCTTCCAGAGAGGCAACATGCTCACACCTGTCACAGAGGTATGGACCCTGGATCATCTGTTCCAGTTTTGCATACATATGACAGGATGTACACTGAGTGAGATTGCCACTGGACTGACTCATAATTATTATTATTGTCTACAAAATTTCAGTGGGAAAAATAAAGAATATAAAATAATATATTTGTATAACATTTTCCTCCTTTGTACTATAAATCTGCCCTCCCTTTTCTTTAAAGTCCCTACCCCTATTTGAACTCCTACACTTCACTAGAACTGCATCTGATACTGAAAATGTTCGCAAGCTCACAAGTTCGCCCGTTCCCCGTTTATACTAACTTCTGCCTTCTCACCTGAGCACAATTAGTGCACTCTGCAATTTATTTATTTTTCCCTTCCAAGTACTGACCAGGCTGAATGGCTTTAGGGTGATGTGACATCTTGGTTCCCTGGCTGGAATCAAACCCAGGTCACAGTGGTGAAAGCACCAATTCCTAACCACTGGGCCAACAGCAATTAACATCTAAACACACATATTACCTCATTTCAGTAGTTCTCATGACAATGAGAGAAGTTGGGACGGGTACAGCAGCGGCCCTGAATGTGGTAATGTGTGTTTTTAGATGTTAAATTCAACCTACAGTTGGGTGTCGTTAGCTTTGGTATTTTTTAAGTAAAATAACTTAATTACAAATATATATATTTAACATGAAAAGTGTTCATACTTGCCGATGAATACGCTATTTTTATTTTGCAGGCACACTACCCGTGTAGGCAGTATGCCAAAGGCAGATAATTAAGCATATCCCCCACAAAAAATAATTAACTTCATTTTATGTTCAACGTTTTATTTGTAGTCACAAAATATAAAATGTGTTAACAAATACTAAGTTTAATTTGTTGTTTTTAATAATATGCTCAATTCTAATTCCTTGGCATACTGCCTAAATGGCCATTGTGTGTTTTATAGAAATACAAACCTTTCATTATGAATCTGTATGCAGGAATCATTCACCGTCTTCAAATAATGACACTTACTAATTTTTTAAGATTTTCTCAAAGTTTGGTGATAAATAAATAGCATGGTCATCAACATAACAAGCCAAGACAGATATATAATCAGTGTGGTGCAAAAAAAAACCCAGGGGGCCATTGAGCTGACTTAAAATAAAACCTACCTAATCCCTAACAAAGGGAAGGGATTCTCCAAGAAGTGTATTTCTAAAATGGAACTAATTATAATAGTGCATAGCACCTACATATTTGTTCATCTGTCACTTAGTAAAAAGGAATCCTATTCACCTACACTGCAAGTGACATTGAAACATGAAGAAAAAATGGATGTATACATTGGTGTAGGATCCCAGTTAAATCTGGGGGAGATAATTCAACTCAACTCCCAGGACAGGAAGCAGGGGCGGATCTATGGCCTGTACACTCAGTTCATCAGGATCCATTGCTATAGTGCCCCTCAACAACTTTGATTTTTAATTCCTTTATTTAAAGCCTCATTGGCCCTGCCCTCCAAATATAATAATAATTAAAAAAAAAAAAAAAAAAAAAAATATATATATATATATATGCATAATATAATAATATATATATATATATATATATATATATATATATATATATATATATATATATATATATGTATGTCTATAGGCCAACTTATTATGAATATATTTAAATATGTATAAACATGGGTCAAAGCCTTTATGGGAAAAACAAACTGCTCCACTAGCGGCCTGCTCCTCTAGTGGCCAAGACTTGTAATTCACAATTAAGTTTAATTTTGCTATTTTTTTGTGTCCCCTATTCATTTAACCTGGGGGGAATTATCCCCCTGCCCATTTCCTACACCTCTAGATGTATATGTACAATTCACAAATGTTTACATTGTATTGTTCCATTTATCATTCATACCTGCTCTTGATCTCCAAGCATTATAAACAATGCTGTGTTATCTGGCAATCTAGAAAGTCATAGCATACATAGATGTATATTGTTTGTCACTGATCTGTGATCTCACAAAAATGCATTGAGATGACATTTTAAAGATGAGCGCTTGCTCCATAAAAATAGTGAATGTGCATTGGATAGGATATCCTACACATATACCTGCACATCAGATATTCCCTAAGAATGTTTTCCTTCAAAATATGTCAGAATATTTGTAAAGGATTTATGACTTTCTGTCTTTAGGAGGGAATGAAACAGTATTTGCCAATAAGCATTACATGTCTTCATCAACCAACTATTCAGTCTTTATTGCATTATTTGACAATAGTCGGAGCTACCTTGTCATGGTAAAGGGGCCTGTGTACATCAGTTAAGCTGTGAGCTATCTCCTATAGGGTTGACCAAGATGGGCAGGTCATAGCAGAGAAGTAAAACAAATCAGGGTCCACTGGAGAACCCACTCCAGCACCTTTGCCATGAAACCCTTATGGATGAACACAACCAGACACAAGATGTGCCTGGTGTGCTCCGGTCCATAGAGTTACAAAGAGTCGGACATGACTGAATGACTAAACAACAAGGAACCTATAAGATAATTAAGGGAATATTTATTTGAAAGATTATTCTTGCAAACATGAATGTATTGTGTGATCCCATGTTTGTTAAAATCTAAAGCTATGTTTTCACAGATGAGATGTGGTTATGTACATGCGTATTGGAGTATATGGTTTACTCACAGTATCAGATAGCACTGCTTGGTCTTGATCTATTTCAGAGTTACCTGAAAAGAGAAAACAAAAAATAGCTGAATAAAGAGACTGCATCAGTATTTATCAACTCCAGTGCTCAGGGATCAACAATAGTTCACATTTTAAGCATATCCCTGATTGGACACAGATGAGCTAATCAGAGGCTCAGTGATTATGTTAAACCAAATGCAGTTAACATTACTGAGCCTCTGGTCAGCTCACCTGTGTCCGAGCAGGGATTGTTCTAAAATGTGTCCTATTGTTGGTCCATGAGAACTGGATGTAAGAGACACTATAGTTAATGCAGCCTCTTATCTCCTCCCCTCTTGGCCAAAGGGGCTCCCTCCTTGCAACACCACATGGTCTCCTACCAAGCTGTTAGGCAGGGCTGCTGGTGAAAGTGGAGAGCAGCTGGTGGGGCAGCATGTGTGATGCAGAGCAGTATTAGGGGACCTCTCCTCAGGGATTGTGTACCGTGAAGCAGCCTAGCATTGCTGCTGCTATGAGGTCCTCCACTCTAGAAAAGTTTTGGTTTAGTCCTACAAGGTGCCCCTCCATGGACTATGGCAAGATATTTTTTTCCCTAGGCAATGTTGTCATAGCTGCACTTCAATGTTTTTTTGGTGCCACTTATTAACCTGCCTGATCTCCTGGATCAGCTTTCTCTGTATGTCCTCCGCCTCCTGCAAATACCTGCACATCTCTTGCTGATGCTTCTGTATTTGTGGGTTATTGTTTGTTTACATTGCCAAAAATGTAGAGGGTTGATGTGGAGCAGTCATGAATGCTGCCAAGCATGGTGGTGTGAAAAACTATGTTTGCTGGTGGAGGTAGTTGCAATGGAGGAGGTGGAGGAAGGGTGCTGTCATTTCAAATGTCTCCAGTTTTCCTGTGGAGCCCGGTGCCATGTTCAGTGCCCACATGAATTGATCCATCTCCTCAATGTCCACTTCATAGGTTGGCTAGTCCGGTGTCACTGATGGTGCTGTAGAAAAAGGATAACAGGTATTTAGTTCTTCTTCATATATGCATAACACAATTTGATGTTTGCATGTACAGTGTTCAAGTAGTTGCATAGGCAAGGTTTAGGAAATACCTTGATGATATATTATAAGTTAATTAAGATATCATCGGTCTCGGTGTGACATAATTTATGTTGTTATCTTGCTGATGGAAACATGGTTTGGCCACAGTTCGGTGATTATACAGACATGGGCAGTTTAATAAATATAACATCACAATTTTTTGTGTGCTTTACAGGGCAACATTATTAGTCACTGATGATCATCAGCTACATTATGTATGTGGTATTTATATTGCAGCTGAGAGTCATTGCTTTGATATACGTCATATCAGTGAGTAAGAGTATATTTGTTGTGATGGTGAATGATGAAGGTGTTGCATGGTTGATAGAACACATACTCACCTTGCACGGTCTCAGGATGATTCATGTCCACTAATCTAGATATTACAACAACTGTTTGTGGGCATCCTGCCCACCAGGACCACATGTGGCTCTTGCTTTTGCTGCTTACTTTGCCATCTTTTTTCTTCACTGGTTCCCAGCAGTCATCATAACAGTGTTTGACACTCTTAACGTTCTTGACATGCATTCTCACAGAGCTAACTTCTGCTGCAACCTCTCTCCACATCCTTGCCCTCTAGCCGGTTCTGATCTCTAGATGTCTAGTGAGATGAACAAACATACAGGGCAGTCACACCGCTCACTCATGGATACACACACAGACACACTCTTACCAACTTGCACTATCCTCATGAACAAAAGTGTGCAAAGGATTTTGTATAAAATAAAAATGAATGTGTGTCCTGTATATGGTTGAGGGCTATGTTTTGGAGGAGTGGAGGTATGTTTTAGGGTAGGGTGGGTATGAGGTATAGGGTAGGCTGGAAAAGGTTGGGATAAAGGCATAAATGTATTCTATTGTTATAATGTGGGGTTATGTAGAGTATGTAAATATTTTATGGCTGAATTTACTGTAATGTAATGAAATATATATTACCAAAGTACAACCCTCCAACTCTCTCTACAGCAAACTCCTGTTCACTCTCTTTAATAAAAGCCTCATCTGGCCCCGGGACCTCTGGCTTAGCTTAAACAGCATGACACAGTCAACGTTTAAGTGGGAATCAAACGCTTATATAGACTCAATGTTACAATGTCTACTATTGTCTTATCACTTTACAGAAGTAACTACTGGACATGCTGCATGTGCTTTACTTTGACTCATAAATTTATCAGTAGGCTGCATATACAGTATATAGTACATATATAGTATATATAGTACACCTCTCACATTTTTGTAAATATTTTACTATATCTTTTCATGTGACAACACTGAGGAAATTACACTCTTCCACAATGTAAAGTAGTAAGTGTACAGCCTGTATAACAGTGTAAGTTTGCTGTCCCCTCAAATAACTCAACACACAGCCATTAATGTTTAAACTGTTGGCAAGAAAAGTGAGTACACCCCTAAGTGGAAATGTCCAAATTGGGACCAAAATGTCAATATTTTGGGGGCCAACCATTATTTTCCAGCACTGCCTTAACCCTCATGGGCATGGAGTTCACCATAGCTTTACAGGGTGCCACTGGAGTCCTTTTCCACTACTCCATAATGACATCACGGAGCTGGTGGATGTTAGAGACCTTGCACTCCCCCACCTTTCATTTAAGGATGCCCCACAGCTGCTCAATAGGGATTAGGTCTGGTGACATGCTTGGCCAGTCCATCACCTTTAACTTCAGCTTGTTTAGCAAGGAAGTGGTCGTCTTGGAGGCGTGTTCGGGGTTGTAATCATGTTAGAATACTGCCCTGCGGCCCAGTCTCCTAAGGGAGGGGATCATGCTCTGCTTCAGTATGTCCCAGTACATGTTGGCATTTATGGTTCCCTCAATGAACTGTAGCTCCCCAGTGCCGGCAGCACTCATGCAGGACCAGACCATGATGCTAAGGGGGCGTAACTAAGGGATCTCAAGTTAAGGGATGCATCTAGTGGAATGTGAACTTAGATTAAGGAAAAAGTTAAGCTGTGTGAGGCTATCCTAGCAGCTAATGTAATCAAGAACAAGATAATTGTAATGTTTTGTAACCAAAACTATATAAGTCTAGTCATGTATGTTACCAAGCAAAAGGGTTTCTTCTAAAAAGACCATGATGGTAAAAACTGTAAAATAGCTAATTTTGAAGAATTACACCTGATAAAAAGCAGCATGTTTTAGAATACATTAAAAACATTATACATTCTGTATTTTTAAACTTTTACATGCAATTATCTGTGCAAGGGTAATGTAGCATATACATTAGTATTATTATTATATTAATATAGTTTATTTATAATGCAACAACATATTCCGTAGAGCTGTACATAAGTTCAGACAAAGAAAAATACAAATTAACAAATAGCAAAGCAAGGAGGGCCCTGTCTTTGAGCTAGGAATCCAAAGTCTATGGTGCATTCTCAAAGTACTTAGGATAGAAACTCACAGACTTACTAAGGTATAGTGAGTGGTAAAGGAGGGTGAGAGAGGTGATAAGCGTGTTAGGGTGGAAGGTGATACGTTTCTTTAAAGAGATTTGTTTTAAGTGAGGTTTTAAATGTTTTGAGGCAAGAGGATAATCCGGTGGAACGAGACAAGGAGTTCCAGAGACTAGGGGCAGCACGAGAAAAGTCCTGGAGGTGGGTGTGAGAGGAGGTGACAAGAGTTCTAGAAAGAAGAAGGTCATTAGCAGAACGAAGAGGGTGGGTGGGGGAGTATTTGGAGATGAGAGCAGAGATGTAAGGGGGAGCATTATTGTTGAGGGCTTTGTAAATCATGATTTTAAATTTTATTCTGGAGGCGAAGAGAAGCCAGTGGAGTGATTGACCGAGAGGTGATGCTGACACTGAACGTTGTGTACGGAAGATGAGTCTAGCAGAGGCATTCATAATGGATTGAAGTGGAGATAGTCGGGTGGTGGGTAGGCAAACAAGAAGCGAGTTGCAGTAGTCTACTCGAGAGATGATGAGCGAGTGTATTAGGATCTTAGTTGTGTCTTGTGTAAGATAGTGACAAATTCTGGAGATGTTTTTTAGATGGAGAAGACAAGATTTAGTTAGTGATTGTGTGTCAGGGATGCAAGACAGAGAGGGGTCCAGCAGAACTCCAAGACAACGGGCCTGGGAGGTGGGGGTGATGATGTCGTTGTTGAGAGAGATGTGAGGAATTGACGATGTGGGAGGGAAGATTAGTAGTTCAAATTTGTTGAGTTTTAGATGGTGGGAGGACATCCAAGAGGATATACTAGAGAGGCAGTTGGAAATGTGTGTTAGAAGAGAGGGGGTAGATATGGTGTGGAGAGGTAGATTTGGGTGTCAACTGCAGGTGGTAATAGAAGCCCAAAAGAGTTTATTAAGGTACCAAGTGAGGATGTGTAGATGGTGAAGAGGAGGGGGCCTAGGACTGATCCTTGGGGTACACCAACAGACAGGGGGTGAGGAGAAGAACAGGTGCCAGAGAAGGAGACACTGAATGATCGATTTTGTAGGTATGATGAGAACCATGAGAGAGCAGTGTTTAGAATACGGAGGTAGAAGAGGATATAGAGTAGAAGTGGATGGTTGACAGTGTCAAAGGCAGTACAGAGATCTAGAAGAAGAAAATTAAAGAGTGACCTTTTGACTTGGCGGTAAGCAAGTTAATGGTTACTTTGGTGAGAGCTGTCTCAGTGGTGTGTTGGGGCCGAAAGCCAAATTGGAAGGTGTCAAGTAGGGAGTTAGAGAAAATAAATTTGGTATTGTGGTTATAGATGAGCTGCTCCAGCAGTTTGGAAGCCAGGGGAAGCAGAGAGATAGGGCGTTAGTTAGATGCGACGTCAGAGTCAGATGAGGTTTTTTTTAAGGTGGATATTACTGGGTTTATACATCTGTCAGCTCATTCATTTACATAGACTCAAGGAGCAGATTTAGGGCCTTGTAAATCTAATGTGTAGCACATTAGGGCTGCATGTTTCAAATTTGGCTGACTTACATTGCTATTAAATAAATATCAATAAAGCTAGGACGTAGCAATGGGTCAGAATTAGCCAATGCCAAAACAGATTGCCATCATGGCTAATGAAAGCCTGCATGATCACATGCAGGTTCCCGACATCAGCCCCTGCCATGGGGGTCCCGATCGGAACCTCCGCTGCAGTTAAAAACACAAGCCCTGCTGCGGAGGGAACTTCAAGTACCCCCGGGCCTTAAAATTAACCACCCTGTGCTGGGGTACCCATTGGGACCCCCACAGTGCCCCCTTGTCACCCAATGCAGCGGGTGTCCCAATTGGGATCCCGAGATGTATTTGAAAATTCAAATTTTCTTTAAGGACCCGGGGTACACAATTGTGCAATTGGGGGTACTGTAAGAACCCCTGCGGCACCCAAAATTACCCCCCCCCCCAATGATGGGGGACCCCTGCAGCCTCCCCATATTAACCCTTGCTGCAGGGGTCCTGATCGGGACCCCCGAGCAGTCAAAATTTTAACCCCTGCTGTAGGGGGCTTCAAGTACCCCCCAGCACCTAAAAGTAACACCCCTATGGTGGGGGTCCCCATCAGGACACCCGCAGTGTCCTCATATTATGTCTTGCAGTGGGGGTCCCAATCTCTTGCAGTGGGGGACCCCCGCTGCATTTAAAAATTCTAATTTCCTGCAGCGGGTCCTGAAAGGACCATAAAGGTCCTTAAAGGACCCGCAATAACTAATAAAGTAACCCCTGCCACCCCATCACACATGAGGGTCATTGTAGACCCTCATGAGAATAAAATTAACCACCTCAGTCCCATAAGGGTCTATGCAGACCCTTATGGGACACTGATTAAACCCCTCAGTCCCATAGATTTGTATACAAACCCTTATGGGACACCGATTAACCCCATCACTCATGGAGATTAATATTGACCCACATGAAAATAAAATTAGTCCTCAGTCCAATAGGACACTGTTAATCCAATATTAACACCATAAGTGCCATGAGGGTCCTCCAGGACCCTCCTGAAACAATGTCTAAGCATTACCCTACACTACAAACCAATATATCTAAATTATCCCCATCTAAGTAATTAAACCCCTTCGAAGTAATAAACCCCCTCTAACTAATTAACCCCATCTAAGTAATTAACCCTATTTAACCATCACCATAACTAATTAACCCAATCACTAACCACTTAAACTCATCTAGTCCTATTTAACCCTGTCTAGTCCTATGTAACCCTAACTGGGCCTATGTAACCATATCTAGTCCTATTTAATCCCATCTAGTCCTATTTAACCCTAACTGGTCCTATTTAACCATAAATGTACCCAGTAACCCCATCCCATAAACCCCCTCCTACCCTACCCTTATTAAATCTAAATTAACCCCAAGTAATTAACCCCTTCTAAGTAATAAACCCCCTCTAACTAATTAACCACATCTAAGCAATTAACCCCATTTAACCCTCACCATACCTAATTAACCCTATCACTAACCACTTAACCACATCTAGACCTATTTTATCCCTTCTAGTTCTATTTAACCCTATCAAGTCCTATTTAACCCAATCTAGTCCTGTTTAAATCTAACTGGGCCTATGTAACACTGTCTAGTCCTATTTATCCCCTTCTAGTCCTATTTAACCCTAACCAGGCCTATTTATCCCAAAATGTAAACCCTGTTCCATAACCCCCTCCTACCCTATCCTATTAACCCCTACACTGCATACCCAACTCCTACCCTACACTATTAACCCCCCTCTACCTCTACTCTAACCTGTTAACCCATACACTACCCACCTAACACCCTAATAAAATCCCTATTACCCCACTAACTACACAAAATAAAATAAAAAACTAGAATTGCAGAAAACAAAAAATGGACATTACTGAAAAAAAAAAAAAAAATCCAAAAATAAAACACCTACAGTATATAAAATAAAAATATACAATAAAAGCAATACAATCCATAAATACATACAGGAAACCCCCCAACTGCATACAATTAAACCCCTAACTACATATATTATTACCCCTAACTACATACATTAGTATGCCTAACTACATACAATAATACCCCTAACTACATAGAATAATACCCCTAACTAAATACAATAAAAAAAACTAAATCTCACCTAAAACAACCCCCTACTAAACCTAGAATAGGGTAAATAAGACCCCTTACCTTGCTCAAATGCCCCTGCAGCGACAACAATTTTCTTTGCTTTGTCCCTAGCATAAGGGCCCTTTCCATGTCCACAGGTCAGGCACCTCCTAGGAGAAAAGAAAGATTAAAATTAGTAAAGAAATAAACACAACATAGAATCAAATACATTCTAAATCATATACGTACCTTTCCGCAATGCCCCCTCCTTCTTGTAGTCTTCGGCAGCAGGTGTCCTCCAAAAAAAACCTACAGGCTAAAAAAAAGGAGCTCCCTGGCACAAATTAGGGTTCTTCGGCATGCTTCCGATAAAATGAAATGGCGCAAAGGTGGGATTTTGTGTTTTTTATTGTATGTAGTTAGTGGTACTAATGCATGTAGTTAGGGGTTTAATTTGTATGTAGTAAGGGATTTCATTTTATGTAGTTGGGGTTTTACTGTAGGCAGTTATGGTTTTTATTGTATGTAATGTATATTTTTATTTGATGTACTGTATGTGTCTTATTGTTATATAATGTAGGTTGTTTTATTTTATGTAACTTAAGTGTTTTATTTTTGGTAATGTTCTTTTCTTATTT
The DNA here is from genome assembly GCA_027410445.1 of Discoglossus pictus. Taxonomy (NCBI): domain Eukaryota; kingdom Metazoa; phylum Chordata; class Amphibia; order Anura; family Alytidae; genus Discoglossus; species Discoglossus pictus. The sequence continues at coordinate 553,317,526 of CM050163.1, forward strand.
TTTGTAATGTTCTTTTTTTATTTTCAGTAATCTCCTTTTTTATTTTGTGTAATTATAGTTGTTTTTATTTTGTGTAATTAGGTGGGTTTCCTGGAGGACCCTCATGACACTTATACTGTTAATATAGGGGTTAATAGTGTCCTATAGGACTCAATATAAACCCCTATTGGACTGAGCGGGTTAATGTTATTCTCATGAGTGTCTATATTGACCCTCATGAGTGATGGGGTTAATCAGTGTCCCAAAAAATCTGTATAGATCTTTAAAATGAAATCCTGGTGTAAAAAAGAATTGCATATAAATATAAAAAAATAAAAAAATATTATTATAAAAAATCAAGTTATTTTATTGAAAGTACAATACAGAAAATAATTTGATCTATTTGGGGGCACTCATTTGAATACCCTTGCAAGTGAATATCAATTTTGCCAAAAAGGAGCAAATTAATGTAAATGCTCCTTAATAGATAACAATATGCTAAATTTGGGATAAACAAAGTTCTTGAAAATATTAATAATGGAAAATATTAATAATAAGGCAAAATAGTTTTTTTTTAACTCAACATTGAACAACATTTACTGTTTATTGATTCTCCAACACTGTAATTTTCATGTTAAATCTTCAATCAAGCCTAGACCGGTATGCATTCTACTATCCAAGTTTCATCTTTATTACACATTCATTTTAAAACTTCATATGAATATTTAATGGAGGATTTATAATTCGCAGTCATATGATGAACAGCCTTTTGGCCATTAAGTCAATTGACAGAAAAAAAATCATCTCTTCAGGCAGAAATTATAACTATTCTATTTCGGTTCCTAGATTGGTGATTACACAGTCACCTATTTTTCATTAATGTTAGATGATAAATTACTCAGCAACCATGATAATATCAGACGTATTACTGGCCAGAACAAATTGGCAGTAATTACTTGAACGATAAAAAAAAATCTTGTACTTTTTTCAGTCCATCTATCCTTCCCCTGAGGGATCATCCTCTTACCAACATTGCAGTTATGTTTCCCTCCGCAAAAAAATAAAATAGCAGATCCAAAACACCCCATCTTAGAGAAAAGCCAAAGAGTTTTATGTTTAACATATGAGAATGAACAGAAAAGCAGGGGAAAGATTTAAGGCTTTTCATACAATTTTGATATGATTTTCTGAATGATAAAATGAAATATATATGTAGATATATGTATGTATAGCAGTATTATAGCAGTATGAGTCTGCTCGTTAAATCTACCGACGTACGTATACTCTGCGTATTTCCGGCCAGTTCAAGGGAAGTTTAAACGGGTTCTACTTAATATTTCTTCATGCAAAACACAGCTTTGCTGATTTTTAAAGCTGCTCTTATATATGCATGCAAAAAAAGTTTGTTCCATGTCCCGTTAACAATGGATACAGTTCAGTTTATATTCAAAAGTGCCCTAGAACCAAACCATGTGGACTACATTGAATACCTGACAAAGAGTAGACATTGCTCTTTAAAACCAAAATGGATGAAGAAAAAGTGTTTACTAAATCAGATTACACCTTAGACAAAACCAAGTCTGTATTGTGGTAGTTAATATTGCAGTAGCCAATATTCAATGGAGTTTTTGTTTTTGTATTGTGTCATAAAAGGAAGATAGTAAACAGAAAAAAAGGACACATTAATTCAACTAGGTAACAGAACACCTTACAGTAGAATGGTTATTATTAGGCCAGGTGAGGTACTATTCTACCCTTTGCAATGGATCCATTTTTTTATTACACTAATAACAGCTAAAAAATCTAAAGTCTTAGGTCTGTTTACAAACACTGACTGTTCCATGATCAATAACAACTGCCAACACCAAGGTGAAGGCTCTGTGAGCACAAAGATTTATAGTTTTCCCTGAACTTCAGGAATTCAGCAAGAAATATTAATTTAGCTGATTCCAGCAGTCATTTCTCTGCATAGATGAATTTGGGAAGGGTTAACTCGCTTTCTGTTTATGCTCTCTGTACGGAGCTGTTGCTATGAGTCTCTTTACCTCATATAAACATACATTTTATTCATTGCGGTCATCAATGGCATGAGAATCCAAGAGAGGGAGAGCCATGGATCCAAATGCTGTAGAAGTGATTTACCCTTATATGATCCAGTAGAATTGAGGTAATCAAAAGTGCAGGAAGACCCCACAGTCACAACCAACTCATATTCTGACACTGAGTGGCAAAATTACATATAATTTTCCTGGATCCTTAAAGACCAGAGGGTCAAATGTACTAAGTCAGACTACAGACATGGGGAGGAAAGAAAACCACTAACACTTATCAACAACATGGAATCGGGTGGAGATCGGTGCACAATTGTAAACTGACTCTGTATCTACTTCATATTATTATCCTCTGCTCTGGCTAGTCACTTTTTTTCTGCACACAGTACTGTGGATGTCTGCCTTTCCATTTCTAATGTGACACAAGTTACATATTATAACACCTGTGCAACTGGACCTCTTCATTGATTTGATTGTAGACATTACCACACATACTTCATACAAGGTTCAAGCTCAACTAGGTTATCTAATGATCTTGAATTAATCCAGGCTTTATGCTGCATCCACTGTCAGTGTAGGTTGTGCTGTGTTGAAATACAACCACCCAAAAGACATAAACACATTCTCAACTACACTATAGTATTTACTACCAAAATATTTCCAAAAAAAGGAAAGAAAATGAACAATAGAGTTCAAAATAACCAAGTAAGAGGACAAAAACGAATCAAAAAGGAAACAGCTTATAGACAAAGTAGGAGGAAAAGAAAACACAAAAACAATACATATTCAAGTTTGTATTGCCTTGTCATATAGTTTAACCCTCTAAGGTAGGCACCATGGATTAGTTTCGTAAAACAGTAAGAAACAGAAAGGAAAAAAAACAAAGGCTGAGTAATGACAACGTTCATGAACAAACACCAAGGAAGGAAGAAATTCCAACCTTAAATGCTGTGGGAGACGGAGAGTAATGAGCTGCTGTCAACCACAAAATGGGAACTTGCAGGTACTATAAAGGTGGAAACTGAGCCCTTATTTAAAGCACAATCAATAGACTCCTAGACACCTTGTGTTATTTGAGTTATACAAGTAGTTTATGTAAGTCACAGACGCTGTAAAGCCCTGTTCCCTTAGGAGGACTGAAGGGGTTAACCTCTCTGGGCAACCTTGATTTAAGACTGCTCCTGGAGTATGGCGGAGCTGCTTATAGACTGATTTTTGCAGTTGGTCTGACCTGAAAAAATAAACACAATATTGAGACAGCAGCCAGCTACTTTTGACCGTTTGGATAGGAGTGGAGACCTGGAAATCTAAAGAAAGTACAGACCAATGATTATACAATATATTGCATTGTTTGTTTTGCTCCACCAAGGTTTAGCTGAATGAGAACTGGTTAGTGAGGAGAACTGTTTAGTGGTTAAGGTATTGCCACGATGGAATTGATTTGTTTTGTTTTGTTTGTTATTTTTGTATGACTGGATACATTTTTAGTAAAACTTGGAAAATAATCTACAGCCTCTTGTATTCTGTCCTTCATCAAAGTGCCTAAAACATGGGGAGAAACCCAGATGAGACTGATAACTTGTCTCAATATGCTGAAGTAATGCAGCTAACCAGAAAATCAAACATTAAGATAAAAACACAGCGTAAAAACATGGAATGACAAAGAACAACCAGCCACACCTCAACACAAAGGATTTCGTAAAAATGTTCTTGTAGGAACACTTTATATTGAGTAGGAGTTACAGAATATAAATGTTCTTCTTCACAAATGTTATGTTAGCCCAAAACTAGTTAGCTTCACATCTACACATATTTAATTCTAACTATAATTAGAATTACAGAACAGAAAAACCTGCATATACAATATATGAATTGCTTTACCAATATGGTTTCTGTTAGGGAACAAGATTGTGGACTGGAATTGATTTGTGTTATAAAGAAAAACATATAAACTTTTCACTTGTAAGTTGGTTCACTAAATATTTGACAGGAAGACTGAAAAATAATTCTTTCCTCACATAAAAATTACCTCCTGCAGAGAAACAAAATGAATAATTGTCAGACAAGACACAGAATGATTCATGGTGGATGTCATCCATAAAAATAAACAGAAGCAGAATGGAACATGTTAGATATAAATACCAAGAAAAATGGTTGCAAAGGGAAGATGAATATGCAAGCAATATTTTTTACTGACTAAATTAAGAGTTTACTGAAGAACAATTAAGTTTTTTCCTTCAGCACCGAGCTGATAAAAATATGAAATATAAAGTAAAATAAAATAAAATATTAGAAATAACAAAAAACTAATAAAAAAAAGAGTTAAACATACAAAATAACTTTTGTTTCATACAATTAAGTAAAATTGGTAGTTTCCTAGGGGTCACCACCAAAATTCCATGAATGTGTATAATAAAACTTATCTTTATTAAAGCTAATTAAATGCCGGTGCTAGTTAAAAAACATAAACTGAGGTCCCTTTGATATCAGTAGTCTAATGTAGCCAAAAAAGGTGCTTGCAGAATGTTGGAACATGGAAATTAATATTAATCTGGGCTATGTAGGGATAAATCCCGAAGGGAAAAATAATGCTTGCAGCCAATGAGGACGAGCATCTGAAGAAGCTGCTGACTCGCTGCTGTCGCTTGCACTTGTCTACCTATCTTTATGGATTTGAGGTAACGGGCAACCCCGACGATTTTCCAATTTTTTGGATATAATTATTGTTTATATAGGGTTTGTTACAGCCTGTTGCTGCTAGTATTAATTTATGTACAAGATATATATATATATACAAATTATGGGTTATATATTTCTAATGTTATATTTCCATTGATATGGCTACTTGGGACTAGCTCTTTTTGTTTATGGTTTTAATTGTTTTTAATTTTACATATATTTGGGTGATCAAGTGATTAAAGGCAATATATAAGGATCATTATCCCTGTGGCCTTTTTATTATATTAGTACAGACTTTCAGCCTTGTTTGGTGACACAAGCACTGTTGGTTAGATTATCATTTTTCCTTTGGGATTCACCTCTACATTTATGGGCTTTTGTTTAGCCCAGATTATTATTAATTTCTGTGTTCCAACATTTTGCAAGCACCGTTATTGGCAACATTAGACTACTGATATCAAAGGGACATCCATTTTTAACTGTCAGCGTTTTTTATTAAGCTTTAATAAATAATTCCTCTATTTGTTTTATTATATTTAAAGATTCCTTATAAATTATATAATGTTTACAATAAGCATTTAAGTATATTAAGTAACACAATTAGTTAAGTCAAACTTTTCAGACTGAAGGAAATAAGGAGTTAGAAATCCATTTTTATCTGTGCATCCATCGAAAGTCTTTAGCTTTCGCTCAAAAACAGAGAGCAAGTGTTATAGAAATGGTCACCACTTGCTCATTTATCAGTTTACTTAGCCTTTTTACTGCAATAAAATAGCAGTACTCCTGTCATCCTGGATTTTATTTAGAGGTAAGTATAAGGTGTTTTTTTATAATCTTTATTATATTATTGTGCTATTCTTGCGAAATATATACAACTTGTCATTTTGCTTTCTGGCTCTCCCTCCCATGTCTCTCTCCCCCTCTCCCTCTCCGGTGTCTCTTCCCCACCGTTCACCCCCCAGCAGCCCCATTCACCACCAGCAACACAATTCAGCCCCCAGCAGCACTATTCAGCCCCAAACCCCCCAAAAGCACCTTTCAGCCCACAAACCCCCAGTAGCATCAATCAGCATCATTTAGTTCCACAATTACACCAGCAACACCATACACCCCCAGCAGTCCCATTCAGCCCCAATCAACACCATCCGACCCCAGCAGCCCCATTCAGCCCCCAACCCCCCTAGCAACACCATTCACCCCCAGCAATACTATTCATCCCGCAGCAGCACCATTCACCCCTGCAGCACTATTCAGCCCTCAAAGCCCCCCCGGCAGTCCCACAACCACCCTCCCCAGCAACACCATTCAGCAGCACTATTCACCCTACAGCAACCTCCTCTTACTTGTGCACTGAGCTCCCTGAGCCAGTTCCCATTATTCAGAGGCTGGATAATCCTAATGATTTTACATGACCCTGTAGAATAAAGCTCCGGCAGGGAAGGATATCCAGCCCACAGAGCTCAATGCACAAGTAAGAGGATGGGGCTGGAGGGCTGCTAAAATTATTTAGTTAAAATAATTTCTTAAATCTAATCCTAATTATCAACATAATAGTCTTCTAAACGATCAATTTTTTATGCATGAATTTACGGTTTCAAAATATTGTATAGCAAAATAAATATTGTATTTGATACATGAGAATCTATTGAGAGTCTCCATTGTAATGTTCATTATTGTTGTCTTGTTTGATTTCTAGCACTGTTATAATGTTATGTTTGATTGAGTCATGATCAATATTACATCACAGTTCGAAAAAATAGCACCCAAGTGCTTATTTTATATGAAAAAAAGTTTTATGTATAAATCAAAGATTTAAATGTTTTAAAAAATCAAATGCTACAAGTTATTTTGTTTATTCTGTAGAGAAAAGACCATTTCAACTTGTTAGAAGGAAAGTTATATTTTTGTTGCAGTGAATTTTTACACCATGGGAACTGTGTTTTATGAAAACTGAACTATTAGGAGAAATTACAGAGAAGGATTGTGGAAAGTAATGAAAAACATACATCTTTTGCACAGGCTATATTCCCTCAAGAAATCATAAAAGTATTAAGTTTGACAAATTTTGGTCTGAATGATAAAAAAACATAAAAGTAGAATTCTCTGTATGTGCATATTTATGAGTCATTTTTCAAATATGAATGCAAAAATGGGTGCGTACAACATAAATTTTATGCATTTCTTTGTTCTAAAAGTGGTTTACAAGCTGGGAATTTGTTATGAGGCTTTATGCTCAATTCTAAGGTTTTATCTTACACTGATTTCTACATGAATATGTACAGACTGATTGGATGTACATTATCCAAAGACACAGTGGTTTGAAATGTAATGAGCTCAACTGAAAAACGTTAAAATTCAAACTAAGAAAGGGTTTGCAATTTTCATAAGCAAATTATAAATAAATATATTGTTGAATAAATAAAGAAATAAATAAAATAAAACATGAAATATATACAAAATAAATATCAATAATAAATATAAATAAGCGCATATATATATATATGTAAATGTTTTTAGATAGATACATTTAAAGAACTATTATTGTTTATGAAAACATTATTATGCATATAACAAATCAGAAACAGCAGTTACATTATCCATATAAACATGTTTTTGAAGAAAGGCCTGCTTTTAGTAGAGTATGCTAGTGTCTAGGAGCTGACATGCACACTTTTCACTTTGTAGTGCTACTTCCTGCCTTTGAGCATGTGCAGGAGAAGAGGAAATGTCACACACTCACCTATGAAGCTCCATATGCTGAGTAGAAGAGAGCAGTAGAAGACATTTTCGATTATTTAAATTACTTATTTTTATTTTTATTTTTGCAGTGGGTAGTGGCTGAAAGATGTGCCTGATGTGCTGTGGTCCATAGGGTCATGGAAAGTAAGACACAACTTACCAACAAACAGACTGTTAATGGGACTTTTAATGAACATAATTATTAGTGGAATGATCATTTCTAGGGTTTTAAGATATTTTTAAAAAATATTAATATTGGCCATAGACTGTACTAGCCATTCATGTCTAAGCTAACTATCTAATAATATTGCATAGATTGTTAGTGAGTTTCCCAGTTTAACCAACCCTTGTGTTATCATACATGTCATGCAGTTAGATCATTTGAATAGTGTGGCACAAAAACAAAAACATATTCAGTTAAAAATACTACTAATAGCCAGGAGCCATTAAAAGTAAATGTAAATTGGGCTTGGGTATCCTATAGCTCAATGGAAGTGCCAGTTTGCCAATAATCACAGTGTTCAGACTAGCATGAGGAGAATAATTAAGCATGCCATCAGTATTTTGTTGTTGTTTAGTCGTTCAGTCATGTCTGATGCTCCGTGGCCCTATGGACTGCAGCACACCACGCTCATGTCAGCCAGTGCCACTCTGAGCTTCATCAAGCTGTTCATTGCTTCAATCCATCCATCCATCTCCACATCTGCTGTCTCCTCATTTGTGTGCCTTCAATGTTTCCCAGCAGTCTTCTTTAGAGAATCCTGTCTTCTCATGTGATATGGCCAAAATATTTGAGCTTTAGTCTCATAATTAGATATACTTCACTGTAAGGTGTGCATATATCATGTGTCCATACTTTTGGATCATTAGTGCACTGAAATTGGAGTATAACTGAGAATCACTGTCAATAAAGTCAGTACATGAAATTCCTCAGACATGAAACTTAATTAACCAACACAAAATCCAATGCACTATCATCTGGAAATATATTTATCTTCTACCAAAGCCTGTGGTTAAAGTGATGAACATATAGATACAAGGAATTACACCATCACATTTCCCTCTTTAATCCAACATATAATTTAATATGTGCTTTCAATCCCTCTTTAAAGCCTAATTTAATTTCCTACGTTCACTCCTTTCTAAACCTTTTCAATTACTATATATACTCAAGTATAAGACAAGTTTTCCCACCCTTTTTCTTAAAACTGAAGGGGAGGGAGAGGTGGGACACAAGAAAGGGGCACAGAGGGGAAGGAGAGGGGGGACACAAGAAAGGGACACAGACGGCACACAAGAGGGGGACACAAGGGGCAGCACATTTCCCACCCTCGGTTTATACCAAAGTCACTACGTTTTCCCAGTATTTTGGGGTAAAATAGGTGCCTTGGCTTATACCCGGGTCGGCTTATGCTGGAGAATATGCAGTAATTATATTTAGTCCATGGAAGTGGTAGAGTCAAACACAGTTAAGGAAATTAAGCATGCCTGGGATAAGTACAATGATATCCTGAGGATAAATATTTTAAGATAGAATGAGCAGAATAAATGGCCCCATTTGGTTCTTATCTGCCATCAAATCTATGTTTTTCATTTTTCCATTTTTCTCTCTCTTTTTATTGTGTTTGTCCTTCTCATCTAATTTTACTTTCAATCTATTAAGTCATTTATGGCTAACCACCATCGACCTCTTAGCTATCAACTATATTACCCCTCCAGTTCATATGTTTCACCTCCATGTGGCTTAAATTATATGTTGGATTAAAGTGGGAAATGTGATGGTGTAATTCCTTATATCCACTGATGTATAATCTATATGTTCATCACTTTAACCATAAGCTTTGGTAGAAAATACATATATTTCCAGATGATAGTGCATTGAATTTTGTGTTGGTTAATTAATTTTGATGTCTTAGGAATTTCATGTACTGACTTTTTTGACAGTGATTCTCAGTTATACTCTAATTTAAGTACACTAATGATCCAAAACTATGGACATTTTCTTGAGGCATACTTGGACATTTCTCAAAGGCCAGGACAATGGTTGAAAACATCAGGTCACAATACTAATAAAGCAATTATAGTAACCCAATATATGGAAAAACTCACTTTACTCCTTCATATTACAATACTGTCCAAATATATTCTATCTTAAATAAATTGTCATTACCTGGGACCTTGAAGAACTATTATTTTGCCATATAAGAAAGATCCCTTATTGTGTTACTATTAGATATCAAAATGAATTTACTAATATGTAGAGTGATATAATCAAAAACTAAAGTTAAAATGCATAAGTAAAAACTTTAACTTTCATATTAAAAATATTTCCACAGTCAGTGAATGAAAACTGCTGTTTTTATTCTTTTAATTGGAAACAATAAAATGACAATTCTCCTGAAAGATCATTCGCAGAAAAACTAAGTACTAAAATGCCTAATTGTATTTTATTTGTTTTTATTCCCACAGCTTGTAGAGAAAAATTAATTAACATGGTGTTTGCCAATTAAATTTTTACATTTTATTTTCCACTACATTATTTTAATTATTTTATTTGGTAACTCCAATGAAATGTAACTTATTCCGAGTACATAGTTAGAATATTAGTTTATTTTTTAAGATGCGTCTGTGTCGTTCTATGCAAATATTATTGAAAAAGCCAGAGGAAAAAGATAAAGTTGACAATGATGAAGTGACGACTAGGAGAAGATAGTAAATACTGTTTTTGTGTATACATTATGGATGTTTTGTTCTAAATAAACTATGCATATGCAACTGTTACTTAGAATACCATTTGTCTCTAACAAATGACAATATATAAATACTATCTGCTTCAGTATGGATGCAAATTGTTTTATTGTATCTTTGCAATGAATATTAATATATTTTCTCAAAGAGCAATTATTATTTTATTTTATTTGTAGAGTTCCAGGTTTACAATAAAATATAAAATGTGACATATATTTGAAGTAAAAATAAATGCAAATTACAGTAGATTGTAAGCTCTTCATAGTAGAGACTCAACTGTGTAGCACCATTTTATCTTATCTTTTAACTTTTTTATACCCTTGTTTTTTTACTAATGTACCCATCCAATCGACTTTATTTAAAATCATGACCCTAACTTACAAAGCCCTCAACAACAATGTACCCCCTTATATCTCTGCTGTCATCTGCAAATATTCCCCCACCCACCCTCTTTGTTCTGCTAACGACCTACTTCTTTCCACCATCTCATTAACTCCTCTTATTCAAGACTATTCTCTTTGCTGACCCTATTCTCTGGAACTCCTTGCCTCACACCATCTGCCTGCATAAAAATCTTCAAAACCTCACTAAAAACACATCTGTTCAAATACGCCTATCACCTTCCACCCTAACATGTACAGCTCTTCTCTCACCCTCCTGTACCACACCCAATACCTTTAGATTGTAAGTTTGCGAGTTTTCAATCTTGTAAGATGCTTTGTGGAAAGCACTATGGCACTAGATTCTAAGCTCAAAGACAGGGCCCTCCATTCTTTGCAGTGCGTTAATACTGCTATTGTTTCTGCCTTGAACTTACCCATGTACAGCGCTACGAAATATGTTGGCGTGTTACAAATAAACAATAATAATAATAATACTTTCATAAATATTGCTATGGAAAATGTTGGTACTTTTTAAATAAGAAGTAATAATAATAGTAAAAAGGAAGGCACTGCGCTGTCATGAGAATCTACAATTCCACAAAAGCCAATGACCAAGGAATGGTTTTCAGATATAAATAATCCAATGAGCCAAACTTCCCCACACAAACTACACCTCAATATTCTTAACCCAACTTAAATGGCACTCCTGGCCCAAATCTCTACATGGCTCTTTCAGTGTATACTAATAATAATAATATTAGAGGCTCCCTGCTCTCACGAGAGCCTGCAATCCAACAATAGTCAATGATACAAAATATGTTGATGAGACAGAATGGTTTTCAGCTATATCTAATCCTATAAAACAAACTTCCCCACACAAATTACACAGGATCTATACCATTGTGTATGCGCAAGAAATCGCCAGCACTGACAGCTGCAGTGCCAGCAAGTAGCCGCTAGATGGAGCCGTCAGGTTTCAGGGAAGGCCTATAATTATTCCCCCCTCCGACGTGAGCAACTCGATGACGCTGAATCAATAGCGAAGCCATCAATATGTTTGGCGTGGGCACTAGGCCCTCGAGGGCCTCGGGCACGCCTCTCATAGCTCAAGGCCTCTTCTGTTGGTGCACCTTCTAGCGTTTGGAGGCTGCACTGCTGCTGCCAATTTTTTGCATAGGTGAAGCCTAAATCCCTACATGGCTTTTCCCTGTATAATATTAATAGAAGTAATAATAATAATAATATTAGAGGCTCTCTGCTCTCATGAGATCCTACAATCCAAAAAAAGTAAATGATAGTTAATATTTTAATGAGAGAGGTCAACGAATGGTTGTTAGATATTAATAATACTATGAGACAAACTTCCCAACAAACAAACCTCCGCACTCCTAACTAACTCAAACGGCACCCCTTTTCCCTCTATTATAATATTATTATTATTATTATTATTATTATTATTATTATTATTATTATTATTATCATTATTATTATTAATAATAATAATGCTAATAATATAATAATAATAATAATATAATAATAATAATATTAATAAAGGCGGTACCCTGCCTACAATCCAACAAAATTGAATGATATAAAATATTTGGATGAAACAGAACAAGGGATGGTTTTCTGATGATCCAAATACCCCCACACGAAACACACCTCCACACTAATAACCCAACTCAAATAGTACTCCTAATGCAAATCTCTATGTGGCATTTTCCTGTATACCTTGCCGCACTAATCCCCCCTTAGAGGCTTTTTACCATATGACGCCCTAAACACTCTAAATACTCTAAACACTCACAGTTCCCAATCTGTGCCCAGTTCTACTTCTGCTCTTATTATCTCATTGTTCGTCTTTACTGGAATAAACTCACATTTTACAATAGACTGTATCGAAAACTTGCATCTCCCTGAAGACTTATTTTGGTTCTTTTCTATTACAGTATGTAGCCACACAGAGTGTGAACGCTGCGGTTGAGGTAGTGCAGGCAAAACAATATTCCACCTCCAACGTGGCACATAAGGCGCGCCGACAGAAGAGTCCTTGAGGTATGAGAGACGCGTCCGAGTACCCGCGCCAAATCTCACACTGCTTGTTATCCCTGCAGACGCAGGACAATGGGGAACCACTGAATGCTAAGCTGAAGAATGCCGGCATCCATCTGATTAAAAGATGGACACCGGGATTCTGCATTTGTCATGATTACATTTGGGACCCCATATGTACCACTGTTATCTGGGACTCTTACACTTTCTGCTATGTATGTTAGTGTGACAATAGTTAACTATGCAGGAATTTGAATGAGTATATGGCCGCCTGGAATGTTTGTTTGGTCAGAGGGGGCACTGGAGGGAGATATGGGGTAATATATTAAGCAGAAACTTGAGTTACTGATGTGGATTTCCAGATGTTTCTCTACTCCCTAGTCTAGTGTAGTCATTAAGTGATACGCTTCACCCAACATCAAAACACAGGTCTGGGATCTGAAGGTACATGGCCAGATAACCCAATGGCAATGGGAGGCAGATTCTGGCTGATGACCTCCTCTAACAGAAGGGGTGTGGGTGAGATCTTTCTGTGTTTTATATATCTCTGTAACAATAAAGAAGAGTTCAGTCTTCTATACACTAAATAACAGTGTGGTCTGATCTCTTGGCGGTCCCATGACTGATATCTGGATTTAAATAGCTGGTGTGCCGAGATGAGAACAAAGTCCCAACCTATAAATGGTTCCTTCTAAGCTAAAGCATGAAAAGTAGGGGTGCATGGACCCCTCAGGTTTTGGGTCGTGACACGGATATTTGTGGAAATTACTAGTAAGATTAGTGTGCTTCTCTCTTTTGGAATAGAGGTGGCCCATTAACCTCTAAAATTCCCTACCTATGACCCTCATTATTTACTCTGACCACCCCCTTATGCAGACTTGCTCACAGCTAACTGAACATAACTTTTTTTTTTAAAGGCCTGTAATTTTATTATTTCTATGGGAATCTACAACAGTATTAGTATTGCTCCTGACTTGAGAAAAAGAGGAAGTGCTCGAAAGCATGTCAAAATATTTATGAATATGTTTGTCCAATAAAAAAGGTATCACTATATACTGCAATACTCTGATTATATGTATATATATATATATATATATATATATATATATATATATATATATATATAAACAAATATATATACCATCTCAATAGTTATTTAGATATTTTTAGATAAATATAAAGCTCATCTGTGTATTGAAAGATTGTAATCTCATGTGCTTTACATATTTCCCAATTTTCTACAGCGGTGTTCAGTTTTACTGCATCGCTCTTGTAATGATAGCCTAGGAATTAATAGGTAATACTAACTGCACATGTGGAAGGTTTATAATAGGACAGTGCCTGAATAATTATTTAATAATGCACACAGCATAATATAAAATAATGAACTTAATAGTGACAGCAGAGTCTTGGAAGTGTTGCTATGCTGTTTGATGACACATTCAGCCATTTTTATTGATAGTAAAGTGGCACTTATTGCAGAATATTTAATTATATTAGTTATACTTGAGAATTTGTTGTTGACATATTTGAATTTATTATTGCTTTTTAAACTATTATTATTTCTTGAAACAGAAGGAGATTGGGTATGCCAGAGGTCTTGTGTTAAATGGTGGTTTCTTGAATCAGGAGGAGATTAGGGATTCGAGAGGACTGAGAAGACCTCTGGCACACCTAAGATATTCAAACAAAAGTTAATAATAATAATAATAATAATAATAATAATAATAATAACAATAAAACTATATATTTTTTTCATACTTGCCAGTCCTTATTGAATGCAGAGACTTACGGTTATGGCTGGTTAAGGAGAAGACAAAATTATCTGAGCTCTATGTTCTCCTGGAGTTTAGCACCTTAATCTGCATTTTAATCATCAAGGATCTCAACATCTAGACCAGAGAGGGACATGAAATAGCCCAAAAAGAACCCAGGTTGGGAGTCACTTATCCTACTGAGACAGCTGCTGCACAAACATACCCGCATACCAAATGTCATCCTGGCAGGTAACGTTTAGTTACAGCTGAACAGCACTTGGCGCTGTTAATCAAATTCACAGACCAAAGAGGGAAAGAGAGACTGGGCCCGAGATTTTAAATGGAGATGGGGCTCTGCAAATATCATGGTTTTGCTGCTCTCTTATTCTTTATTAAAGGAAGAGCAAGTCTTGAGATCTTAATACTAATATGATGAAATACCTGAAAAGTATATATATAAGTAAAAATATATACATACCAGTAACTTGCCCATCAAAAATGATGCAATAATATTTGAAGTGTCTCTACCCCTCTTCCCTGTGTCTCTCTCCCTTCTCCTTCCCCTGTATCTCTCCCCTCCCTTCCCTGTGTTTCTTCCCTCCCTCTCCCTCCCTGTGTCTCTCTTCCCTCCCTCTCCCTCTCCTGTATCTGTTCCCTGCCCTCTCCCTACCGTGTCTCTTCACTCTCCCTCCACGTGTTTCTCTTCCCTCCCTTACCTGTGTCTCACTCCCTCATCTCCCTCCCCCGTATCTCTCTTCCCCCCTCTCCCTCCCCATGTCCCTCCCCCCCTCTCTCTTACCCCCCTCCCCCCCATAAGCACATCTCATTGCGCATTTGAAGTGTAGTGCGCTATGCGCATGCACAATTTGCACTGCGTATTGCAGAAGCGCCAGTATCAAAGTGTGTAGCCACCCGCCGCCAATGCGCATGCACGGCGGGAGCATTACACACTTTGATAACTATTATATGTGATACAGTGGGGGTAAAAAGTATTTGATCCCCTGCTGATTTTAAATGTCTGTCCACTGACGAAGAAATTATCAGTCTATAATTTTAATGATAGGTGTATTTTAACAATGAAAGAAAGAATAACAAAAAAAATGCATGTCAAAAATTTTATAAATTGATTTGCAGGTCAATGAGGGAAATAAGTATTTGACCCCTTTGTCTTAGTACTTCGTGGCAAAACCCTCGTTGGCAATCACAGAGGTCAGACATTTCTTGTAGTTGGCCACATCTCAGGAGGGATTTTATCCCACTCGTTTTAGTAGATCCTCTCCAAGTCATTAACGTTTCAAGGCTGATGTTTCAAGGCTGAACTTGTACCTTCAGCTCCCTCCACAGATTTTCTATGGGATTATGGTCTGGACACTGGCTAGGCTACTCCAGGACCTTAATGTGCTTCTTATTGAGGCACTCCTTTGTTGCCTTTGCTGTGTGTTTTGGGTCATTGTCATGCTGGAGTAGCCATCCTTGACCCATTTTCAATGCCCTGGCTGAGGGAAGGAGGTTCTCACCCAAGATTTAACGGTACATGGCCCCGTCCATTGTCCCTTTGATGCGGTGCAGTTGTCCTGTCCCCTTAGCAGAAAAACACTACAAAGCATAATGTTTCCACCTCCATGTTTGATGGTGGGGGTGGTGTTCTTAGGGTTCTAGGCAGAATTCCTGCTCCTAGAAACACGGTGAGTTGAGTTGATGCCAAATAGCTAGATTTTGGTCTCATCTGATCACAACACTTTCTCCCAGTTCTTCTCTGAATCATTCAGATGTTCATTGGAATACTTCAGATGGGCCTGTACATGTTCTTTCTTGAGCAGTGGGACCTTGTGGGCGCTGCAGGATTTCAGTCATTCACGGCGTAGTGTGTTACCAATTGTTGCCTTGGTGACTATGGTCCCAGCTGCCTTCAGATCATTAACAAGATCCTCACGTGTAGTTCTGGGGTGATTCCTCACCGTTCTCATGATCATTGAAACTCCACGAGGTGAGATCTTACATGGAGCATCAGACCGAGGTAGACTAGCAGTTATTTTGTGCTTCTTCCATTTGCGAATAATCACACCAACTGTTGTCACCTTCTCCCCAAGCTGCTTGGCGATGGTCTTGTAGCCCATTCTAGCCTTGTGTAGGTCTACAATCTTGTCCCAGGCATCCTTGGACAGCTCTTTGGTCTTGGCAATGGTGGAGAGTTTGGAATCTGATTGATTGATTGCTTCTGTGGACAGGTGTCTTTTATACAGGTAATGAGCTGAGATTAGGAGCACTCCCTTTAAGTTCTCCTAATCTCAGCTCGTTACCTGTGTAAAATACACCTGGGAGCCAGAAATCTCGCTGATTGATAGGAGATCAAATACTTATTTCCCTCACTGACCTGCAAATCAATTTGTATTTTATTTATGCGTTTTTCTTGTTCTTTTTTTTTGTTTGTTATTCTGTCTCTCACTGTTAAAATACAACTATCATTAAAATTATAGACTGATCATTTCTTTGTCCGTGGACAAACGTTCAAAATCAGCAGGGGATCAAATACGCCCCCCCCCCCCCACACTGCATATATATCTATATATATATATATATATATATATATATATATCATAAAAATTGTAACACAGTATTTACTTCTGGTTATCAATAGTCAGTAACACAACCTAATATTCGTTGGGCTTGAATAGGTTGCTAGACTAATGTTACCCAGATTCAAGGACAAGTTGCAGATTCTCAGGTCAAGTTGCAGAAATGATTTGTAGAATAAAAAGAACAATAAAAGCCATCTTTCTAGCAGCTATGCCTGTGTACTGTCATTGAGCTTGGAAGCAGGCTGAGCTGATGTCACTGGCCCTGCAATATGACATCATTAGCCTGACTGTATACACAGAAATAACTGACCTATTGTACCATGCTTGTAGCTGCCCCCTTTACTCTGCATGCTTGGTCTGAAGCAGATCCTATACTACAGAACACAGGAAGGGCTGGTCACGCCCAGGGTGGCACAGGAGGACTGAGATACTCAGCTGTGCCTGTAGAGAAAACATACAGTTTAAAAGCTAAGAAAAAATATTAACTTATTTGCTTTAAACTGTATACTACATACTACTTTTTAACAGCCTACGCCCACCAACAAACACTTAAACTTTACTTGTAAATGCACTACAGTGGTCATTTAAATCTGCTGAAATCTATCCCATAGTAATGTCTGATCATGCACCTGCATCAATTACTATAAATTCAGCCTTGTCAAAGGGTAAATACTCACATTGGAAACTCCTCTCACAATTGGCCATGGATAACCCTTTTAGAGGGAGCTGGTGTTTAAATATGGGGAAATTATACATTGTCAAATAGACAACAAATATCTGACATTTCTTTATTCTGGAATCTAGGAAAAGCTGTCATTAGGGGCGATCTCATATCCTATGTAATTTATCAAAATAAGATTAAACACCAAGAATATTTACAAACACATAACATTTTAGCTAAAGCATACAAGTATTACCAGATGCATTTCACTCTAAAACTCAAACAAAAATACTTAAAGGTATATGGAAGTTTTTAAATGTTTCTTATCTAACAACCACTGATTAAATTACATTAAAATTGAAATCTACTTACAGATTTATTTGCAGCAAACTGAAATCTTGATTTCCACAGCCCCATAGCTACCTATGTTGGCACCCCATACTAGCCTATTGAAACACAGCATTTAAGTACGGGTTTTAACCTTGTGCAGTTTAAATTGACTGTTAACTGTCAAACTGCATACTTGGGCGGCATCACACACAAATGCTGCGAGGAGAGAGAGGGAAAGAGAGAGAGAGAGTGAAAGAGAGAGAGAGAGAGAGGAAAAGAGAGAGAGGGGGAAAGAGAGAGAGAGAACAAGTGAAAGAGAGAGTGAAGGAAGCTGATACCCGGAATTGACTTTCAGCTGGGTTGGTGTGGAGGGAGAGAGCGATCTGTAGCAGCAAGCTGCAGTAGTTGATTTATAGAATTGACTTCAATTAGGAGTGGTGGAGTATCTGCAGTACGAGCTGAGTGGTAACTCTCTGTTAGCTTTACCAAACACCATCAACCCGTTCCAAAACACTGCAGTGCAATTGAATTTGAAATAAAATTAAAAAGAAAACTATATATTTAGGCTGCTGGGATAATCAAGTTTTTTTCTGCTCTATTTGGCATATAGGCTCATAGATATATTAGGAGATAATGGGTCTCCAACCTTACTCCAAGCAATGCAGACCTCGACAAATTCTGGAAATGACGTATTAAGGCAAACACCATCTATATATACACATCAAGGCTATACTACCAGTCATTTCTTATAGAACATCTAGCTGACCCTATAAAAATACCTTATTCTATAGCATTGAATGTTTAATAGTATTCCAAAGAGCAAGATGAATTCCAAAGAGCAGGCCTACATTGGCTTCTATGCTAATCCCTATTTTTCTAAATTGCTGCCGGTTTAGGAACAAAGTAAAAGTAACTAGCTGTGTTAATCATTAATTGCGGAAACATTGTGATAGTTCTGCTACAAGTGACTGTGGCGAGCTATAGACAAAAATTACGGCAAACTTTCCCATTGATTTTTGCACTGACAGAAGATAACAAGTTACTCTATGAGACTTTAACACCAAAAACCTATGCTAATAAGTCTTTACGGATCACTTGCAAAATATTATGAAACCTTTTGTATTGAAAAACGTCTTATTTATATTGACGAGCTTGGCCACTGATGGATAAAGTTGTCTTGGAAGGAAGGCTGTCCTCATTGGAAAGATTGGGGTACACCAGATGGGGTCTTTTGATTTCACTGACACATCTTCTCGGGAAATCGTTTTGTTATCCCCTATGTCATTGGAGGAGATGATTAATGAATACAATAGTCTGAAATGAAAGAACGGGTCAGAGTTTGTCATGAGGAAGTAGTATGATCCGTACCCGATGATGGCTTAGCGACTTGGAGCTATGAGCTCTGAGATCCGCAACTTGATTTGAGAGTGAATAGGTATGCCAATAAAAACGACTTAGAGTAAATGATTCAAAGGAAGGTCTTAAAATGTGCATGAAGGTTAAATTATGAGCTTCGAGCAAGCATGAGAAAATTGCCATTATGGAGTGTCGATATATGGTGTGCAAATGAATAGTAATATTTAATAGGATGATGAGATCTTTATGGTAGTTAAACAAAAAAGGGAGTGAATATGGAAGTGAAGGGACACTAACAGTGAATTAAGTAATGATAGTGAATATGGCTAAAAGTGGACGATAGTAAGGATTTGGAGGTTTTGACAGCGGGTAATACTGGATTAGTGACAGTGTAATGGGTAACGTATTGTGAAAGAAGAAAATGATTATAATAGTGTACTGTCTTTTTAAGAAGTGTTAGATAGGTAGTGGTTAGTGACACTTTGTAGAAGAAAAGAATGTGATGAGGGAATGTGATGTACAGTGGATATAAAAAGTCTACACACCCCTGTTAAAATGGCAGGTTTCTGTGCTGTAAAAAAATGAGACAAAGATAAGTAATTTCAGAACTTTTTCCACCATTAATGTGACCTATAAACTGTAAAACTCAATTGAAAAACAAACTGAAATCTTTTAGGTAGAGGGGAGAAAAATATAAAAATAAAATAATATGGTTGCATAAGTATGCACACCCTAAACTAATACTTTGTTGAAGCACCTTTTGATTTTATTACAGCACTCTTTTTGGTATGAGTCTATCAGCATTGCACGTTTTGACTTGGCAAGATTTGCCCACTCTTCTTTGCAAAAACACTCCAAATCTGTTAGATTGCGAGGGCATCTCCTGTGCACAGCCCTCTTCAGATCACCCCACAGATTTTCAATCGGATTCAGGTCTGGGCTCTGGCTGAGCCATTCCAAAACTTTAATCTTCTTCTGGTGAAGCCATACCTTTGTTGATTTGTTGTCATGCTGAAAGATGAACTTCCTCTTCATGTTCAGCTTTCTAGCAGAGGCCTGAAGGTTTTGTGCCAATATTGACTGGTATTTAGAACTGTTCATAACTCCCTCTATCTTAACTAAGGCAGCAGTTCCAGCTGAAGAAAACCAGCCCCAAAGCTTTATGCTGCCACCACCATGCTTCACTGTGGGTATGGTGTTCTTTTGGTGATGTGCAGTGTTGTTTTTGCGCCAAACATATCTTTTGGAATTATGGCCAAAAAGTTAAACCTTGGTTTCATCAGACCATAACACCTTTTCCCACATGCTTTTGGGAGACTTCAGATGTGTTTTTGCAAAATGTAGCCTGGCTTGGATGTTTTTTCTTCGTAAGAAAAGGCTTTCGTCTTACCACTCTACCCCATAGCCCAGACATATGAAGAATACGGGAGATTGTTGTCACATGTACCACACAGTCAGTACTTGCCAGATATTCCTGCAGATCCTTTGATGTTGCTGTAGGCCTCTTGGTAGCCTCCCAGACCAGTTTTCTTATCGTCTTTTCATCAATTTTGGAGGGAGCTCCAGTTCTTGGTAATGTCACTGTTGTGCAATATTTTCTCCACTTGATGACGACTGTCTTCACTGTGTTCCATGGTATATCTAATGCCTTGGAAATTCTTTTGTACCCTTCTCCTGACTGATACCTTTTAACAATGAGATCCCTCTGATGCTTTGGAAGCTCTCTGTGGACCATAGCTTTTGCTGTGGGATACGACTAAGAAAATTTCAGGAAAGACCAACTAGAGCAGCTGAACTTTTTTGGGGGTTAATCAAGGCACTTTAAATGATGGCAGGTGTAGGCTGACTCCTATTTCCCACGATTTTTAATGTGATTGCTTAATTCTGAACACAGCTACATCCCCTAGTTATAAGAGGGTGTGCAGACTTATGCAACGTCATTATTTTTCTTTTTTTTTTCTTCCCCCCACCTAAAAGATTTCAGTTTGTTTTTCAATTGAGTTGTACAGTTTATAGGTCACATTAAAGGTGGAAAAAGTTCTGAAATGATTTATCTTTGTCTAATTTTTTTACAGCACAGAAACCTGACATTTTAACAGGGGTGTGTAGACTTTTTGTATCCATTGTAACTTATGAAAAGTGAAATTGGAGATAGTATTAAGTAGCAGGATTTAAAAACTGCAGAAGTTGGTATAAAAAAACTAGCGACTTGCACGTCAAAAATGATGGCAATAGAATTTTAAGCCTGGCAATGGTGTTTGCCACACAATGCAAGGCTCTCCACCTCTAACCTGCCTGCCTCGCGATGAACGCCTTCGGCGCTCAATGCAGGCCTTTCAATGAGTGCTTTTGGCGCCTATCCCAAGCCAAAGGCGCTCATTGTGAGTCTCCCCCCTCTACCTCTCCCCCCTCTACATGATAGAAGGCGCTCATTTCGAGCCTCTCCCCCCTCTACTTTACTGGCCTTGCGATAAGCGCAGTCGGCAGGAGTAGGAAGCCATGGGGAGGCAAACAGAAAGGAGAGGGACAAGGGAGAAACAGGGGAGAATGAAGGGGAGACAAGAGCAGGGACAGAAGACAAGGTGGGGGAACTGCACAGAAACATTGCAGGGGAAGCGTACCAGCAGCTGAGCCACAGCAATGGCGGAACAACATCGTGGACATGAGACCAGCATCTGCACACAAGACCAGCGTCTGCACATGAAAACGATGTGCAGGTAAGTGATGAGTGAGCAGGGGCTTATAAAGGGTATGTGGGATATGGCTCCTCCCACAATTCCAGTAAATTAAACTGGTAATATATATATGAAGAGTGAGGTAGTGTGAGTGTCCAGTAATCTAGATGAATAATCAGAGTATTGCAGTATATAGTGATACCTTTTTTATTGGACTATTCATAGTTTTCATGACGAGCTTTGGAGAGCGCACCTCTCTTTTTCAAGTCCGAAGCAACTCTCAAGAGACACCATGTGACTGTGTATCTACAGAACAATAGGTGTTGATACGATTAATCACAATTAAATTGTTTAGTCAAGTTAATAGTAGAATGTATTTAAAGGGACATGGAAGGTTTCTAGATTTCAGTAGGAATATTATATCCGTGTGTATCTATTTACTTTTATGTACTTTATTTTATTATTTAATAGGTGTTATTTTCTGCATAAAATCTTACAAATACTAATTGGTTTCTCCCCCCTACATCTCATGAAGACAGTGTAATTTTATGTACAGGGTGAACAGGGTCTCATAATAACCAATCAGTGGCAACATTCTGCAACATGGTGCTTGAGAGAGGTCCCTGACAGTCTAATTTGAAACACTGCACTTCACAGTCTGTGTATTCATGTGCTGCATGAGCTACAGTGGGCAGACCTAAACTGGCACAAGTTGTACGATTTTAGGCAGAAAAATACAGAGTTTATTAGCACTTTCTTAAATAAAATAAAGTATATAAAAGTAAATAAATAGGTATATTGTATTGCTACTAAAATTCAGAAACAATCTGTGTTCTTTTAATTGCTACATAAAAGCAATTACTAATTATTTGTGCTAAACATTACTGTGCGTTATTTACTATTTTTCACTTTATATAATTAGTATGTAATATTATTATATGATGGTAACAAGATTATATTAATTACTACCGAAATATTAAAGAATCACCATATATTTATTTTTTTATTTAAAATTTATTTTGAAGAATTATATATACCGGTATATATATATATATATATATATATATATATATATATAATTAATTGCACATTATCAAGTGTAGTTATTCAGAAACTACATAGAAAACATATTTTATTACATTTGTATTTGATGTGTATATGCTTAAAGGGAGCCATGTATATACTGGTTTTGGATTAATAGAAGGAGAATACATGGTGTTCTCATTTGCATATTCCCGCCCAGGGTCTCATATTGACTGTATTCCTGCGAAACCTTAGTAGGTAATACGTTTTGTAACTTATTTTTTAGACTTTCACATGGAGTTCACAGTTACCAATGTACTATTAATTTTCTGTAATATATAGAGTATATATATGCACGTCACTGATTCTGGCAACGAGAAGGTTAATTCTAAGTCGAGAGAGAAAGCACTTGAAGTATTACCAAGCTTCTTCAAAACATTGCATATTAATGTAAAAACCATAGGTAGTCTTGGTATTTATTTCAAACACATAATTCAAAAGCTTTTAATTGCATTTATTGAAAAATGTTCCTTGACCTCACATCCAGTGAATGGCTGCCTCTGACAAAGAGAAATGACTTGCATTTAATTTAAGCTTTGTTTTTTCTCTCTGTCTTTAAATAAATATGGCCTAGGTTACAGCCACCATATTCAGTGTGTGAAAATGAAAGGAGAATACTTTATAATTAAACATTATTTTATGATTTTAGTTTTTTTCATGTAAGTGAATAAAGAGCGTTTGTTGAGTATCAGAACTTTCAGCGAAATTAAAGATTTTTTAATCCAAAATCTGTCAAATAAATTAGAATTAAAAACAAGAAAGGATACATCAAAAACTAGATGGTATTAAACAGAGCAGTGACAGGCACCAATTTTACTTGAACGTAACCCAAAAGTCTTAAAAGGGATTCACAGAATTTAAAAAGATTTTATTTGATTCATAGTAGAATATTAAAATCGTATTTGGAAAGCGAGATGTGAATTAATTTGTAATAAAGGCACAGATAATGTGAAGTATTTAGGATTAGACTGTATAGCTAAATAGGTACTATCATGATCCCCCTGACAAAATTTACACGTACCCTCCAAATATTGATCACTGAACAAGGTTTCAGAGTATTTGAAATATCTACTTTCAACTCTATAACAAAATCATTATAAAGAAATGTCTTCTGGTACTCCACGTCATCTGGATCATCATACATCTGTTCCACACATGTGCCAAAAAGTACAACAGTACATCTACAGTACTATGTGGTTGTGGGACCAGGCTCAGTAGTTTTACAGTATTTAATATGATATGTTATGTTGATTACCCTATGTATGTTAATTGCTGTTTGTTATGTTGCTTCTCTATGTGTTTTTGCCTTAGATCTGTTGCATGTTCAGTTCATGAGGAATTAACTTGATTTAGAATGTGATGATGTAATCTGTAACTATCATGTTGAGAGACAGTTATGCAATCTGTCAAATACGTAATCCTGCGTGATGGTAAAGTCTGCTCTGACTGAAGTGCATGTATGCTCCTTTCTGGGAAACAGTGAGGTAGCAGCTATCACGGAATGACTAGATTAATATATATATGGAATAAGATATCTGGAAGATATATAGTGAAGATAATAGCTGCCCTGGTCCCGTAAAACTAGGGAAGTGGATGTTATGATGCCTTGCATATGAAACATTGTATTATTAATTTATATAAAAACAGAAGACTCACAGCCTGTTACAGAATGTTATCAGTTCAAGTTTAAATATATATCTATTGAACCTGTTATGAATTTCAACAGCAATAAAAGCTGTCCCTGATTCTTTTTTATATGCTGATCCTGTGGTCATATTTTTAAATGCTGTATTAATGCAAGTGGATTTTAGATGCATCAGTTGCCTTGGTAAAGGGATCAAAATAACCTGGCAGATCTGCTGGGTAGGTTTGGCCATAACAGCCTTATCAAGCCCGACTAAAGAAAACAGATCTCCACAGGTACATACCCTCCCACTCCAGAGTACCGACTGGGAATGCCATGGGAAGTGTCCAAGGACCGCATGATCAAGGTTTGGAGACCTAGATTTTGAAAACAGATAAAAGTCAGTGGGCCTATCTTATTTGCTTAATCTATCTCTCTAAAAAAGTCATCAGAACAGTTTAAAATACATTTCTGAATAGGTCAATTTTATGTACTTCCTCTGGAACACTGTAGCACTTATCTACCACCATTTCTGTAAAGTAGTGACTCCATACTTTACCTCTCTACCCTATAGCTTCAAGTCATAAAGTATTTTTCGGTTATTCATTTTTTTTTAAAATGTACTTCCTTGCTGAACTTATTTCCTTTCATATATGTGGCAAATCAATGATCTTGGATTACTTTTATTTTAGTAATATGTTTTTGGATATGCAATCTCCAGAACTGCACAAAGTGTATTGATTTGATATGACCAGCGTTTTAATGGGCCAGTCAAAGATGTTAAAATTCAGAACCCTGCCTGCTGCCTGGGACACAAAGGTCAAATCATTGTAGCAAAAAATACACAAGGAAATAGAGCTCAAAATAATCCAGATGAAGGAATAGTGGGCAGAGTACTCCAACTAAAGATTAACTCACACATCCTCAAAGTGGACAGAGACAGGAGGTACTTGGGCCAGAATATGGGAACACGCCAGAGCCTGCGTCATGGCCTCACATGGCAGTGAAACCTCCACTGTAAGTCACTGCGACCTGGACTTATAAATGGCTAGTTTGGCTAATGCCGGGATCAGGTTAATGAGGAGGCTCCTGGCCCTATTGCCCTGGGACACTGGACATATAAAAACTAAATGGCGAGGGGTCAAATGCAGCTAAAACTGTGAGAGGAGGCCCATCAAAAGTGATTAGAGGGACTGCAGTCTAGCACAACTAAAATAAATATGGTACATGGATTCTCCCTTGCCACAGAATGAATAGGTGGCTGCAGAGTCTGTGAAATTTGCCAGGTACCCGATCGTGCTCAATGCACCATGTGTCACTCTCAGACTCAAGTATTCTTGCCCTCATCAGCTGATAAGGCCTCCCTTCAGATGGTATCGGGAGGGGTAACAAGGGCAAGGGAGTACACTGCATGGAGCATGAGAGAATGCAAGCTCTTCCTCAGCACACCTTAAAAGCATGCCGAAGCTATGTCCATCAAACTGGATAGTTTGGGCTTGTGGCTTGTGTCCAATGCAAAAAACGGGAGCGTGGGTGTGGGAAGATACATGTGGTACTACCGTCTGCAAAGTCCTGTGAAGGTGTGTGAGTTAGAGGAGATGGTATTCTTTATCTACTGGAGCAAACATTCTAGAACGTTAGGTGGCACATATCCCAGACAGTGTGCAAGCTCCTAGAGTGACAACCAATCTGAATGTACAAAGTCTAGAATAACCCCAACTCGGGTCATCCTTGATGAAGGCGTCTAATGATATTAGGGCATTCCAACGATGGCGCCCCCACTGCTGTGTTATGCAAAAGGTGCTCTGTAAAATTTCCTCCCCCAAATGCATGCCTTCCCTGGTTACGAAGACCAAGAGCCACATTAAATTCCAAGCGTGTATGTGCAACGTGAGACCCGCAATGACTATGGGCTGGAACTTTTGCCGATTTACTGAGCTATTAAATTAGAACATGCTGCGATTTAAGGGCTTGAGAGCTAAACCGTAAACCATTTTTTGCACGTTGGATGTGCAGCCGTGAACGATCAATTAGCCAAACTTGTAGTTACGTGTTTAGGTGGAGCCAATGGAAAGAGTGATCGTCAGAATTTCGTCACTGAAAAATGGAGATGGGATTTCAAAGTCTTACGGGATTCAATTACGAGTTACGATTGGACCCACATTCCATATATAATGCAATATTGATAAAGCCGTAAATATGTTATTCTATTACATGCAAGTTCCATTATATGTATTAACACATTGATTGCCAGGATCGATGTAACACGGAAATTAAACATGAAATAAAGTATTTTATTTGGCAGATTACAAGCTTGAGAATGTTGTGCTATTAATTCTAATACCTAACATCACTTTCCCTGTTGAGAAAAGTGCAGTAGGGCATGTATATGTGCATTTAAAGTGCTATGGATTGGATTTCACCCTCTTGCCGGTCCTCTCTCGCACTCCATTTGCGAGTTACGGGTTGAACGCCAGTGATTTTGATGAAATTTAATAGCGCGATTGGAATGTAGCAGTTACAGGCTTGAAAGAACAAAGGATTTGCGGGCTTGTAAGTTGAAGGGTTTTCTCGCTCCTACCCCGCAATAGCCGTAAGTCTTGCAGGCTACGTTACGGGCTACGGTTTTACACGTTAGGGGAATTTAATAGGGCTACAAGTCAAATAGAGGTAAATAAACAATTGTCCAGACTCTGAACTTGTAACAAGTGGGTAGCAGGTGATGGGTTTCTTAGTTAATCAGCAAGGATATGTGCTATGTTGCATTCATGCAGCTATGATTGTATTTGACTCATCCTGCTACCCTCTTGCCTTAAGGGCTTGCATATAAAACAGTGGCTACAAACCCCCCACTACGTTGTATGCAAAATATAACCCGTTCGTTATACACCTAAAAATATTTCAGCACTACAATATAGATCATAATGCTTCATCTTCAAAATTCTGTAAATATTATTTTGTTAAACAATTAAGTAGTCCTTGGTGTTCAGTATAATCACATGACATACACGTAATTCCCAAAGGGTTCTTCTTATTTCTACTTAATATCCTTGCCTCAAAGAAACATCCATCCATATGACTGAAGACAATTTACATTAGCTCAATTATGTGTTTAATTATGTCAATCACAAGGGCTTAGAATGAATTTGAGCTTCTCGCTTATGAATAACTCATATGATATGTTGAAATGTTCTGTGTTCAAATAGTCCTTTCCTGTTAAAGCCATGGCTAGTGAGTCTTGTGTCTTTACAATAACCTAGTTGTCAAGTTTAACTTCTGGATAGCTGAATTGCCTTCTAAGATAAATTTGTTAATACAATTTAGATGAATGCACCAGCCACTTGGCAGCTGAAAACAGATTGGTGAAGTTCACTGGCAGTAAAATGCCAATCTCTCCCTGGCTGTTATACGTTCCTATAAAAGGTATGTTTACTGGGAAGAAGGAATATTAGAATAATACTGGGAGACGGTGTCTTAAACCTTGAAGAACCATTCTTTGTAAAGTTTGACCGCCCAAGACCAGCCAGCAAGAAACAGAATGGAAGTGATGTCAGGAAGGAAGGGTGGTCGCTCTGACTATTTACTTACAGGATATATTTTAAAAGTTGGCTCAAAGATTGTTAGTAGTTTTCTGTCTTGATTCAGGGTTTGATTTGATTTATGGTTCAGCTACAAGATATTAAAGTGACTAGCTGCCTATACCATCTAATTCTCCTGGATAGGCATCAATTCCACAGCCTAGATACTATAGTCTGAAGAACTTTATGTTATCAAAGAGGTATATCATTTTATAAAGGGATTAAATGTTTCCAAAATTGAAGTTTTGTGTGACTTTTATAGATGTTTGGCAACTCAAGACTACCAATAGATACATAAATCCTAAATTGTCTTGGCCGTGGCAGCATTGAATAAAATAATTTGTGCTGCAGAACATGTTTTTATATAATATTTTGACAGAAACGTGATACTTTTTTTAAATTACGTGTTAGACTTTATCTGGCGCTACAGGTCTAATAAAATACAGATTTTGTGTAACTTTAATTAGTTAGTGCTCGTAATGTTCGAGCTGTGCTAAAATCAATGGAGTTCTAAGGCTGGTTTTGCGCCTTTGTCTGGCCAGTAGTGATTGTGGGCGGGTAACTCATAATCGGATTGCGAGTATGTAACAGAATATGTGGCAATTTTCAGAGCCCAATGTTAGTACAGAGGCTATACAGAAAATATCTGTCACCCAACTTTTGTTGGAAGCTATTTAACATATATTCCAATCAATTAATTAATCTACCCAATATTATAGTATTCATGAGATCCAATTTTTATTTTGCTACCTCACATTTACTGCATCAATATGGCTCTTGTTGACATAGACCAGTTGGCTTTATCCTTTATTGTCAGCCCGAGTAGAATGTAAAGATGGATCTGCACAGGGATACAATAAAGTACTTATTCAAACAGCGAGTGGTATTTTTAATCATTGATGTCTTTCATTGGTTATTTATACATCAGTTACAAAAAGAAAATAAAAAAGTTACAATTCAAAAAACAATATACATCAAGTCTTGCAATCAAAATACCCTCCCCTCCTTATACTTAATTGTATTTTTTTTATTAATTATTTATTAATCTATTCTCTCCCCAATTTTTTTCATTTTTACAAAAATGCTACAATCTTAACCCTGGTAACAAAAGTTAACTCTGTAAGTCAACAACAATTTTATAAAATAATCAAAATGATCAGTTTATATCCAAAGACTATTTCATCCATCCTACTCAACAATTGAAGATCTCTGTACCATAATTTAGACTTTAATCAAATATAAAACTTTGTTTTAATTATAAAATGTTTAGATAATTTACATTAGGTCGTAATGTTCCCATCCTGGCAAACAGTGAGTGTTTCTTTATTTTTATTTTTTTATACTTTATATTTGCAGCTGCTTTAAGAATTGACTCACACAATCACCATTATTTAGCTCTTTTACATATTTTATCTGGTTTACTAAGATAACCTTTGTAAATTGCTCTAGTATGGGCAGTTGACTTTTGTACTCTAGCCATTTTCCATCGTATATCTCATAACTGCTGTTTTCATCTGGATTAATTCCAGAGTCAAAGTGCTTATGTTG
Source organism: Discoglossus pictus (assembly GCA_027410445.1). Classification (NCBI taxonomy): domain Eukaryota; kingdom Metazoa; phylum Chordata; class Amphibia; order Anura; family Alytidae; genus Discoglossus; species Discoglossus pictus. Next base: position 553,347,348 of record CM050163.1, read on the forward strand.
TGTATATATATTGCAATTAATTCAAAGATTTGTATCATGTTTTGCTACCATAAGAAGTATAATATGCACATTTTGAATTAGTAAGGAGACTTAATATATAATGTTTTATAGGGTCAAATCATTAAATCGCCTACATATAACGCTGCCGAGATGTAATAGCAAGATAAAACTAGAGACTATTAAACATAAAGTTTAAATATAGCCACAGGGACAAATACTTCATGACAACGTGACAGATGTCTCGGAACGATCACACATTCCTTCATAACTAATTACAAAATCATTTATCTTAAGGAAAGGACCAAAAAGAAGTAATTATGGAAAACATGATTCTTTGGGGATAAAAAGATAACATCAGTTTAAGACATTGAAATGATCATAACCATTTAGAATCTTTATTAGTTTTGTTAGGGCTATGACAGTTGTATTTTTTTAAGCCAGCGGGAACATGGCTTTCTTTGCCAAAGCGAAGAAAACATTCAATATCTTGTTATGCTAAAATCACCCCCAGACTCCTGAGACTGCTTTGATGAACAGTTCATTAAAATTTTCTACTGCAGATGAATTTCAGCTAAAATACACAAATGTTTTAATTATGCATTCCTTTTTAATTACACTAATGACTTGTAATGTGTTTATGTTGGTTTAAAGTTTAATTTCTTTTCTTAGATTAGGTGGTTGACTTAAGGATTGTGCATTTTGGTAAAAAAAAAAAAGCATGATTGATCAATGTGTGATCATGTGTTAATCTTAAAATATGAAAGAATATGGTTAAAAAACGTATGCATTATTATATTTCAGAATATGATATGCGCAATTGTTTATGTAATTATATAAAATATGATATGACACATAAGGTGTTGTGTAAATGAAGAGTAATTAGTGGATTCCCAATAAACGCACAAATAAGCAGTGCAATGTCATAAAGTGATAAAAAAGTGATAAAAAAAATATAAAAATAAACTACGTCCACAGCATAAATTGATATGCCATATTTATCCAAAGCATTCCAAAAACCATAATATAAATGGTAATTATAATGCAATAGACAAGTGGACATCAATACCAGCAACAGTATGTTGAAGATATATATATATAGTCCTAACAAGGATAGACAGGTAGGTTCTGTAATATCAATATTCATGGCTCAGTATAATGCAGTTTAATTTAATGGACAATTGAACATCAACATCATGTTGTTAGTATTTTGACGTTAGCCATAATCTTAAGACGTAGTGCGTAGTCATCATTCATATCTCATTGTAATGTAATTTAATAACACATGAAAACACATGAAAAACAGAATAGATAAGGGATCTTTGAGCTGTGCTCTCTTGCTGTATCTCTCTTTTTATACACATAAATATGTATTTAATAAAAGTAAAAAATCTGCTAGAGAAAGAACAAAGAGAATTGTGGTCCCCTTTCTATCAGTCCTACTTACACCATATCTAAACATCATGGCAGTGTTTTTACAGTTCCTGTGGTTAAGGTCATGGGCGTAGGAGACCAAAACAATCTGATGGAGGGTAAAGTTTAACTCTGGCCCCGAGTGGTGCATCCAACTCTACTCCCAGGACACAAAAAAGAAAGAAGTGCTCAATCTGAGAGCAAACAATACATAAGTAGGCTTATTTTCTAGGTCTGGTTACCTACCCAGAGTGCAGCCTCTTTTATGTTAGTATGGTCTCACTCAAAAGAGTGACCCAGTACCGAAAAACCAGGAACTTCTGCCCTGAACAGGAGAAACAGCAAACCTCAGCTTTAGTTTTTGGCCTCTGTTGGCCTCTTCAGGGAGGTGCAACTTTACTCCCTAAGGCACAGTGAGCAAGGAGCCCACGTCTGGTTCCCCCTATCACCCCTAGAGTGAGAAAAAAACCCTAAGGGTCATTTGCATACACAAAAAAGAAATCTACTCCCAGGACAGGCAGCAAGGGTGGATCAGTGCTGCAGTGTCCCTCAGAAGCTTCTATTCTTTTTTAATTTAAATTATATATATATATATATATATATATATATATATATATATATATATATATACTGATATAATATATTTTGCCTTCCTCTGGATCAATAATTAGCAATTAGCAATTATTACCAGGTTTTAAGTAATCCACATGATTAGAAGAGATCTAAAAAGGTTGAACTTGATGGACTAAACATCTTTATTCCACCTCAATTACTATGCAACTATGTAAATATATACATATATATATAAATATATATTTTTATATATATATATATATATATATATATATATATATATATATATATATATATATATATATATATATAAATTATGGGTCAAAGCTTTCATGGGACAAACATACTGCTCCATAGCCCTCTAGTTGCCAAATGTTGCTAGTTTTTGTGCCTCTTGTTCAAAGAATCTGGGAGGGGATTCGTCCCCCTGGTTAAGGTTGATGATCATTATTATTAGCAGAATAATATAGTTAATGAGAATGTTAACTAGGGGTATGAAGCGTGCTATATTTATATATATACTGTATATATATATATATATATATATATATATATATATATATTAAATGGTTGAGTTAACTTTAGAAAAATATATACTTCTCTATCATTAGGAATGCAAAGCTACAGTTTTTTACAGAATAAAAAGAGGGGATTTCTGGTACAACTGTATCCACAATCACTAATACCATAACTCCACTCCAATACAAAGAGGTAGTAATGAGTTGGCAAGTTAGGGGGATCACAGCATAAGGAATACGTAAATGCAGTGATATTGCACTTTAGATGTAATGGGCAAATAATATCCACATTCAAAGCAACTACGTTATCCATTGATACACCATCTTAGAGGAATATAAGAAACTATTATTACTTATTGTATTTATTAAATGGTGCTAGACTGTGCTTCCTAATATTCTGTGTGTTTGTGTCATTCAGTCGTGCCTGACTCTCTGTGACCTCATGGACCATAAAACACCATGCTGATTAACTTGGTGTTCAGCAGAGATACTGGAGTGGTTTATCAGCTCTTCTTCAGTGGGTCACAGCATACAGCTCCCGGTATTCCGAGGTGGTCTCCCTTTCAAGTACTTACCAGGCCCAACCCTGCATGGCTTTAGAGTGGTGTGTCCTCTTGCTTCCCTGACTGGAATTTAACAACAGGTTGTATTGGTGAAAGCAACAAATCCTAACCACTGGACCACTAGGGAACCCTTGTAATACTCTAAAGAGACATTAAAGTCTATTACAATATTTAATAATGTGCAATACATTTCTTTATACCATAACGTGCATTTTGGTTTTGTACAATTGATCCATATTAAAAAACCACTGTGATCAAATATTTTCTATATGGTATTTTAAATAACTAAAAATGATAATGGGTTAAATGTTTAATAAAGTAAAAACTAAACAGTCTTTATATTTTTTACTTGTGTATACAATTATTCTTTATTGCAGGTTTCCATTTTATTTACTAGGCTGTTTCTCTCTCAACAGGACGTATCCTTTTAAGTTGGTGAGCTTTGTATTTAGTACTAATAAGAGCACTGGCATCTATTTACATTGTGCAGATAGAAATTTACTGCCTGCATAAAAAATGTATTCCGGAAACTAAAATGTTGGATTCCACTGCAGCAGCTTTGTATCCTCCCTGTATTGTCGCACAACTTGTCTAATGGATCGATCACTTGTGACCAATGAATATATTAACTGTAACACTCTTCAGTGAATTCTTACCATCAACCATGGATCTATTGTGTAGTTAATAAGGAATACATTTCATCTTCACTGTCTGTCTTTCAAGGCGTTTGTAGAACTGATATGACAGAAAGACATCTTCTACCATTAAAAAAAACTGATGAAGCATGGCTTCATTTATCCAACTCTCCAGGTCAAAATATAATCTAAAACATTTGTCAGATAGTTAAAATATGCTAAAAACCTTGATAAGTTTGGAACTAGCTTCAAAAATTTTATGACAACTATACATTACAATTTTACATTTCACAATTTTAGTAAGAAAAGGGCATGCTTTTACATTAAATGTATTTAAATGTATTCTTCAACCATCAAAAATACAAACAAATGGCTAGAAGTAACTTTTTCAGCTGTTATGCTGTCTCCTGTGCTTTAGTTTTAGTTTGTTGTAACAGGGAAAATGCTACATGAAGTGAAACATGGCAGCCTGAATCACAGCTAATAGAGTGGGCCATGCTGCTGGGTGACCAACAAACATAATTGTCAATAAAACACAATTTTGAGTTAACTAACTAAGGACTCAATCTAATTAGGCCCATGATCTCTATTAAACTATTTTCATTAGTAAGTATTTACCCTTTAAGTGGTTGATTTTCAAAAAGAGACTGTTGTGGTGAACCAATAATACAAAAGAGTCAATAAAATGTGAAAACCCCAATTGAGAACATATAATTGCAAGATCACAAATGCGCAATCATGTACGCAAACACTATCGCTGGATACAGAGCAGTGAGGGACGCAGAGATCATCAGTTAGGAGGGGAGTGAGGCTGGGCTATATATATTATATTTATATATAAGCTCTATGTATATATATATATATATATATATATATATATATATATAGGGCCCCAACATAAAAAAAACTCCCCTCCCCACCAAACCAGTCCTGCACCAGGGACCTCCATTCTCTCACTCTGCCACTATATATATATATATATATATATATATATATATAGAGAGAGAGAGAGAGAGAGAGAGAGAGATAAAAATAGTACATGCATATTAGGTGTAGTGTAGAAGAATGTGTTCTAATGTCAATTATACAAATGTAGGTGCCAAGTTGTGGCTTTGGCTGCTGCTCACCTACAATGTCAGAAGTTATCTAGGTTGCATGGAGAGTATTAAACGGTGATCTGTCCCAGAAAACTAAGTCACTGATTGCTAGGTAGATTCCAATAGAATTCTGGTAGCTGTTGTTTTTTTTGCCCAAAGTTTATACTTTTAATATTAATTCAAGACTCCATGTGACAGAATCCTGTGATGAGCAGCACAATTCAGTCAATCAGAAAATAGATTTTTGCTTCAGGGATTTTTGTCATAGACGCTTCTGGCAGTGTTTTATCACATTGATCACTGCTAATATAAAGTTCTCTATACAGGCAACTGCTTACTCTGCTTAATGGGAAATTCACCCCTAAAAGAGAGAGAAGGATACAAACATAGGGCAGATGTATCCTTTTATGTATTAGAAGGCTAAATGACAGATAACACCACAGTCCCACTATAACCTACTTCAAAAACTATGACACCAGAAAACAGGGCAATAACGATTTTATATATTAAAGATTATTATATAGAAACCCTAAAGCCAATGCTGGTTAAAATTCAGATGATTTTATGAGGAAATCCGAAAGCAAAGTTGAAAGCATTGCTTGGTAGAAATATATTTGCTCATAGTGCAGGATCCAGTGAAGAAGGTGAGAAGTATAAACTAATAGTAGTTTTTATGTGTGTATTAGGTCATCTTGATCTTAGTATTTTTTTAAGTAAAAATCGAAAGTCAAATATTAATATATGTACAGCAGAATCATGGCACCCAACTAACCAGGACTCTCAAGCAACCGGCACCGCATCAATTTCCCATTTTCAAAAAACTCCTGCTAAACCGGCATAACCTGCACTATTCGGCAGTTTGAGACTACAAAAATAGGGCTAATTCCCTTTTAACAACAGTTTCAGGGTTTTTGGGGTGTTTAAGGGTTTTTAGACATTTAAATTTGGGAACTCGATTAACCAGCAACTACACTTATCTGGCAAGACGGAGTCCCCATGGGTGTTGGATAACGGGAATTTACTGTATATATTTGCTTAGAAAAAAACTCAAACTTTTCATTTAAATTAATTATTTTCTTATTTTGTCATTTGGCTTGAAGTTTCTATACTTACTTTCCTAATTCGTGGATACTTTCTTAGAGCCCTATTCAATTGAGGTTTTGGCCGATCCTGTTCCCGTAATTGAGGTCGCAAGATGCTATTCTATTCAATTTACGTTTTTTTGCGGGCTCCAAACGGGTTCAGAGTTACGGCCTTGAAAATATTGCGATGTTAAACCTGTATCTTACAGCCTCCCATAGCCTTTAATCTTTCGCAAGAGTTACAAAGGCTAAAATTGCAAATCGCTTTCCAATTGATCAATTTCCCCAAGCCCGCAAATGTTTTCACACCAGTAAATGTCAAATTTAGTAGAAAATCCTACAAGTGCTAGAGAGGACCCGCAAGGGGGTTAAACACAAATTCGTAGTACTGTAAATGCAAATAAAAAAACAATAATGCACTGTAAACAACGGGGAAGGCGATGATAGACATTAGAATGAATTGCACAACAGTCTCAAGCCCGCAAATTGTCAATATATAACATTGTTTTTTATGTTTCATTTCGGGGTTAAATCGTTCTAGAGTATCAATGATTAAATACATATCAGGCCACCCACATGGACTAGAACAGTATTGGCATTAATTTTCATAATTCTTTGTTTTGCGGGTTTGCGACTCTGATCGCATATCGGACCCCTGAACCTAATTGATTGACATGTAACCTTCATGTTTTACTGCCGTAATAATGATGTTCTAATTTTCTATTGGCTGATTAAAAATGGGTGGTTACAGGCTTGTTGAATTAATCATGTTCCCTCCCTGAAGTGCTCCGAACCAGTGCATGGTTTATAGTTTTGGCTTCGGGCCAGTAACTTGCGGGCTTGAGCAATTGAAAAGCATCGTAATCAGAGATGAACGGGAGCCCGCAGCACGCCCGGAGACATACGACTGTCTGTGGTCGAGTTGCAGGCTTGGAATTGAATATGGCTCCTACTTTTTAAAATACTTCCTCTAGAGAGATATTGGGCCTTGCCCTTGCACCAAAAATGTAAACTGTTCCAATTTAGAAAGAGCTATAGAAAATATAGTTGTCTACATTTTAAATGAAGTATGACATTGTTTATTATTAATAAAGAACAACATATTTTTCAAGCCTTTTAATTTGTAGAACACAATTTCACTGAATCTTTTATAATTCATGCCCTGCTTCATGCAAATAGGCTGGCTCACATGGTGTACTACATTTGTTACAATGACATACTAGACAGACAGACAATTAAGTAGTAAAACAAAATTGCTGTTGCAGCTTCATAAGCTGTTCTTTATTGTGAGGAGAATATTAACTCTATAATACTTAGAGAAGTATTGGAAGGATGACAACATTTACCATGAGGATGTGTTTACAAAGTTTTCCGAAATTAATTGCATTGAAAAGTTTATTGTGCTACTTGCATAACATAAATTATACTTATAATTATACAAAAATAAGAAATTAAAGGGACAAGATGGAATTAAAAGATTGTTAGTGCTCTGTGAAGGTCACCCACAATCCTTTAGGGGTAACATTACTTTATGAAATCAAAACTGATATTCAAGTTACTTGTGTAATAACATGGAGTGCTAAAAACAGTAAGGAGCCCAACACTATCATGGTCAACATCATACTCTGTGATTCCAAGCACCAAGTTGTATAAGTCCAAATGGAACAGGATGTTAGTGACATGGTACCGGGTATACATTGCTTTAGTCGGCTCCAAAACCGAAGTTCATAGATCTAAATGTATGGCCTGAAGTTTGATTAAAGAATACAAATAGCAATGTATTAAGCTACATCTTGGACAGTTTAGGGGGTAGGGTCATATGTATTATAATTATGTCACTCTTAGTGCTGGTTTTGCAGGGGCCTAGGATAAATAATGTCCTGACCACTTATGTCTTGGTCCACTAACCAGGATCTAAGTATTCATTAAATATTTCAGGACATCATAGCCCTATTTGTGGACATCAATACATGGAACAACTCCAGTGGGCATGGTTTTCTTGAGTCATCGAAGACCTGGGTCTACAGTAGTTAGGGCTTACTCTTGCCAAGTGTCTCAATGGTCCACTAAAGGACATTCTGGATTAACGGGTTGTTTGTCAAATATCAGCTATTACAACAAGAAAGATGGAAGCATTGCAGTATATCGTGTGTTTTTTTTATTGGGCAAGCCCTTTATTTGATGAATGCTCATAATATAAATTACATTTACATTTACGAATTGTTTTCTCTGACCTTATACATTCACACCAGAGTTCTACCTTATCTTCCACATTTGCAATGGCCCCCACCCCGTCTCTTATGTGCAGGTATCTCTTTTTTAATGTTTTTTTACTGGTATAAATACATGGTACAAATATATAATCTGTAAATCTAATCTGTATTGCGTTTGAAAAAGGGAGTTTTATTTCTTGAATGCGTGTCACTTTAAATAAAATGTTTGCCCAGTAAAAAATATATCATTGCATGTTGCTATATTACAATTATTTTTTATCTACTCAAATATTCAGAATTTAATAATAAACATACTAAAATCTAAATATAAGATATTAAGGATTTTTTTACACCACTACTTTAAGCCTCCTGGTAGTCATCCTTCCAGTTTAACCCTTGAGATAATGATGATATTTGATGATATTTCCAAATAATGTGTTTCTTACAGTGTTTTCTATACTGTATTTATCTTGGGGAAAAAATGTATCTTCAGTGGTGCTATATAAAGCATGAAATTATATTATATGACTTTCGTTTGTCAAGGCATTTAAAAATCAATGTGGATTGAGGGCATTTAAAAAAGTAATTGGCCACAGTTTTATGAATGGGACACAATTTTACAAAATCCCTCAGCTTTCTGGAATCTTAAACAGGCACAAGAAAATACAGTTAGGGTCCATTAATTATATTTTCACATTGAGTTTATAAATTTGATGTCAAATAGGCTCAGCAAAATGGTATACGTATATATATGTGTTTTGTAAGCATCATCCCTTTGAGGCATTTCTACATCATCCTATTGATTTAGGTAATTTTTGCTATTGAGTTTGATGCATTTATGAAAGATAAGCTATTAACAATCTAAATTGAAAAACTAGTGAGTTAGATTTTCCTGGATCATCCACATTGCTACCTGCTGTAGCTGAAATTGGAAAATACAGTAAAATTCTCATTTTAATGGGACAGTTGCTTCTTTCCAATCCATAAATTTGATTTGTTTTATAAAAAAAAAAGAATGCGCAATCTCCAATAGCTCTTTACTTGCTTACTATAAAATATTAATCGGTAATTTTTAAAAGGGTTACTATATATAATCTTGTTGGACCCTGTATTAAAATGAAATTCCAAATACAGTTAATAAAATTGGTTAGGAAATTGTTGTCACAATTTGTTCTTATAAGAGGATTTTAAACATTAAATTATGCTATTTTTAGTATGATATGCTTATCTGAACATGCAATAAAACCAATTACAGATAAATGGAGGATTAATATGTACTATGAAATAAGGAATATCTCACTTGTGTTTGTGAGTTAATAATTATTAGAGTTTAGTTCATCCAAATTAAAGCACTTTAGCTAGATTTTGGTATTTTATTGTCTAAGAAATATATTGTTGTGTATTTGTAGTAAATGTGTATAACAAACATTTATTTTCTTCCAGTTGTATATCATTGTAGGTTATTGCACCTCATTCAGTTCATGACCTATGTATAACTAACTGTAATAGTACTCATTGAATTTAAAGGGCCACTTAATTCAGCACAATTTGGCCCACATCACTGTAAAGATATCTTAAAAACATGTTGACATTTTTTTTTCTTCTTATAAACGTAATTTTTTTTTCCAGAGGATTTAAATTAAATAAAAAAGTATTCCATAGATTATTCTAGGTCTGAAAAAAGGGGTGACCGGTTCTACTTTATTTCTGCAACCAATCAATTTGTAAGAGTGTTTCTCCCATTCAAGTCTTTGAGACCTGTGATATCAGGGATTTTCTTCCTAACCTGGAGCTTTATTCCTCGGCTCATAGCTAGGAGAGTTTTGAAAAGCCAATTTGTGGATCTATTCTATTGTTTTTGCAAAACAAATAATCTTGTAAAACGTACTTTCTCACTCCCAGTGGGGTTGCACAGAGCTCTCTAGCTCTAATCTCTGCTCACAGCCTGCTCACAGGTAACTGAATCTTAGTAGTCTCCATAGCAAAACTATTTAACATGAACACACTACACTAGCTCCAACATGCTTCCTTTATTATTATAATTATTTATTTGTAACAAACCGTAACACATATTCCGTAGCACTTTACATGAGTTATGTGCAAGTCAAAACAATTTTAACACATTGCAAAAAATGGATTTATCTATGGACCTGCTTGACACCTCTACCGTAGGGTTCCTAGTGGACCTCCATGGATCCTGTTGCACTAAAACTACCACCTTAAAAATAATTACAGAATTATAATTTTTTTACACAAAACAAAAAATACCTAAAGAAAATAAAAAAGGCTATCTAAAAAAAAAATAAAAAAAAATAAAGATTACAAAAAAGAACTACACCTATAGGGGGAAATTTATACTTACCCTCTACCTTGAGGACCCAACAGCAAAGATCTTCAAAGGCTTGTTCTTAACTTTTCAGCCCTGGATAAGTGGACACTTACATTTTGGCTGAAGAATATGTCCTCTTCTTTCATGATTAAAGCCCTTATAATTTAATCTAATGGAGCTCCTGATAATTGGCATATATCTAACATAAAAGGAGAAGTATTAACTGCCTGGGTCTGCATAGGGGAGCATAAAATATAAAGACAACCCTAACATGAGATATTATTAAATAAAGATTTCTTGTGGACTAGTGTTTAAAAAATATTTGGAACAGTGCAAGTTCAGCAGACGGGTCATGGGGAGGCCAGCAAGGAGAGATTTGCAGTAGACAAGGCGAGATATGACGAGAGAGTGGATTAGAATTTTAGGTGTGTCTTGTGTAAGATAATGACGTATTTTGGAGATGTTTTTAAGCTTAAAAAGACAAGATTTTAATAGTGATTGTATATGAGGGATATGTAATGTTTAAACCAAAAACAGAGTCATTGTTTAAACAATTGTAACAAGTTGCAGTATTATTAAAGAAACTATCACACTCTGAAAAATGAATTTGTCAGTATATGTAATATGCATTGTTATACAAATGAAATGCTGTTTAATTAAACTTGTTTAATATAAATGCTGCTCTGTATTGTTACTCACAAAATTGATTATTGCCGACTTCTGCCTAATGAATGTGCATATTTTGTTTTTGTTTAATATTTAAAAATAGATTTCTCTGCAGATAAGAAGCAAAATGTCCATCTGATGTAGCCATTGTATGTACCTAAAAGTTTGGCTTATTTTGGCCTCAGAATAGCCTTATGCCAGATCCTTAAATGTGTTTTTTTTTTAACTGTAAGGCTGTGATAGTTATGTACTACTGCTTTATACAGTAGTGGTTCCTCACAATGGCACCATATGTTCCAGATTCCAAATTTGAAATTGAGACTTCTTGTATACCTCTTTTTGTGGAAGATTTCCCTGTTGAAATTTAGATAACTGGTTGATATACTTGAAAGTTTCTGTAGTACGAGCCCTCTGCTCTCTGTCCTGTAAACTGCAAACTTTGAGATCATTAAATATTTTCATTTAGATTATTTCCCTATATAATGGAAAATGGATATTTAATTATAAATGTAAAAGTTTTAATAATGTATACCTTTGCTCGCCTGTAATGGTGAGTGAATGTTAATTAATAGTAATGACATTTTAATTTTTTTTTTTAAATTGTTTAAAAGTATATTCACTCACCTGTATTACTAATCGAATGATAATTGAATGGCCATGTGTGGTGAATATTCTTTGTATCCTACATACTCTCTCTAAAACGACTAAAAAGATTAACTGACCATAACTGACCAGTCAAAGTGCATGGAATGTGACATATGCACAAGTCTTTACGGAGCATGCTCATTACATTATTATTTTATTTTTTTAAATAGTATATGTCAAATGGCTTAAGCTGTCTAAAAACTTCCAAAAAAGTCACCACACTTTTTCGATCACTATTACATTGCAAACATTCAAGCAAATCCATTTAGCCAATTTTTTGGTACAAGTTAGTAAAACACCTATGGTAAAAACACCATGTCATGAATAAAACACAAAAGTGAGGAATATATGTTTTCCAGGGTGTATGAAACATGGGGGGGGGGATTGGCAACTCTCACAAGATCATCCGACATACTATCGCGTGATCTTGTGAGACCGGACTATCAGAATTATGCTGACAGCCAAAGGCACAATAGGTGAGGGCAATGGGGATAGGGAGGTAAGGAGTATAGGGAGAAGGAGAAAGAGCAAGTAATTATATATATATATATATATATATATATATTTATTTATATATATATATATATATATATATATATTTATATTTATATTTATTTATTTATATATATATATATATATATATATTTATTTAGATTTATATTTATATATATATATATGTATTTATATATATATATATATATATATTTATTTATATATATATATATATATATATATATATATATATTTATTTAGATATATATATATATATGTATTTAGATATATATATATATATTTATACAAAACTAAGAGGATGTTATCAGAGGCGCAGTTAATTAGTGGGTTGTTAAAGGTACACTCGATTAAAGCATATGAAGTTGTTCATTAATCAGGTGTAATCAAACCAGGTATGTATACAACATATATGATGTATAAGTTGACGAGAAAATGCCTGTGCAATCAACACAATTATCTCTATTGGCTGGAATCTTATTGTGTTAGCCGTTTTCCTAGCAAAAAATTGGTTGTTGGAACAGACTTTCAATGATTGTTTATCATCTTATCATGTGTGATTGTTTTTAAAAGGCTTTAGACCTGTTTCTCAGCCAAAACTCCCACATTCCCCTTAACCATATTATTAGGGAGGAGACTCAGTTGTAGATGACTACTTAACTCTTTGAAAATAAATATAATATTGAATATTGATGTTATAAATTATTAAACAGGAAACTTATTGATGCTCAATGAATAATTACACATGGTTGAGTCACATTATTATGACCACTACCACTACTTTTGACAGCGCAACGCCAAAAAACATGTCTTGAGCTGGCGTGGTGGGCATATAAGGTGACATGTAGGCATTCTGTAAATATATCAACCATCGCTATCATGGGTAAAGTGCATGGTAGTAGGAGCCAAAGAAAATCTGGGGGGAACTGTACTACTTCTCTGTAAACATAAACACACACACATTGAAAAATATGGGGGGATTTGTCTCCCTTGCTCCCCCCAGTTTCTACATTCATGATAAAACGTGCCATTTATCTGACTTTGAAAAGAAGATGGTCATTGGCTTTTGGGTCGAGGGTGACCGTAACTGCACAAATTGCACCTCTGCGAAAAAATGGTGTGTAAACTGTGGAGCATCACATGTCATTGATGTCAAAGATTAACGTCAGCTGCGAAGGTGTGTGAGGGCTAACTGACAGGCTACCGTTGAGCAACTCACCATCCAAATGAACCAAGATGAAAATGACAGTATGTGGCTCTGAAGCAAACGGATGGTCACTGCACCTATGTTGACGAGGGTTCATTGTCAGAAATGGCTTCAATTTGCACAACAGTAGTGAAAATTGCACCTCTTCTAATTGGCAAAGCGTTGCCTTCTCTGACAAGTCACGTTTTCTGCTCCATCAACTGGACAGACCTTGATGTGTCAGACGCAAATCATCCGAGGACAAACACTCTGCAACCATTGTTGGAAGAACATAAGCTGGTAGTGGCACTGTTATGGTCTGGGAAATGTTTTTTGGGCATTGTCTGGGTCCACTCATACTCTCAAACAATTGGGTTATCTATCTGTCCTTGCAGATCAAGTACAACCATACAGGTTGACCTTCTTCCCTGGACCGGCGGGGATATTCCAGCAGGAGAATGCAACATGTAATTCAGCCAGAATTGTCCGGGAGTGGTTGGAGGAGCACAATGAAGATTTTCAAGTACTTTCCTGACCTCCAAAGTCCCCCATTGAGCACCTCTAGGACCACCATGATCGTCATGTTCACCGTACGGATATCCACCCCGCATTCTTCTGCAGCTGTCAGAGGCACTGCCGTATGCATGGCTCCAGATACCTTGCCAACCTTGATGCATCTTATTGACTCACTACCATGCCATCTATCTAACATGACGGTTATTCTGGATATTAGTAATAATAATGTGACTGTGTAGTTATCCTTTAAGGACATTCGATGGATTGCTAATTGCAAAATATAAAAAAGTTGATAGATGACAGTATATTAATATTAATATATATATATATATATATTTTTTCCTTTTGTATTAGACAAACATCTTATTTATAGTGATGAGCTTTCGAGAGGTTCAACCTCTCTTTATCAAGTCTCAAGCAATACTGACATCAGATTGAACCCTCAGTTTGAATAAAAACAGCAGATGCAGAGAGAGTGGAGACAGCATCTGACATCATCGGGAAAATATATATAAATAATATAATAATAATAATATGCATTAAGGAGGGGTTTGGGTGTTTAGAGCACTGGGCTGACTTCTCAATTGTGTATAATCTCTATAGTAGGGATGGATTGCACCTTAGTGACGAGGGAACTGCTGTGGGAGTTTTTAAACTAGTAGGTGGGGGGAGGGACTAGATGGGGTAGAAAGTGTAGAGGGGTTAAAAACTAATTAACTAGTCAAGGGAAAGTAGATGGTGGAGGATTAGTATAGTCAATAGGGAGGTATTGCTAAGTAACTCAAGTACAGTGGCAGGCACTCCAGAACTATAGACTCATAACATAAGGTGTATGCTCGCTAATGCCAGAAGTTTGACAGGAAAAATGGGAGAGTTAGAATTATTAGCAGTTAATGAGAAATGGGATTTAATAGGCATTATTGAAACATGGTGGGATGACTCTCATGACTGGACCGTTAATCTGGATGGTTATAACCTATTTAGGAATGATAGGGGAAATGGTAAAAGAGGAGGAGGGATTTGTCTGTATGTTAAGCCTGAATTTAAGCTTATAGTCAGAGAAGATATTTATGGTGGAACTAGCGATAATGTTGAATGTTTGTGGCTAGAGTTAAATAGCGGAAGAGCAAATTCTAAAAGAATATTGGTTGGAGTATACAATAAACCCCCAAATTTAATTGAAATCGAGGAACTGCAATTATTGTTACAGATTGGAAATGCAGCTAAGCCCTGAAATAAACTGGATAAATGAGACCAGCAGTTCAGCTAAGAGGAGCAGGTTCTTGAGTACACTCAGAGATCATTATCTGGCCCAGGTTATATAGGACCTACTAGAACTGAAGCTATTGTGGATTTAGTTATCGCAAATTATATTAATAAAGTATCAAATGTTGAAACCTTTGGGAAACAGTGATCACAACACAGTCTCATTAGAGATTGAATTAAAAAAACAAAACTGTAAGGGGTCAACAAAAACTCTTAATTTTAATAGGGCAAATTTTAACAGTCTAAGGGCAGCAATACAAAGTGTAGACTGGGACAGAGAACTGATGGTTAAAAATACTGAACATAAATGGACAACGTTCAAATTCTTTACTAAATATACATACTTATCACCATATACCATGTGGGAATAAAAGTTAAAGTAAATCACAACCCATGTGGCTTAACAATGACGTAAAGATGAAGAAGAGGAGTAAAAAAACAGGCATTTAATTGATACAAGAAAATAGGGGACAGAGACTGCTTTACGTGAGTACAAGGAAGTCAACAAGGCTTGCAAAAGGGCTATTAGACTGGCTAAAATTAAAAATGACAAGTTAGTTGCAAATGAGAGTAAGACTAACCCTAAATATTTTTTTATATATACTAATGGGAAGAAGGCCAGGAAGCATGCTATATGAACATTGCACTGTGACACAGACCATCTGATAATTTGTGACCAGCAAAAGGCAGATTAGCTAAATAGGTTCTTTTCTTCAGTATACACAAGGGAGGTACCAGTGGTTGGGGCACTACAACAAAATAGGACTACACTACCATCACCAAATAATTGGTTAACGTAGGAAGAAATCCAAAAGAGGTTGCAAAAAACAAATGTTAATAATGGTCCTGATAGAATACATCCAATGGTACTGAGGGAACTGGTCTCTGTAATAGCCAAACCATTATATCTAATCTATCAAGACTCACTCAACACAGGGTCTCTACCAGATGACTGGAGAAAAGCAAAGGTGATAACTATATTTAAGAAGAGAGCTGGCTAAAAGACAGGAAGGAAAGGGTTGTGGTAAATGGAACATACTCAGATTGGACTAATGTGGTAAATGGGGTTCCTCAGGGTTCATTATTAGGTCTTCTCCTTTTTAATATATTTATTAATGACTTAGAAGTAGGATTGTAAAGTATTGTCTCCATTTTTGCTGATGACATTAAGTTGTGCAAAGTAATTAAATCAAATAATGAAGTACTTTCTCTCCAAAGGGATTTGTATAAATTAGAGAAATGGGCGAGTACATGGCAGATGAGATTTAATGCGAATAAATGTAAAGTTATGCATCTGGGAAGGAAAAATAGCCATGCAATTTATATTCTTAATGGAGCAAATCAAGGGGTATCAGATATTGAAAGGGATTTGGGAGTACTAGTGGACAACCACCTAAGTAACAGTGCTCAAGCAGCCGCCCAAGTAGCAGCTGCAAAGGCAAATACAATATTAGCATGTATTAAGAAGGGTATAGAAGCAAGGGAAGCAAATATAATTCTCCCACTTTACAAATCTATAGTACACCCTCATTTGGAATATGGAGTACAATTTTGGGCACCACTACATAAAAAGAAACTTTTAGAAGTGGAAAAAGTACAGAAAAGTGCAACAAAACTAATAAGGGGAATGGAGGGCCTAAGTTATGACGAAAGACTAAACAAATAAAACGTATTGTCTCTAGAAAAAAGGCGTCTAAGAGGGATATGATTACCTTATATAAAAACATCCAGGGTCAATACTAGGCTTTGTCAAGGGAGCTTTTGTGGCAAGAGTTTTTCAACTGTCAAGGGGACATCCTTTGAGATTAGAAGTAAAAAGATTTCACCTTAAAGAAAGAAAAGGGTTCCTCACAGTAAGGGAGGTTAATTTGTGGAATTCTCTAACAAAGGAGGCGGTGACAGCGGATTCGAAAGATAACTTTCAATGGGGATTGAATATATTTGTAAAGAAAACAGGCATCCAGGGTTATGTTGGATAATTAGTGAGGGAGTATTGATCCAGGATTAATCCGTTTGGCAGTATCTGGGGTCAGTAAGAAGTTTTTTTTTCCCCTTTTGAGACAATTGGCCCTTTCACTGTTTTTTTTTTCTGTTTGCCTTCCTCTTGATCAATTAAAAATTAACAATTAATCCGCATATTGTAGATCGGCGGAGATATAAAAACTTGATGGACTAAAAGTCTTTTTTCAACCTCAATTACTATGTAACTATGTAACTATAAGAAGTTTGTCCAATACAAAGGGTATCATATATACTGCAATACTCACTATTAATCTATATATATATATATATATATATATATATATATATATATATTAATAATTACTAAATTACTAGATTACTGGACATTCACAGCTGTTTCACTCTTCAATGATATATATATTTGTATATATATATATATATATATATATATATTATTATTATATATATATGTTCATTTGTAGGCACATTTGCATGTCCTAGCTCAGCTTCCCAGAATGCAGCGTAATAACTGTTTTTCTCGGAATTTTGAGCTGTTAGCAGTTTTTTTAACTTGCATTAGACATTCAAATGTGAACACAGATGTACTATTTATTTACTATATATATATATATATATATATATATATATATATATATATATATGGTATTTAATTGTTTCATAGTTGCATATTTACATAAAATGTATACATTTCCTTTATATGAGTCCAGATGACTAGTCCACACCTATGATCTGCACCTTAATTCAGCAGGAAACCTTACAACTTATTGAGCCTGTGTTGCAAATAATTCACCAAATCTCCAACTCTACCACATCTTAAACTATATAAAATACACTTGATAAAAAGGCTTTATAAATGTAAATAAACAAAGCAAATTTCATTCTTCATGTTCAACTTTTCTGAAGAATTTATTTTTTACTTTGTCCTTTAATGTGTTTTTGAAGTGACTTGGTCTCTTCTTGGACAAAAAAAAGAATAATGACAAAAGATTCCTATATCAAACATTATTATGCAGCTTTTGCTTTCCAAACACACAATTTATGACCAAAACCATGCTTTTTCGATGATGCGCCACTTCAGCTATCTATTCAATGTTTAGCAGAAAGTGCTATAAAAATGTCTAGCTTTTCTCTAAAAGCTTCTAATGATTGACAATAAAGTGGAAAACTGTTAACCAGATAACCTTGATGCCAAATCCATGGGATATTTATTCTACAATGGTTATTTTTTTCTGCTGTTTGCGTTTAGTTTTGCTTTCTAGGATACGAGATTGGATTTTTTATTTTATCATCCCAATAAAATGTAAATAATATCTATTTGCGAGAAAATTATTCTTTTTTTATTTTAATTTAAAGTGCACCTATTATTACTTAGGGAATTATTTTTTAATTTTATAAATGCCTAGTAATGGATTATTTTGTGTATTTATTACACATTCAACATTTAATAGTAAAATGTGTTTTTCTATTTATTTATATTTAAGAGACTAAGGAGTATTACATTTGTCCTGCTAAATTAAAGAATGTATTTATATGGTCATTTAATGGGTTTCCATTCGGCAGTGTCATATTCAAAATTACCCATGAAACAGTTTACTGTTTAGAAGGGTTGACACAGGAAGCTTGTGGATCTGTGGAGTGAGAGAGAGGATCTCCAGCATACAGAGGATTTGCAGGCCTATTTGCCAAAAAGAAGCTTCGAAGACTGGCAGAGACATTAGATGATAAGATTCTGTGTTTGGGGATTCAGCTGAGCAGCGTCCTTCAGAGACAGACAAAGAAACAGAAACTATATCCATCGCTTGCACCTACACAACCATTCCTTCCCAAAATCAACTGCCAGAAAACTGTAGACATTTTGCAAACTCTAAGAATTCAATATCACTGATGAAGCTGTCAGCAGATACAGCGAAACGTGTTTGATTTTAAATACCATTGCCTAATAAACCATTTTTAATTTATTAAGTCTATCAAGTTTGGTCCCTCTTTGCTGGCCCTACCCGGCGGTACCTCACAGTAGACCAGGGGCTGTGCTTATCCCCCACCAAACCTCCCCTAATAAGATTGTTGCTGAGCCCACTGAAATACAGCACGTCAGGATTCAGAGTATCAGAAGCGTCCACAGACACACGGACCAAGTAGGACAGTAACAGGAACATCTTACTTCGTATACACGATTTGAGTGCTTTCAATGCCTCATTCCGTTGAGGTCCAACCAGGTGAGAGTCTTACAGCTTGAACCTTACGTTACCTCCATTCACCTTCATTGAACTAATCTGCACCAAGAGATCCTTGTGCTTTCTCTCCTACCCATTGATATTTAAACAGTATTAAGCTGTCTTTTGTTACTGATGTATGATAGCATCATGGGCGGATCTACCAGTAGTGCAGGTAGTGCAGTGCACCATGGGACCTTCTCTGCATTTACTTTTTTTCTCTCCTTTTTTCCCTTGCCCAAACTGACACGGCCCCCTGGGCCCACTGTGCTGAGAGGGGCTGATTGCTGTGCACGGATGGTTGCTGACATTGGATAGCTGCGGACAATGACTGGGTGCTATGTAGGCATGGATACAAAGAGGGATGGGTGCTGTGTGGGGGTGGATGTTGAAAGGGACTGGGTGCTATGTAGAGATAGTATACATATAAATGTGTACATATGTGTGTGTGTGTATATAGACATTATATATTAATATGTAAAATATATGCTATGGAAAGGAGTCTTGGGGAGGTTTGCTGTTATAGGAAGAGGTCTTTGGGAGGGAAGTAGTTATAGGAGGGTTATGGAGGATCACTGAGTGATTTGGTCCCAGGGAGCCTGGTGCAAAACATTTTTACAAGCCCCTGAAGGGGGGCCAAGCATTTTTTTTCGCACTAGGGCCTTCCATTCTCTAGCTCCATCACTGGATAGCATAATAGTCATACCTTGCAATTCAGATTAATATTACATATTCAAGGGGTATATATTTAACAAAGTGTCCTCTAAATTGATTAAATCATTGTTATAGAAAACTAATTGCCCTGCTAAAAGATAACTCATATCCCTATCTTTATTCATCTTACATGTGGTCCAACATACCCAAGGGAGAGCTTTAAAATTGCTTTTATACTCATATGTTCATAGTGTATCTTTGATTCTGCAAATATTTATTTTTCTTTGCTGTTGTAATAATCTGTTTATTGTTATTAAAAAAGAAAATTAACTATATGTAAAACATAATTTACACCATTCAATTCTACATCTTGGCAACACATTTGTATATACAGTATGTTTACTTGTATATATGTGCTTTTTCACTTAATTATTAAAATAATCATCATAATTGCATTTACATATTTTGTTTTCTCAAATAATTTGCCAGCTATGTTACATTCAGATTTTAACATCAATAATATGTATAAGATAATTAAGTTTTACTTACATTTACTTTATTACGCCACTAGTACTTATTATGCTTTTAATTGCATCTTTTTTGTTTTCTCATCCTTTCAACAGAAGGCAATTAATCTTGTAGTCTTATAGTAAATGTTTAACTTTTTTGCTCAGATTCAATTGATCCTACTTATATTTAATTTATACTGGAATTTAAAATGTAGCCAGTGAATGATTCTAGAAAGTATGATATCAATGCATAGCATATGGGTTTTTAACAATGCTAGAAGCAAGCTTCCAATAATGTAATCCATTCCTTTGAGAAGCATTATGGCTGACTTTATAAAAATAATTAAATTTGGTTTTCGATTATTGATAATTTTTGGTGTACACTATCATGTGCATTATCATGATACATTTTTAGGTGTACTCTATAATGTACACTATGGTTAAGCTATCCTGTGTGAGGGAATAAAAATAACCTTTGGGTAGGATTGTTTTTTTTTGGCCTTTTTCAAGCCCATCGAAGAGAGGGTTATAACAAACATCATAAAGTACAGACCCTACCTCAGTGGTGGTCAACGTGCACCCCAAGGGCTTTATGTGCCCATTATACGCTACCAATGTGGCTCCCAGCATGTTCTCTTAAGTTGGAGCTAATTTTCCTTTTCAACAATAAAAAGTCCAGTTATACAGCCTTATTAAATTGTGATTCGGCCAATTGAATAGGGCTCTATATAAGCACAGAGCATATTTTTTACAGAAGTTTTTAGTTAGTGAAGACCTTGCTTTTGGATAGAAGTTCACTGACTAAAATCTTCTGTAAAATAATATGCTCTGTGCTTATATAGAGCCCTATTCAATTGGCCAAATCGCAATTTAATAAGGCTGTATGTCTCCACAACTAGCAAAAGCCCTCAACAACAGAGCACCCCCATATGTCTGTCTCATCTGCAAATACTCCCCCACACGCCCTCTTCGTTCTGCTAACGACCTTCTTCTTTCTACAAGTCATGTCACCTCCTCTCACTCCCACCTCCAGGACTTTTCTTATGCTGCCCTTATTCTCTGGAACTCCTTGCCTCACTTCACCAGACTATCCTCCTGCCTTAACTCCTTCAAAACTTCAATAAAAACACACCGCTTTAAAGAAGCCTATAACATGCTCAGCATTACTCTCTCCCTACTGTACCACATACAAACTTTAACCTTTAGATTGTAAGTCTGCGAGTTTCAATCCTGCGCGGTGCTTTAGGGAAAGCGCTATGGATACCGGATTCCAAGCTCAAAGACAGGGCCCTCCATTCATTGCAATGTGTGAATCTTGAACTTGTCATTACCTGTAACTCAACTTATGTATAGCGCTACGGAATATGTTGGCGCGTTACAAATAAACGATAATAATAATAATACTGAACTGTAAATCATGTATAGTTTATAAATTTTGCTAGTGTCCTTTTTATATTTTGCTTGTGACCAGCAAACAGATAAAATAGAGCTTTTTGGAACTCCACATGAAAGATTCATAGCTTTGGTTTTCACCTGAAGACTTTTCACCTGAGACTTATGTTTAAGAACAGGGATAAACCAGCTGAGGACATGACACTCTGTCTACAGTAGATTTTCAGCTGCTCTCTAATAATATCCCATGGTCCACTGTGTCAAATACTGCAAAGAGGTCAAGGAGAATTAGGATTGAACAATCATCTTTATCTCCTGCTATCAGAAGATCATTAAAAACATCCCATGACAATGTTTGTGTCTTTATCTGAACCCTGATTGCTATGCACCATAGAGTCAAGCCTTTGCAGATATATTTCAGACTGCATAGTAAAAACTTTTTCATGATTTTTTCCTAAAAAGGGAAAATTTTAAACAGGCCTGTAGTTCGCCACATAGTCTGTATCTAAAGATGTTTTTAGAAGTGGTAAATGGACAACTGACAATTGCCTACTTTAGTTGATCAGGAAAGATGTCACAGTACATTTAAGAGTTTGCCATTTTGTGAATGTATGGCCAATAACATCAGGACAACCTTTGAGAAGAGTTGGGCCTGTATCCAAGGCACTGCTGGTGGAGCTCAATTGCTAAATTCTTAGATCCTACTTGAACAAATTCAGACCAGTCCAGAGAGTTCACATTCATCTACAATTGCTATTGACCATGGGTGTAGGAACTGGGACGGATGGGGGGACTAAACCCCCCCCCACCAGAATTTTCTATGTTTGTATGTATGTATATATAAGCTATTCTATGGCCTGTGTACACATTGAGCTGTAACCTCCCCAGAATTATTCTGGCTCCTACACCCCTGCTATTGATCTTCCTAACAATCTTGGTGCACAGTGATTGGGACAATGTTATATTGGACTGTAGACAGGTTGTCTTGGGTATCCTTTCTACAGTGCAGAATAACTGAGCTGGACTGTTTCTCTCGACAGAAAATTCTCCTTTCTTGCAGGCAATAATAGTTTGATATTTTTTAGATGGTCATCTACTTTTTGTCAACCAAAGCCTCTCAATACTGCACCCTTTTCTTTTGAACTCCTTCACAGCAATATCAAGGAGGAGAAGTCATAGGCCGTAGGCAGATAGGGAACAAGCATCACGACAGGCACTCATTACATCAGATAAATTAAGTTTATCTTTTAGACCATGGGATTTTGGCACACAGTATCTGCCTCATCGATTTATGTGAATTGGCACTGGGGAGCAAAAGTTTATCTGTGCTTGACCATGTACTTTTCTTTGTCATTGTCCACCCCTGCTTCCTCTATTTGTTTACTGTCATGATTTAATTGTTTAAGGACTCATATTGTCAGTGGTTTGTGAGTATGTCCAAGGGAGCATGACATTGTTAAATTGGGATTATGTGTTATTGTGCGGTTATATGTTGCCTGTACATGGTTATTATGTATCCTAGGTATAATATATTATGAGGGAAAATGTTATATAGAACATATGTGGAATTGGTAGAAATGCTCTGGATAGAAGTTAGCTGCAGATCATTGCACACTCAAACATGCAGACCTTGGGTCAAGACAGATGCATGTGCTTCAAGTGGTCCTGGGCAAACACTTGAGTTTAACATAAAGGTTATCTAATGAATGTGATCTCAAGAGCTTTGATAGCCCAAGGTTGCAAGCCAGATGGTCTGAAATCACACATACACCAATGTACACAAGGGTGTGGTATTGGAGAGTATAAATATGTTGTTTTGTTCATTCAATAAAGTTGCAATATAGTTTTCACATAAACAAGGTGTGAGACTATTTCTGTGTGTTGTATCCTGACTTGGGGAGTGGTCTTGCTATGGGCCACTAAGTAACCTGGATCCAGTATTCTCTGCCTGTAGCTTTTGGGCCTTGCCCTCTTCAGGAGCCATCTTTTGTGCCACAGAGATCAGGAAGTACATGATTCTGCTGGGGTAGGTTTGAACTAGGTTCATATCAAGCCCCCTTGAAGAAGCAGATTGTGACATTTGGTGGCAGCGGTGGGATCTCTGTATAAAACACAGAAGGATGTCAGCTTATGAAGAGATGTCTGCAGCAGAGGAGGAGGAAGTGTCCAGACGGTATCAAAGATGGATGGAGGTAATGCCTGCAGGTTTTACTAAGGATCAGCAGAGGGAACTCCGGATACAAATCACACAGGAGGTAAAGGGGAACAGGAGAAGGGTAAGCAATGGCCCTGTCTCAGCTCCTGTGGAGGGGAAATGCTTATCCCCAGTAGAGATAGAGAATGTTCTGGTGACTGGAAAGGACTGTAGAGGAATGGGCCTTCTAAATAAATGGATGGTATTCCTGGGACTATGGCCAGGTCACAGGCTAATGGAATGGCTGGAAGAATTGGTATATGAGGAGGTTGCCCTGGAAGATCAAGATGCTTATTGGGTTGGACCTGTTGGGATACATCATCATTTTTCATTGGGGCTGGAAAAGGCACTTTGGGACATAGTACATGGGGATCCGGACTGTGGCTTGGGAACAGAGAAAAGAAAGCTGTGTCTGTTTGCCAAGCGCTGTCACATGCTGGGACTGGAGACAGGCTCTCAGACAGCTAACCTACTTTGGCCTTTGATCCAACAGGAGCTACAGCTGGAGGTGGATTATATAGACTTACTGGATGAAGCATCCCTGGATGGTTGTTGGCCAGCCAGCTGGGAGGGCTCATGCCAGTCAGGCATGGAACAGAACCACCTAACAGGTACTACAGAGACCCAGCTAAATATTGCTGAGGCGGGGTCAGAAAATAAATGTATGGACTGTGGGGAGAATTTTGATATCCATGATTCTCATAATAACAAGGATGCCGGCATCCATGGGGGGGACTGGGAAGAGGAAGAACTGGTCCCTATCTTTAGGGGGCTAAGTCTCACCCAGTTAGAGGAAGGGGGACAGGGCCAAACCACAGCAGTGCCAGGCCCAGGGGAAGAACTGGGGAAAAGCTACTCTGCTCCTAGTGTAAGAGAAGAACCTAATGAGCACTGGGCCCTACCATTTGACTGTGGAAATTGTAGAGAGGTTCCTTGGATGACCATTGTCCAGGAGCAAGCCACAGACCCTGGAGCAGAAACAGAAAGTAGCCCTGTTCTTCAGCCTGGACAAGAGGCAGTAGCTGCTGCTTCTCAAGGGCTGCCTGTAACTACACACCAGGCAGTCTCAGATGGAGAGAGTCAGGAGGTTCCACCTGAGGATCCAGAGACCAAAGAGCCAGAGGGTACCCCAGATTGTGATTTGTCTCCTGGTATCCCTACAATGACTCCCCTGCAGCTGCCCAAAGACACTGGCTGTGTACCTGTAACCCTGGAAAGAAGGGGCCATTGGCCAGGCTTGGTGGGAGAAAGGTTGGCTACTGAGCCACAACAGCTTGTATCAGAACTGCCCATTTATCCAGCATGGATGCCACCAGTGAATGTCACTAGCCCATGTTGCAACTCCCGTATCCCAGTTTATTCAGGAGAAAGCTCAGGCATGACAAAGGGAACCTTGTACTCTTCAATTTTACCCATGGGACGGAGTGCTGATCCAGAATCGGCAGGACAGGAGGTCTCCCTAGCCTGGAAGGAAAGGGCTTTGCTGGGTAAGGATCCTCCCAAATTTATGCTGGACTTACTAGCTGGGATGTACTGTTTCCCCTGGACTACCTTGAAGGGTCCTCCATGGCAGTTGTCTTATAAGTCTCCCCAGGGGCTTGGGAAAGTCACAAGGCCACTGGTAAGGAGCGAGTATTCGCCGTGGACAGGGGGAGGCAGGGTACCCAGAGAGCCACTGAGGCTATCACATGGATGGACTTTCCAGACAGGAGGACAAGTAAAAGCAGTATAGCTAGAGAATTATCCGTTAGGATGATCCTCTATGCTATACTAGAAAGGAAGGGGGAGAAGTTGTCATGATTTAATTGTTTAAGGACTCATATTGTCAGTGGTTTGTGAGTATGTCCAAGGGAGCATGACATTGTTAAATTGGGATTATGTGTTATTGTGCGGTTATATGTTGCCTGTACATGGTTATTATGTATCCTAGGTATAATATATTATGAGGGAAAATGTTATATAGAACATATGTGGAATTGGTAGAAATGCTCTGGATAGAAGTTAGCTGCAGATCATTGCACACTCAAACATGCAGACCTTGGGTCAAGACAGATGCATGTGCTTCAAGTGGTCCTGGGCAAACACTTGAGTTTAACATAAAGGTTATCTAATGAATGTGATCTCAAGAGCTTTGATAGCCCAAGGTTGCAAGCCAGATGGTCTGAAATCACACATACACCAATGTACACAAGGGTGTGGTATTGGAGAGTATAAATATGTTGTTTTGTTCATTCAATAAAGTTGCAATATAGTTTTCACATAAACAAGGTGTGAGACTATTTCTGTGTGTTGTATCCTGACTTGGGGAGTGGTCTTGCTATGGGCCACTAAGTAACCTGGATCCAGTATTCTCTGCCTGTAGCTTTTGGGCCTTGCCCTCTTCAGGAGCCATCTTTTGTGCCACAGAGATCAGGAAGTACATGATTCTGCTGGGGTAGGTTTGAACTAGGTTCATATCAAGCCCCCTTGAAGAAGCAGATCGTGACATTTACAAAAGGATTTCAAGACATTTCACAGTAAGAACTAGAAATGTCTCAAATGGGGCTTTACCCAGGTCTTTCCTTATGGCATATAATAAACTAGCAGTATAGCAGTACTTTTGTTCAGTAGTGACAATGTTAATACTTTGGACAACCTGCTGTGTTTACAAGTAAAGGGATTGGACAGGGACATATAAGCAGGCCCGGCTATGTGCAAATAGCTGGCTAGAGGTGTTAAGTTCTTTGAAGTGATGATATCTGCATTATTTAGATGTAGTTTACAGGCAGCATGGCTAGCAGGAGATTTCTGGTGTATTTTATCCCAATCAAGACTTATACATACCCAGTATGCAAGCTGGACACTTCTAAATAGTTTTAATATGAGGATGGAGTTTATAAGCATGTTTATCTGGGATCCCAAGCACTATCAACCTTCCCCAGTGCCTTGTTTGGGAGTCCTCAGTGGAGAAACCTGTCCATGTGACTTAATTGGGAGACAATGATGGGCAAAACCAATCCTCTTTGGATCTCTGTGCAGCAATGCAATCCATTAACCCTGGTAAAATCCAACAGCCTTATTAAATTGCAATTCGGTAAATTCTAAAGGGCTCTATATAAGCACAGAGTATATTTTTTTTACAGAAGTTTTTTGTTAGTAAACTTCTATCCAAAAGCAAGGTCTTCACTAACTAAAAACTTCTGTAAAAAAATATGCTGTGTGCTTATATAGAGCCCTTAAGAATTTACCGAATTGCAATTTAATAAGGCTGCAAGTGTGCAGTGGTTGAAGAGGAATAGGATCCTTAAATATTTCTTGTATTCTATGAAGTTGAATTAAACTCTCAACTTTAAGGGAGATTCCTGGTGCTTAACACCTCAATATCAGAAGATGTCTATTTTAGAAAAACTTTATTTTAGGAATTAATAAAATCAAAAAATACGCCATAAGGGGAAGTAAAACATTATTATGAATAGCAGTGTTTAAATCAAACACTTAAGCGTGTTGAATCAAATAATTATTCCTTTTGTACATTTTGAAACTGCACTACACAAATTTAACCTGATGAAATGTTTGAATGGCTCTATGTGATGTTATAACAAATCCTCGTATAATGCAGAAATCTGCTAATCATCGGGTTTGTGGAAATGTTTTAGATAGAAAAACACTGTGATATATTTAATTAAAAAACAACGATATTAAAAACAAGAAACAAGATACTGAGGTATCTGTCAGAAAAAAAACATAGCATTAGATCAACAGAGGAAATATAGTAAATATATATAGCACAAAATTTAAAATGGTATAAAAAATATTGAATCCAAAAGAAGGCATCAAGATATTAGGGGCACAATCCTTAAAAA
This sequence comes from Discoglossus pictus, assembly GCA_027410445.1. Lineage (NCBI taxonomy): Eukaryota > Metazoa > Chordata > Amphibia > Anura > Alytidae > Discoglossus > Discoglossus pictus. The sequence goes on from CM050163.1 coordinate 553,375,344, forward strand.
ATATATGGACTTCTGCTTGCCCAATTATAATTATTATTTCATTATAGCAGGTACTTGCGGTTCACTTGGCCCCTTTGCGATGCAACATGGTGCTAATGAAAGTATATTCCTCTGCAAGTTGATCTTCTGGCTAGATACTCTTCAGTAATGCCCGACGGTCCCGTTTCGCCCATTCATTGGGCTTACTCTAAGAAGTTGGATTGTTTAAATGCAGATACTTTATGGATAGGTTAAGAAGCATAAAAGGGTTAGGCAGCAATCTTTGGTATGTCTAGTCCTTAAACATATTTATATCTTTTATTCCATATATATAGTTTACCAACAGCATTTATCTGTGTTAGGGGGGTGGAGGGGGCACTTGTGAGGACTTTGCCTAGAATCACTTCAGATGTAAATCCTGCCTTCTGTGTGAATGCACTGATTATCAGAACATTTTACTTGTTTTGGGGCAGCAATCTTCTTGACAAACACTAGGGTCATCATTCAATTTGAATTTTGGCAATTGAATAGGGCTCTATATAAGCACATAACATATGTTTTTGGCATAATTTTTTAGTTGTTGAAAACCTTGGTTTTGGATAGAGGTTCAGTAACTAAAAAGTTCTGTGAAAATGTTTTGTATGTGCTTATATAGAGCCCTATTCAATTGGGCAACTCTGAATTGAATGAGGCTCTAGGTCAGTTTCACTAAATGCCAATACTATGGAAAGCAGGTATTGCTCACATTTGTATAGTGTGCTGATGGTCAAGTGAGTGACAGTATATTCACTTTACACTCAACTGCCTTATCGACCGGTCATTAGTCCTTTTAGTACAAATTTAATGTGTATTGAGGTTGTTTTGTAGGCTACATCTAGGAAGGTAAGTATAAATAACATTTATACACACAATTAATTATAGTGCAAGTTGGTGGACTAATGCATCATTTACAATATTCATAGAGATGAGATTTAGATTATAATACAAGATGTATAATATTATTATTAATCATCATACAATGAATAGCCATGAAAAGTCACAGCTTGCCTCTTGAAGATGTACATTGAATATATAATTGCAATATACTAAATGTAGTAAATAATTGTATATGCTATTTATAAATTAGTAATCAAATAATATACTGAATTGCAGTATATGAGCACTACAAAATACAGAACATTAGCCATTGCTTAGTTGTGAAAATTTTTTTTAGCTACAGGTCAAGTGGGAATTCAAGATTGTTCACTTTAATTTGCATTTCCTAGAGTTATACCTACTATATATTATCACTGCAGCTATAGGATATGTTGCACAGAATATTTATGACTGCATGGGCCAGATGCCGGCATATGTGCCTTTAGGCTATGACTGAGTACTTGGGTGAAGGTGCTTACCAATCTGTTTAGATTCACTTGAGACTAATCATAGTTATGATGAAAACTGGAAACATATCAACCTTACAGCAGTTGCTCTAATCATATATATTTAGGCCCTAGTCCTAAACATTACAGGTATTAGTATTACATTTATTACACATGCACTTACATCCAAATAAGCACCAAACATTAAATGTTAATTTAAATAATTAAATATTTTATAATACATATATTATTTTATTTACTATTATTACTATTAATAATAATAATAATAATATGATTATTATTAATAATAATAATAAGTATTGATAGTAGCTACTCATATGTATGGCAGTAGGTAAACTGCATATTTTTGTTGTTAAAAAAACATATAGTTACAGAGTTATTATATTACTATTATACATAGTAATTAAGGTTGAAAAAAGACTTTCAGTCCATCAAGTTCAACCTTTTAAGATCTCCTCTAATCTGCTATATGCGGATTAAATATTAATTAATTTGTTGTTAATTAATTATTAATCAATTATTTAATTATTTATTTTTTATTTTATTTTTAATTATTAATTAATCCAGAGGAAGGACCCTTTTCTTTCATTAAGGTGGAATCTTTTTACTTCTAACCTCAAGGGATGTCCTCTTGTCAGTTGAAAGCCTCTTGGCACAAAAAGCTCCCTTGACACATCTTTATACTGACCCTGGATGTATTTATATAAGGTAATCATATCTCCTCTTAGACACCTTTTTTCTAGAGAAAATAAGTTTAATTTGGTTAGACCTTCTTCATAACTTAGGCCCTCCATTCCCCTTATTAGTTTTGTTGCCCTTCTCTGTATCTTTTCCAGCTCTAAATTGTCCTTTTTATGAAGTGGTGCCCAAAATTGTACTCCATATTCCAAATGAGGGCATACTAGAGATTTGTATAGTGGCAGAAATATATTTGCTTCCCTGGCTTCTATACCCTTCTTAATACATGCTAATATTTTATTTGCCTTTGCAGCTGCTGCTTGGCTTTGAGCACTGTTGCCTAAGTGGTTGTCCACAAGCACTCCCAAATCCCTTTCAATATCTGATACACCTAGATTTGCTCCATTAAGATTGTAAATTACATGGTTATTTTTCCTTCCCAGAATTTATTTGTATTAAATCTCATCTGACATTTAGATGCCCATTCCTCAATTTTATGTAAATCCCTTTGGAGGGAAAGCACATCATTATCGGATTTAATTACCTTGCACAACTTTGTGTCATCAGCAAAAATGGAGACACCACTTCAATGCCACGTCTAATTCATTAATAAATAAGTTAAAAAGGAAAGGACCTAATACTGAACCCTGAGGAACCCCACTTACCACATTAGTCCAATCGGAGTATGTTCCATTTACAACAACCCTTTGCTTCCTGTCTTTTAGCCAGCTCTCGATCCATGAGCAGATATTTACTGCAATTCCTGTATCCCTTAGTTTGCTCAATACTCTCCCATGTGGCACTGTATCAAAAGCCTTTGCAAAATCCAAAAAGACTCCATCCACTGAGTTGCCTTGATCCAGGTTCCTACTAACTTCCTCATAGAAACTAATTAGATTTGTTTGACATGACCTATCCCTCATAAATCCATGTTGACTTCTACTTATAATCCTACTTATAACCGGTCTTTAATGCTCTTGCTCCCTTTTTAAATATAGGTATTACATCTGCTTTACTCCAGTCATCTGGTAGAGACCCTGTGTTGAGTGAATCTTGAAAAATTAAATATAATGGTGTGGCTATTACAGAACCCAGTTCCCTCAGTACCCATGAATGTATTCTATCAGGACCCGCTGCTTTATTAACATTTATTTTATAAATAAAATTCTCTCCACCTGTCTAATATGTTTCACTTTTTAAAAATAATATTTATTTACATCTATTAACTTTTTTTTAATAAACATGTACACAATTTTCTAATATTGGAATGATGCATTTAGTGCATTTTTAACTCAATAACATTATCCACACCTTCTTTCTGTACTACTAATTCCAACTACTGTTTTACATCTAACATGACTATTAAATTAATACTGTACGTGTGTTGTTTTTCCATTCATTATATTTTTTGACTATAAATGCTTATTACATATTAAATTATATGTCTCATAATATAGTTAGGGCTAGGCTTTACTACAGCATCAGTAAACAAAAATGTATAGTTTGGGAAGCCATTCTCTTCTCCATAGATCTACTGCAATGATTAGACTGCTCTCTGTAGGATTAGGCGCTATGGCTACAATCCGCTAACTGCTGTATAATCCAAACTATGAATTGTTTGTCTTCTAAACAAAAGAATGAAGTGGGGATCAGTACAGCAGTGGCTATATACTATTTTTAAATTATATGGCTTAAATCTAATGAAAGCAAATAAACCGGCCCTTAAAATACCTTATTCGTTGAAGTGTTCAAAATTAATTAAACAATTGGTTGTGGCCCCTTAAGGGGCTTTATGGGTAGCTAAATGGTGTTATTTAAGCCCATGCTACTTTATATGTTTTGTTCAAAATATGCATCAACAAACAAGAGGAGATATCTAAAACATGAAGCTTCAAAACATAATTACACCATAAGTTGTGTGAAGACCCTGATGCTATCAAGAAAAATATCAAGAATGGGCCAGTGTGACTACCAGGTAAACTCTCGATTTAACCCCGTTTTTACTGACTTGGTCTTGGGAACACAGGTGAGCTGCTGGTAATACCAGTTTCCATTCTAATATAACAAGTAGTTGTGTTACCTTGTAATAGGGAGGATCCAGAAATTATAACTGGGATTTGTTATTATATATTATTTTATTTATTATCTCCTTTTCCCCCTGGACTTTGCTGTAATACTTAAATTTTTAATTTAACTTTTAATTTTTTTAACCATTTTTAATAAAGGATAAAATAAAAGTTGTCTCCCACCATGGACTATGCGTCGTCAAATTTTGACTTTAACCCATAGGAGGTGCTAAAGAGTCTTTTCTTTTCTCTATCTCTTATTGTATAATAATAATAATAATAATAATAATAATAATAATAATAATTATTATTATTATTATTATTATTATTATTACTATTATTACTATTATTATTATTATCATTATTATTTTTATTATGAACTTTTAATTGTAACTCACCAACATATTCTGTAGCGTTGTACAGAGGATAAGAACAAGGAAAAATACAATGTTGTCAAACTGTAGAAATGGAGGGATTGCATATGGTCCATGTGGTTCTATGAACCTTTTAGGCCTAAAAACAATGGATATATTATCTTACTGGACTTTTTTTTTATTGTGTTTTTGTACAGAGTTTTGCTTTATCTATCTATTTCTAAAATGCCACTTCTTAATATTTCTAGCAACTTTTTACCAAACTATTATTTACTTAAGAGAGTCATAGAGTAAACAAGTAGAGTGCATGATTCAGGTTATATCAGTATCTATCTGACCTGGGTATAAAATTGGTTTAATGAGTACAGTATAAAGCTTTTTCTTAGGTTACTGAGTAGAAAAATGAAAACGAAAATTATAAATAGATTTTAATGAGAAACATTGAAGCCAAAAATCCAAAAATATAAAGTGCATTTTCCTATTCTGGAACTCAATTTTGTTTGTGACATTTAATAAAAGAAACCCCATTACAACATCTTCCCTAATTGTCTTTGCCTATCTTCTCTTTCTACTTTTATTCAGTGTCACTTGAGATAGCATTTCCTCAATTTAAATTTTTCTTTCGAAATAATGTATTTTTTAATTAGTTACATTACAAACGCGCCAACTGTCCCTTCTGGAATTTAAAATCCTTGTCATTTTGGAACTAATCTGACTTTATTTCTGCATACAATTCTTAAAAAAAAAAAAAAAACACTGAAAAGTCTTAATTGAAGAGGATAATAGTATATTTTTAAAAATCCACCACTAAACAAAACTCGGAGGAAACACATTATTGTTCTTGAATAATTGTTTACTTTTTCGCATCACCATTGTCTTCGAGCATTGCATATCTGTTCTTTCTGAGCAGTAATGGCATGCTTAATTTGCAAAAGCACTAATCATTATGAGTTCATTCGTTGCTCTAGAGGGGATGTCAAATTGGCCTGGAAGAAACACTTTCACTCAATGGATTATTTTTAGCCATGTCACAGGCTTTTCAACTCAGAAAAAAAGACATTTTCAAATTTATTGCTGTGAGATTTGAATTTAACAGCAGTAGCTCAGCAGATTGCATTCTTTCACAGGGCAGACATTTCCCTACATATTTTTTTATATATATATATATATATATATATATATATATATATATATATATATTACAATTTGTAAACCATTTTATTATAAGTTATTTCCTGCTAAATTGATTAGATAATTGACAAAAAAACACAAATAAAATTACGCATAATTTCACGTGGAATAATATACATACATTTCATTAAAAAAATGGGGAGGGGGGTAATAGATTTATAGGGACGATTTTAGAAGATAATACTGGGATCTATACTGGGATTTGGAGGGTTTTGGAGGTCTAGTACGACAAATGGATATACAGTATTTAAAAAAATAGTCTGCCCTTTACTGACTGGCACTGGAATAATCCCTACAAAAATGATTGCCATTTGGGGCTTTGAAAAATCTCACAAATGGTATATAACAGTAGAGAAATAAGTCTCATTATTATAGCACTCTTTAGGATTAGAAAGAAGTGATGGTCAAATTCAAGTAATATCTTTTTCAAAATAATGTAAATATCTTGAATCACTAAAGTTTTTATTTTTTTACTTTGATAAGCTTACATCTTAGGCTACAACGTATTGGCTTCTTTCACCCTAATCATAGTTTTAGCTTTGGAGACGGCATGCCTTCACCTCACAGGAAGTTATATACATGAGTACATACAGTTTTAATATTCAAGGTCCACTCCTTTTAATGTTTTATCACTATCAAGGATATTCACATATTCCATCAGCTATTGGAAAGGCTATCTTAAAAATAAACACAGCATTTAACATTTAGAAGAAGGTATGCCAATGAAGTGAAGACCCATCAAACCCTGACAAAGCTAGAATAATGGGTTCAGTGAAGCATGTAAAGGGTAACAGATAGGGAAAACCTTATTTTCACCACCATTTCTACAGGCTCATGGAATCTAAGAGTTGCATTCTTGACTTGCTGACCTCACACATGGATCGTTAGTAGAATCTATCTGGTTGGTGCTTAAGATCTTGCAATAATTTCTTAGGCACTTCTCTAAATTCTGAAATCTCAGTTACTTCATTTTCTTTTTTCTTAGCATCTTTAAGATGTAGATGGACCACGCATTGATCTTCTTGGCAACTTCACTGGTAAATACACAGGCATTATTTTCCAGAGGAATTTCTATACAATAGGCCGTACAGTTCAACAGCAGCAACTTAAACAAATTTATGTGGCTAAATATGACTTTCTTATAGCATTTGTTTATGTGTCCACTGAATTCTAGAATTGGAAACATCAGGACAGATGCTTTTATTCCATTGTGCAGTGACCACCAGTGATCTTCTGCCTTTATTCAGGTGGTCTGCAGTGTTAGAGTAAAATCATAGAGCGAAATAAAAAATGCATTAAACTAGAAGTCCCGAAATTAGACATCACAGCCTGCTTATTGGGGCCTAGGGTTAGTTCCACAAACAAAATGTACTGTCACAACCCCCTGGACTCATGGACTCTTCTTTTTGGGCACAACTGACCATAGAAGGACACTAGCCCATGTGGCTCCCAACCTCAAGGGCTATTACAATGGCCATGAGACTTGACTTAAGAGATTGTGACCCTTTTTTTTACAGTTATGTGTGGTATAATGTTGGTAAGGGTTGTTTTAGTACATTTTAAGTATTTATTTTATTAATTTAAGTTCTTAATGTGCTTTAGGATGTGACAATTTGTATTTAAAGTGTATTAAGATATTGCAAACATATCTAGTGCAGTGACATAGTATTACTACATGTAACTATTGTTACAAAAGAGAAAACAAATACTTCTAACGGTTGGATATAAGAAATATAAGGATTTATTGTACTATTCACATGTTAGTTATTGGAAGTAGTAATTACTGCACTCTTCCTAATTCACTGTGCAGCAAAAATGTCATTATAAAGGTAGCTAATATGACTACATTGTTGCTCTTTAGATCCAAGAATTTGTGCGTGATGAGGAAAATGTTTTCCATGTTTTCTACCATTTTTGTTTTTAGTACTCCATATTGTTGGTCTAACTTCCATTTTGTTACACATCATGACAAACATACGATATGGGACCCCCACCCAAACATTCTGGCTCAAGGGCTATGGTTGTCTTATCAACCCATGGTGTGCCCACATCCTACCTGAGAGAACAGGATGCCTCCAGCAGGACAATGCATAAAAAGTCCTGCTGCGCTCCAATCCTATCAAATGTAACTGATAAACCAGGACCACCACACTCTCTGGCACCTAGCCACAGTTGAGAAAGGATATCTCCAAGTCCCTGGAGGTAATCTTGACCCAAGTAGGGATTGTTAATATATTTAAAAGGTGGTATGTTCTGATTCATTAAAACATATGTTATTTGATGTTTGGCATTTAAGAATCATTTAAAATGAGGTGAACTGGCCAGTAAAGATATTGTATGTTCTCTATGGGTACATAGACATGGTGTGTTTTCGGAGGGAATGGGCTATAATCACTTAGAATCCTAAACTGATGTTGCTATCCTAGAACAAGAGGATAGATGAAAGCTTATATTATTTTACTGAGCTATTAACCACTTGTATCCTGAACCTCTGCTGTAATTCTGTGGGAAGGGGTTTGAAGAACTGGATTGGATCTGCTGGAAGAATTGGCTTCCTTCACCCTTTCAAGCCCAGTGAAGAGCAGATTGTACCGGTTATGCTGATCCTGTTTCCCTGATTTCCTGCTGATGGTCCTGACCTGTATGCTTGGTACTGAGAAGCCCATTCCCTTACAATCCTGTTATGTGCAATAAAATGTCCCCCAACATTTTTTGGTAACACTTTTGAACTATATTGGCTCTGGATCTTCAACTTGGTTTTAACAGATCTTCCAATTTTGCATCTTGAATAAATTCTCTTATTTGATGGCCTTAAGAACATTTTTAAAATTCCTAATTTTATATGGAGTGGCGTATGGGTGTGCAACATTTTTCTTTACGGGAGTAAGTAATTACTTTTCCTGTCTTGACTGTCCCTTTTGCACAAGCAACAACAAAATTTCCTCTAGCCGAGTTCAGGCCAAGTCACGGTGCCATGACTTTAAAATCACCAGAGACGTTCCAATTTTATTTAGCATAACGAATAAAAAAAAAAAAGGAATTTCATATTTTCACATGATTCTTTCATATTAGCAGCATAAGCTAATGGCACAAACTGAAATATCAAACACTATAAAATGGAAGTATAAAATGCTATTATTTATACTCATGCTTTAATTCACTCACATTCAATGTTTTTTTTCTATAATTTGTGGATTTGGTTTGATTCTGGTAAAATCAGGTTGTAGCTATTGGGGAGATTACTTCAATGAGGTCATTTTCAGTGCTAAAAAGTTGACTATGCTCTTATGTTTTAAAAGACTCAAGTGGTACCGCCATCTCTTTTTAATGTTGTTGATTACTGCCAATATGTTTTATTACCCCCTTGGGGTCTGTTCATATTGTGTTCAGGGTAAAGCTGCGATGACTGAGTGTTCTCAACTCAACCCATTGAGAAATGAACTTATTTAGCTTAATTATTTTTGTTGTATGTCCAGTTGTTTCATTTGCATATGGTTATGCACTGAAAATAATAACAATTTGAATAATGCTGGATTCATAATGTACTTGTTATTTTGTTGTTGTTGAGTCCATCAGTCTTGTCCGACTCTCTGTGGCCATATGGATGCAGCACACAGGCACAGAATCTGTGATTCTGGTTGTGCTTATCCATATGGTTTTCTTGGCAAAGATACCGGAGTAGGTTGCCAGTTCCTTCTCTAATGGACCGCAATTTGTCTGACCTCTCTGCTATGACCTGCCCATCTTGGGTGACCCTACATGGCATAGCTCACAGTTTCATTGAGGTACATTGAGGACTTGTTATTACCGATATAGTTTTAAATGATATCATATTTGGATCCTCCAATGTGTCCCTTGTGGTCCAATAACCCAATGTCGGCCAGGGGCCATCTTGGATTTGGAACTGTTATCTGCCACATGTTATTGAACAGAAGGTTTTGGGCTCCCAGAGCCACTGTTATAATGTAATATATTCAGGGCAGAGTCCCACTGTTATTGTTATGCATTGAGAGAAGAGGAAGTTTACCACGTCACCACTAATAAAGTCGTCATAACGCATTAAGTGGACTGACGTGGGAAGTACTGCCTCATAACATGTGGGTTATAAAATGTTGTAGTGGTAATATCTGTAAATATATTGTATTCGAATGTTGGAGCCATGTTGTGTGCAGTCATCCATATTGACTGCATATGTAACCTGAGTTGATCACCCATCTGCCTTCCAGCTATCACCTAAAGTAAACACTTGAAGTGATAGCAAGGCCAGAACAAAGGGGTCTGTACAGACATTGAGGCACCATAACCCCAGGGGGTCTACAGTGATTCTCACTCAGAGAATCAGGGCAAAGTCCAGAGGGCAGGGAGATGTTTCTCCCTTGAGAGCCAGAGACGAACTAAATTAGGTAGCCACACCTAGTGGGCGGACCTGGGAGGAGTCTCATGGTTCCCACGTATGGACCCTGCCTGATTGGCCAGAGGCAGTTAGGGGCTGGCTAAAGGTAGCCCCTCCTGGTAATTTTGTATGCATGTTTAAAAGATGGTGTTTTCCAAAATAAAGGTTGTTGAGAGATAGTTTTTCACATAAACAAGGTGTGAGACTATTTCTGTGTGTTGTATCCTGACTTGGGGAGTGGTCTTGTTATGGGCCACTAAGTAACCTGGATCCAGTATTCTCTGCCTGTAGCTTTTGGGCCTTGCCCTCTTCAGAAGCCATCTTTTGTGCCACAGAGAACAGGAACTACATGATTCTGCTGGGGTAGGTTTGAACTAGGTTCATATCAGGCCCCTAAGAAGAAGCAGATCGTGACACCCAACACACCCTAATTAGAGTTTTTTAGAAGAGGTGCTTTGCATTTTTAATAATTAAAAGCCTGTTGCAATTCATCATATAGATACAGATTCCATACCAGGTTGCTCATTCAGAACATAATATTAAAGAAATGATAGACATAAAATTGTTATACACTCTATTATCTGATATTGGCATTCCCTAAAATGAAAGCTGATACCCAAAGGAAAAAAGTAACGGATGCAGAATAAAAATGCCTCATAAAACATGGATTTATCAGTGAAAACAGAGTTTTTCCCCTTGTTATATAGATCTTCGTGTGTCAAGATTACATAAAGTGATTCTAGATGTACATCAAAATTTTAACAGTCACCGTAACTCCTTATGAAATATTGATTGAACCAACACTCATCAGCAAAGGGCTTTCCAGGAATAACTAAAAATCAATGTTGTGTAGGTTACAAACCATACATATATTAAGCGTTTAAAATTTCTCAAAATCACCACATCAGTTTATTATATCATTCATTACAAATAAAGGAAATAATCAAATATGTGAAATAGCACCACTAATTTATGAATATGTTAACGGGACATTTAAAAAAAAAAATTAAGTTAGTAAACAAGAACATCATTTGAAAATGGTACTTGCAGGTTCCTCATGGCTCCTCCTCCCGATCTTACCTGTAATCTGTTTGAAGTAGGACCTTAACTTTGCTGCACCAAAATATCCATTGTTTACTTATATTGTATTATGTTTTGTATTTATGAATACCTTATCATTTATGTTCCTATTTGTTTTATTGATTACTTAGTTGTGGCTTATAAGAGGGTTCATTAATCATTGTTCTATGCAATTTCACCAGTCTAACTTCTACATGGGTAGCAAGTCCATGATTTACTTCATATTTTACCATTTGACCAATAAAAGTAATTATTGACAACCTTGCCCATGCTGTCTCAGACTTCCTTGATACACTTAAACAAGGTTAATGTTTCTTGGAGGACTTTCTGTTGTTGTTGTTCAGTAATTCAGTCTTGTCCAACTCTCCATGAGCCTATGGACCACAACACACCGTGCAAATCTGTCAACAACTACCCCACTGAGCTCCCTCAAACTCATGTTTTTTGATTGAAATACCATGCCTGCATCTGTCGTCCACTTCTTCATGTGCCTTCCGTCTTTCTCAGCATCAGAGTCTTCTCTAGGGAATCATATCTTCTCATGATATGGCTAAAATTTTTAAACTTTGGCCTTATGATCAAACCTTCCAGTGAAGTTTTACAGTTTTCTCTAGCACCATATTCATAGGCATCAATTTTCAAGTATTTTTTCCCGTCTTACTCTGAACAAACTATGCCTCCTTGACCCTGCCTGTATCACTACTCTCCTCTAGGTGCTCTTGTACCAGTTTTGGCCTCAGCTGCTACAGTCCTAACCCTGAGGAGCAAACAGGTCTACCAACCCATAGTTATATTAACCGGAACTTGTTACAGAACATTGTACTCCTTTTTTCATAATATTTTTTTTTTATGTATTTAGGAAGTTGTCCTAGTTACATTTTATCAAATAGTACAGAACATTAAAGTTTGCATTGTATCACTAAGAAGTCACCAGTAATGTTTAATATGACCCCGCCATATAGCATGTTTAAGGATATTTTGACCTGTTGGCTGTTTTATTCTTCCTCGATTGAATGTTATTACATACCAGTAACACTGGAAAGCAGTACACAGAATCAAAAAGTGTGGGAAGGGAAAGTCAACAAGAAAGGCAAGTATCAATCATAACAGCTCCAATAGCAGCGTTATACAGTATACTAAAACTGCAAAGTCATAAATCACTCTATATAGTTATTGATTGTGACTAAGTGTCAAATGAAAGGATGCTAACAACTCTGAAATAGCTTTAAAATATCAAGTGAGTGTAACATATTTTCAAAAATATAATGCAATTCGAAAATGTAATTGTTTTGTACATTTGTTTTCAAATGTTTTCTAAGTGATTTGTTTTTAAATATTTTAAATAGTCATGTTTTATTTGATTTAATGCTATTATTTATAAAAGACCATAGTCATGCAAATTTTGGCCAAGACTTTCATTGCAAACAAAAGGTTTAAAGCAAACTACAATTAATTTGGTATACCTGCACAGGAGGAGCACGACGTCTCCTAAGCATGCATCCATGGGTAATCCCTGGAAAACGCTTATAAGCAAGGGTAGAGCTACTGCCGGTCCAACTGATGCAGTGAATTGGGGGTGGGTGCCCTTTTTTTGCTACAGCCAATACGCACAAATCAGAGTTAAACTTGAAAACATTTAAATACTTTTATTTGCCCTTTAAAAGTGTAAGAATCCATAATGGCTTGAAATTATGAAGCTAGTTAAAGAGTACTCTAAATAAATTCTAGTAACAAAATAAAAAAGGAAAAAAAGAGAAGAGTGCATGTCATGACTGTTTTGGGGTCATGATGGGACCCCCTGCACCCAAGTGCAACTCTTACGCCTCTCATTGCTAACACTAAGGCTATCAAAATGGACATTCAACATTATGCTAACATCGACTAAAGTTACATAGTTACATAGGGCCTCATTCAATTATGATTTGGCTAAATGAATAGGGCTCAATATAAGCACATGGCATATTTTTTTACAGAAGTTTTTAGTTAGTGAACTTCTATCAAAAAGCAAGGTCTTCACTAACTAATAACTTCTGTAAAAAAATATGCTCTGTGCTTATATAGAGCCCTATTCAATTGGCCAAATCGCAATTGAATGAGGCCCATAGTATTTAAGGTTGAAAAAAGACTTTCAGTCCATCAAGTTCAACCTTTTAAGATCTCCTTTGATCTGCAATATGCGGATTAACTATTAATTCATTAGTTGTTAATTAATTATTAATCAATTATTTAATGTTTTTTTTATTTTTTATTATTATTATTAATTAGTCCAGAGGAAGGCAAATAGAAAAAAAAAAAAACAAGCGAGACTTAGCCAATAGTCTAAAGGGGAAATGTTAAAAATTTGGATCATTACTGTCTCTCTAATTATCCATGATAACCCTGAATACCCTTTTTAATTAGAAATAAATCTAGTCCCCTTTTAAAGTTATCTATCGAATCCGCTGTCACCACCTCCTTTGGTAGAGAATTCCACAGATTAACCACCCTTACTGTGAATTAATTAATTTGTTGTTAATTAATTATTAATCAATTATTTAATTATTTATTTTTTATTTTATTTTTAATTATTAATTAATCCAGAGGAAGGACCCTTTTCTTTCTTTGAGGTGGAATCTTTTTACTTCTAACCTCAAGGGATGTCCTCTTGTCAGTTGAAAACCTCTTGGCACAAAAGGCTCCCTCGACAAATCTTTATACTGACCCTGGATGTATTTATATAAGGTAATCATATCTCCTCTTGAATGTGAATACCTTGTTGCTTGTTTAATTTGGGCATTTATCTTCTAATGTGGGAAATATTTGGATGTTTCATTTTCCCAATAGCACATTTAAACAAATAGTATTGTAAAAACCAGAGAGAGCAAGTTGTCAAACATCTGGCCTCTGACCTAGGTATAGGAGTATCCTTCATAACAAGAATTTCAGGTGGGGGAAAGCCAAGCTAATGTGGGCAGATGCTTGGTCTCTGGTCTCAGTAATACAAGTTGAAGATAGTTTATTGTTCTAGGGGTGTAAAGCAAGTCAGGTTTGAGGACCATGATAAATGTAAATCCTCCCCCCCCCCCCCACACACACACACCCAACCTATGGACAGAGACACAAACCAGGTCAGGTATATCTCACAGGAAAGAATGTTGGGGAGGAAGGCATGGGGAGGTGGATCTTTTGGTACTGTGTAAAATCTTTTTTGTAAAGAATAAAAAAGGCAGTCTGCCTCTGAACTAAGAAATTATGTGATGTGATTTCTCCTGTTTCTCCATGACTGATGGCTTGATCTCAATTGCTGGTGCTGAGATGAATATAAAGTCACAATCTGCTATATTCTGTATGATTGCTGCTATATGCTACAGTAGGAGAATTAAGGGTGTATTGAGCCCCATCTCTGGGTTGTGACAGCCCATCCGAAGTACATTTAAAATAGTTTATTTCACACTGATTATTATTGTGCTTACATGATAATATTGGAACTTGCATTTGTATTAATCCCAAAAAACGAGCTTTTGCATAATCCATCCTATGCTTTGCTATAAAGCTGTGTAATACAGTGAGTTCATTCCTAAAAGGAGCCACGATAAAATAATAGATTATGAGCTCATTTGCATGTCCCTGCCCAGTTTCCCAGCATGCAGTGCAATAAATTTCTTGGAATTCTGAGAAGGAAATAAGTTAAAATTTTCTTAAGACATTCAAATGTGAAAACAGATGTATTATATATATATATATATATATATATATATATATATATATATATATATATATATATATACAGGTGCTCCCCAGATACAGACGGCTCCCAAGACTCCCAAGTTTTTTTGTATTTTTTTTTTTTATATGTTCTGTTTATTTGAATTAAAAGAAAGAGCAAACATTTTCCTATAACATATTATTTCAGTACAGGGGTATTATTATTGCTACATATGCACCATTATAGTATTGTTATTATTATTATTATAATTATTCAGGGATCCGACAAATCCAAATCGTAATCCATACAAATCCAACTTAAGAACGTTCTCAGGAATGGATCTTTTCCTTAACATGGGGACCACCTGTATGTATAGGTATATGTTTGCTGATTTATACTGTAATCTAAACAAAGATTATGAATAATATCAGATCAGATCCATGTAAATAACACTTTTCTAATCTATGTTATTTACCTACTACCTTTTTACTTTTGGCAATGTAGATTTTCTAACTTTTTAAATCTCTTATATATGCATATTTAACAACAACATATTGTTATGCCTATAAAACTAGATATTGAGTGCACTATTTTCTGAAATATAGTACACGAGGAATCATCAGAGCATGATGTTTTGTTTGTTGTAGAGGGACCTAAACTTTTTAAAAAAATATATTCCAGCACCTGCTAACATCTGTGAAATTATTCAGAGTGAAGAATCTTCCCTTATGTTCCTTCCACAGCTGGACGTCCTACAGTGTAATCTGTCCTCCCAGCAGGACGTGAAGCTGATTCGCTGATTATGAATACAATGCTGTTTTTCTTGCCAGAGGGCATGACATATCACTTGGCACACTGTAGTCCTCTACACAAAGTCTTTCATAGTCTGTTCACTGCAGTTGGTTGTGACTCTGGGAAGCACCCCCCTGACTCCTAATATCAGGTCATGTGTCATTTATCCTTTTGTTTAGCTACAAATTTAATATGGAGTTAACAGACTGGAAAAAGAGCAACAATACCAATGAATCTCAACAACAGCTCTGCTTTTGGGAGAGAAGCTGGATTCGATGAAGCAGGAATAGGCAAAAATAAAATAGGATTCTTATTGACATTATTAGCCCTTTACATATATATATGTGAAAAATGAGCCTAAGAGCATAATTAGACAGGAAAAAATGTACTAAAAGCTCATTTAAAAAATCATGGAGGTATCCATGATACTTTGCTGAGAGGGGTGTTTATATTTTAGCAGGTGCATGGCTTGCAATTAAGCTGCCTGCTTCTTAAATTGTCCAGCCAATGGGAGAAGTATCAAATTCCACAAGGTCCATTTATATAAAAAGATTCCCATCAATTTCTTTTGTCCCTCTGCCATCCCCTCCCTCAACTGATCGATTAAATAAACATATCTTACAGTCTGCAATCAGGAAGAGCTCTAGTCAGACAAGATAGGAATGTTCTATATAAAAACATAATTACGATTTTCTCTGTTAATAGTTTTATATTTGTGACTGTCCCAGCTGTGTTGTTTGTATTTTCCCAAAATGCATTAATGCTTTTATAAATAGGATTCTGCATATATAAATAAACCCTTATCTATATCTGATATATTAAACATAGACAATTTTTGTAGTGCCAGACATGACATGTTTTTGGACCACTGCAATTATCCAAGAAGACAAGGTAGAAGGATTCACGGTGGCTTTTTCTGGAGCTTTTTCTGAAGCCAACGCTAATGTCATCACATTGCAATGCCACCTCATCTAGAAATGGGAGCTGCAGCTACCAACTGGGTGGACTAAAGGATAGCCTTAAGGAGTGCAGCCACCAACTGGGTGGACTAAAGGATTACTTAAGGACTGCAGCACTTGCACAAAAGATTGTTTTTAAGATATGCTATATAAGAAGATTCATAACTGATCCAGCATTAGAGCCTTTTAATATACAGAATAAAATTACATGTTTGAATACTAAGAGACTGAAAAAGCTGTTAACCTGGACGTTACTACTACCTAGCTCTTTGTTACCTAGTGTGACAACTTACCAGTCTCCTCTGGGTTTGTACATGTGTTTCGGGCACTTTGATGGAGGACACAGTACAAATGGCTGTATATACCTTTCCTGTGTTTACAAAATTTATAGCCAGTAATACAAAAATAATAAACCAAAACAAATCGAAGAAAATAATAGGCCTAGCTCCTGCTAAAGTACTAACTTAACTGAAATGTAACATATCCCTCACTATGATCCAGCTAAACCTGGGTGGAGCAAACACAAGCAATCAAATAGATTGTCAACAGTAACTGGTCTGTATTCTTGAGGTTTCCACTTTGTTCCAAATGATCATAAGCTGCAAGCTGCTTTCTCTCTGTCTTGGGTTTTTCTCCAGCTTTAAACAATCTGCACACACTCAATCCGTCAGCAGCCCCACAAATACTTTAGGAGCAATCTTAAATCAGGTCTCTCCAGGTGCATCTGATCAGGAAGTTAACTCCTTCAGTCCTCCTAGGGAAGAGAGCTTTGCAAAGTATGTGTCTCACATAACCCCTTGTTCAATGTATTAGCTAATTGTGAGGATTTTAATATGCGAACTGTGAAGGAGAATATATATTATATGCCCGGTGATGAGGGGCAAGGATTCTTCCATGTTGTTCACTGTTGCTTTATATATTGGGATGACCTCAGAATGACTACAGCATATTATGTTGCTGGTGCATTAGTCTTGTCTGAGTGGCTCCCATAATATAATAACCCTCTAAGCTATGGCTATGGTATGTTAATTTGAGACACATTGTGCTAATTTGTCTCTGTAGTTGTTAAGTTATCTACCTATTTAGTATTCAGTTAGGTTACCTTCACTGTATCAATAAAGCATATTATAACCATGGGCAAATTTAACTGTGAAAGAACATGATTTCTGAGCCATCCTAGAGGCAAGTTTAGAAAGAGGTGGTATAAGGTGAAGAGTGGGTGAAATGGACACAAGAAGAGATAAGAGAAAAAAGAAAGTTGAGTTAGATTAAGAAAGGATGCATGCATGAAGTGAAAAGTACTGAAAAGAGTCTATATAGGGTGAGAGAAAGAGGAAAGAGGGAATGCAAAGAAAGGAAAGGAGGAAAACAGAAAGAGAGAATTGAATGGACGAAGAAAAGAGAGGAGCAAATGAGAGTTAAAAGGTGTAACAGGGTTAAAAATTAAAAATCGTATAAGACAGAGAAGAGCAAAGGGAGTAAAAGAAGGGACCTTACTAGAATTTAGACTAGACTGTAAGCTTGCAAGCTCTCAGTCTTGCTGTGCACTTTGTATGAAAGTGTTATATTGTCTGATTGCTAGCAGGGCTCAGACCAGGGCTCAATAAACACCTATTGGGGCCCCAAGCTGGGGTTAGGCAAGTTTGGTACTGGAGTCCCACACACAGCCCTGGATTTAGAATTTCCTTTCTGTGCACAGGTGAGCCAATCAGAAGAGATAGTCTTGCTGTGTGAAGTAGAGATACTGTATGCTCAATTCCTGGCCTGTATGTGACTGTCCATAACTGAACTTGCCTCCCCTTGGGCTAAGATATGGGAAGTTGTAGAGACCCTATTTGGCAATTAAGGCTCCGTAACAACTGAACTTGGCAAGAATGCTGCCAAGATACATAACAAATATTTATGTTAATAATGTAAATAATATTAATTGATGTTATGTTATTTAGGTTAAACCATTGCTTAAATATAAATTATAATAGAACAGTAAAAAAATTAAGAGAAAAACATGACATTTTGAGTGTCTTCTTCATATTGTGAGGCCCTAAGGTGTAGCTTGTTTAGCTTTTACCTCTATCTGGCCCTGGCTCTCACCTTCTGCGTATCGGTATGTCCTGTTTATTATCATAATGCAATGTATTTACTGTACAAAATAAATACAAATCACAGATATCAATAATGGATTGAGGGGGAATTTGTAACAGATAACTTTAAAAAGGTGTTGGATATATTATTGGATAAAACAGGCACTAAGGGTTATCCTGGATAACTTGAGAAGAAGGAGTGTCGACCGCTTAGAGATTTGCAATAGATATTAGCTGGTAGCACTTATTTTATCCAAAATCTCTAAGGGGATTAGATACTGAAAAAGCTGCTGAAGGCGGCGCAACTTGTCTATCATATTGTCTTAACTACCCCATGTTTTTCATACTGGATTGTAGATCTATTTTTTACCAAAAGCCATTATTGAAGACTTTCCAGATTGTAAAACCTAATGGACAAACACGGGGATTATACTAGTGTGATAATATATATCATATTTATTTGAGATCAGTCCAGATGAGAGTCCAGTTGACCATTATCAATTTATTCTGTCTTTTGATTCCAACTCAGTATATGATCTGCACTAGATGCTGGTGCACTTTTTCCTATCCCTCCCTTTTTATTGTATAATAGCAGGTCCAATTGTAATGTACATCTTGCAACAAAATTAATTCTAACATAACTTTTTGTTATGAGTTTTATGATTTTTTTATAAATCCAACATAGATTAGCAGGAGGATGTACCTGAAACAGTTTGGAAGAGATGACTGTCTGCTCCCTCGGACCTAACGTTGTTGGCCTGCTGGTAAATCCAACATTAGCATATTAATGCCACACTGACAATGGTGTATATGTCAAACCCGAATGAGTCCAAATAAAATGTACAGTACAATATATAATCAACTTTGAATGCTGTTCAAAAATAACTCTATTTGATTTTAGATTGATAGGGTCCCTTTAAGCGAGTTTTGATGGACAATAGCACAATCACAGCAAATTCCTACAAAAATCACTGTAGATCAAGTGTCCAGCTGCAGTTAAGGTATAATACTAATCACAATCAACCGAACATTAGCGTCTCCACTAATTACGAGCTCTTTGCTCAACAATGCGTTACTCAGACAGCTGAATTATAGACTTTGCAATTTTAGAAAACTGTCCCTCAGACCATAAAGTAACAGCTTTGATGGCGGCAGTAATTATATATATTATAGAGCCAGCCGCTGGAAACACAATGGCACTTTTATACTACACGTATGCATCTACTTTATGTTGCATATTTCTATATCTTAATTGGTAAAGAAGTATGTGAATCTCTGTTAGTTTATATTAAATATCACCACGGTATATTGGATAACTGTGCAATATTTCAAGTGACACAGTGGAGGTTCCAGATGGTTCAACTAAAGGTAATAAAAAAAGTATTTTATCAATTGGACGTAATTTAAAAAATAGCATTTTCCAACAGTAAAATTACGTTGAACTTTGCCATTTTGAGCTGTCAATTAGCGTGTCTGATCCATAGACCAAAAGAGGTTGTAAAGAGATCATTGCACTTATTATTGATAAGCTCCTTTACTGTTTTGTGTGCGGCAGCCAGGGTCTGGGCTTATATGCTCTGTATGGGTCTGTCCACTGCAGTGTATGCAGACACAGACTCTGTTGGGCAAATACATTTGTTCCTGAATGTTACTACTAGACTTTGGGTAGCTATCTATCTATCTATCTATCTATCTATCTATCTATCTATCTAACTATCTATCTATCTATCTATCTATCTATCTATCTATCTATCTATCTATCTATCTATCTATCTATCTATCTATCCATCCGTCTGTCTATGTATCTATCCATCCGTATGTCTATGTATCTATCCATCCATCTGTCTATCTATCTATCTATCTATCTATCTATCTATCTATCTATCTATCTATCTATCTATCTATCTATCTATCTATCTATCTATCTATCCATCCGTCTATCTATCTATCTATCTATCTATCTATCTATCTATCTATCTATCTATCTATCTATCTATCTACCTATCTATCTATCTATCTATCTATCTATGTATCTATCTATCTATCTATCTATCTATCTATCTATCTATCTATCTATTATTATTGCTCTTCTTCTTTATGCAACAATATGTGCACAATTAAAAACAAACCTGCTGCAATGTACCACAATGTAATTCATTACCTCTGGAAAATAAGTTATTTTTTCTATAGTGACTTTAAATAACTTATTCTAGACACATAGTATCATTTATTAGAACAACAGACAATTTAGTTTGAATTGTCAGTACATTTAACTCAGCATTTCCAACACAATGTTACTGTTACCAGAGCCCATTTATCACTGATTTACATTCAAACACCTAGGAAATGAACATAGCGATGTAGTGCTTTTAATTGGACTATAAAAATAATAATTACTTTTGATGTCGGAGAATGAGTTTTGGCATCAAATATCGAAATGGAGATTTTGTTAACTGAACTGATTTGAGTGTAAAATAATTTAAATGTGAAACCTGATGGAAAGTGAACCTGTGTGTGATTGAATAAGCAATGTCCTGTTAATATATTCTAGTTAGAAATGTATTTTAAAAAGGAAAGGATTTTTTTATTTTAATTTATTACTATTTTGAATACAATATCTAATTATTCTAATCCTAATGACTATATCTTGACAACAAAAAAACAAACATTTCTATAACATGCCAATTTATAAGTAATTAATCACTATATCATTATAGAGAACGTGGCACAGAAATTAGGAAAGATAATGATGGTGAATATGGTTAAACATTTACTCTGCATTTTAACTTAAAATTTGTCACATAGATATTTATAAAGTATGTGACAACCTAACGACATGAGCAACTTTGTAAGCCATGAGCAGTGGACTCGGCTTCTATCATGGAGGCTTCCAACTCGAACTGCTGGTCTGTCTGTAGCCGGAAGGGGGCGTTATCCGACCTATTCTTCTATTACATCTATTGTGAAGTGGCAGTCTTTCAATAGATCTTAATAAAGGAGTAATACTAAGTAATACTAAGGTTTGTCTCAATCCTCGAAGATATCCTTTTAGGAACAAAAAATGTCTTCTGCCATGAAAACATAATTAAATGTGTTGTAGTTGTCTAGTCGGTCAGTCATGTCCAACTGTCTGTGACTCTATGGACTGCAGCACCCCAGGCATATCTGCCAGCCACTGTCAGCTATCCATCTCTGACTCTGCCATGCCCTTCTTCCAGTCTTCTACAGGGAATCCTCTCTTCTCATGATGTGGCCAAAATATATGAGCTTCAGCCGCATGATCAAACCTTCCAGTTTGACTTAATTTCCTGTAGTATTGATTTATTGGATTTTTTTGCAGTCCATTGAACTGTAAGAAGTTTATTCCAGCACCACAATTTAAAGGCGTCAATTCTACGGCGCTCAGCCTTCTTTATGGTCCAGCTCTCACTTCCGTATGTTATAACTGGAAATACCATAGTTCTAATGATGACCTTTTAGAAAGTGTAATATATTTACTTATAGTCCAGTCTTGCCATAGCAAATATATTTTCATTTCATGGCTGCAGTCACCATCTGCAGAGATCTTGGAGCCCTTGAGTTGAAATTAATTGTAAGCATGTAAGTGGGTAAGTAAGTGGTAGTCTTGTAAGGTAAGTATGTATAAATTATTTTTATATCACCTCTTTTCCACTCATTCATCTGCCTCTGTGGGAAAGCAGGTCTCCTGGCCTGCTTGGGACATTCAGATGTGCTTTCCATATTGTACATAAAATACTTTGGAGTACTCTCCAGCCTCATTTCACAGCTGCCTGAACCAACTTCTTACTGAGGAGCTCCATAAAAGAGTGGAATTACTGTCTGTGAGTGGATTCATGGTACTGTACCCTAACCAACCCTAACCCTGTACCTCTTCTGGATTGCTACCTTGTCATGGTGAAGAGGCTTGTATACTTCAACTAAGCTGTGAGCTATACCTTGTAGGATCAACCAAGATGTAGTGGTCAGCAAATCATGCTCCACAGGAGAAGGAAATGTCAATCCACTTCAGTATCTCTGCCAATATAAGCATGATCAAAGAATAACAATAGATGTGCCTGGCATGCTATGGTCAATAGGGTCGCGGAGAGTCAGGCACAACTGAATGACTAATCAACAACAACAACCCTAACCAATGGTCACAGTGAGTCTGACACGACTGAAGAACTAAATAACAACTGGCATAACAACCATTCTAATCTCAACCACTTGAGATGTTTAGTAAATTCCCCCAGTGTTGCCATTTCCATCAAACTCTTATCCAAGTTTTAACCAGAGTTTAGTTTATGGGTTTGGCCATTGTTTGGAGTACTCTATTTAAGTTGATGCTTTCTTTAAATCTTAAAATTAAAAAAAACTTTAATCAACTCTACCAACTTTATAATGCCTAAAAGTATAAACATTTTTTTATTTTATTTTGCCAAGTCTTCTATTAATTGGCTCAAAGTTATTATACTCCTGTTGCAAAATTGCCTGTACTAAATAAGACAAAACTGCATTTTCTAGTAGAAATTCTCACTTGGTGCTTGATGATATTTTATTGGTTTAATTTTGCATTATTATGAGTAACAATGCGCACTTTCATTGCTGCAATTATGAATTCCACCATTGTTTAGAACTACTACTGTAATTGCAGGGACTCATGGGAAGGCTAAATTTGCATCCACCTTATTAGTTTAGAGCTAATGCTGTAATTTTTCTAACAAATCACTTTGCAGAGGACACAGCAAGTTCTAATCACAAAAGGATCTAATCTTTTACATTGTAAAAGGAAAATTATATATAAATATTTTCTTGTACTTTGCATTAAATTTAAATGCTAAATATAAAAAAAAATAAATAAAAAAAAAAATATATATAGTATTACATTTTTTTATACTTCTATGTAGACTTTGCATTTTAAATGCTGCTTAGAGACAATATATGATTGGCATTTACATCTAGTACTACAGAGATTTGATACTACTAGAGCAGGAAAAAGTACAGAGAAGGTCAACAAAACTAATAAAGGGAATGGAGGGGCTAAGTTATGAAGAAAGACTAACCAAATTAAACTTATTTTCTCTAGAAAAAAGGTGTCTAAGAGGAGATATGATTACCTTATATAAATACAGCCAGGGTCAATACAAGGCTTTGTCAAGTTATATTTTTGGGCCAAGAGGTTTTCAACAGACAAGTAAAAAGATTCCTCCTTAAAGAAAGAAAAGGTTCTTCACAGTAAGGGTGGATAAACCGAGGAACTCTCTACCTCCTTTGGCCCTCATTCAATTGTGATTTGGCCAGTTGCATAGGGCTCTAAATAAGCACATAGCATATTTTTTTAAAGAAAAGTTTAGTTAGTGAAGACCTTGCTTTTGGATAGATGTTTACTAACTAAAAACTTCTTTAAAAAATATGCTATGTGCTTATTTAGAGCCCTATTCAATTGGCTAAATTGCAATTGAATGAGGGCCTTTGGTGGCAGCGGATTTAATAGATAACTTTAAAAAAGGATTGGATATATTTTTTTATACAAAGGGCATTCAGGGTTATCCTGGATAATTAGAGAGGGAAATATTGATCAAGGGAGTAATCGAATTGCCAGTATCTGGGGTCAAGAAGGAATTTTATTTTGTTGGGAATGTTTCAATGCTTTTTATTTTTATTTCCACTGGATCATTTAACAATTAGTCCATCTGATACAAGGATCAGAGGAGATCTTAAAGGTTGGACTTGATGGACTAAATGTCATCTTTTTTCAACCTTAACAAGTATTTAACTATGTAACTGTAACTTTCAGGTGCCATGGGGGTCCATAGTGATCCCCATACATGTCTACATAAGGACCTTCATGAGGACCTCCATGGTATTGGGTTAATGTTAAGTATCATGGTGGTCCATAAGGATTGCTAGATTATCATGGGGTACTTAGCATCCCCAAGGTAACAGGGTTCATTTTGGGTGCTATGTGGTTCAATAGAGACCCCCATGGTAAAGGGTTGATTTTAAGTGCCATGGGTCTCCACAGAGACCCCCATACGAATGGTTTACTTTTAGGTGCCATGGTTGCATTTGGACCCCCATGGTAATAGTATAGTATAGTATACCATAGCGATCCATAGGTCTTTTTTTTCAACCTCAATTGCTATGTAACTTTGTCATTACAGATTTGAAAAATTTCAGTGAGTAAAAACAGAGCACTTGTTAATAAAATTATGTTTATATATGAAAACAAACATGTAAGCTGTTTATTTTAATATTAAAACCAGGGAGCCTTCCATATTCCTTTAAAGCTTAATAAATGCCTGATAAGAAAAAATTGTATGCCTTGGAGTATTTTACTGGTAAACAGTATCTTGAAACAAACCGGGTTATCCAAACAGAAAGCATCCACACAGATTTCCAAATGATGAATAAAGCATGTCAGTACAGCTGCTTTGGCTTGTACTCTAATGCTCTAGTTCATGCTTTCATTTGTATTCTAATGCTTGCCTGAGATACTCATCCCCAGCTGTGTAGCCACAAGTGGCACAGCAGTTTCTCAAAGTCCCAGTTTGTTTCCTTCCCAATCAAGCTAGAAGTATATAATACAGGCAGAACATGTACCAGGCGTCTAGTTGCTTATTTATGCTCCCTTTTCACAGTCACACTGTGCGGAGAAAGAGAGCAGAAATACATAATGCACTGTTCACAGAGGGAGCTTTTATTGACATACGTTTTTGACTTCCTCGGTGATGGTATTAAAATTTACATGTGTATGGATTAAGTTTAAGTATGGGCTGAAAAAGCCAGATAAAGAACAGCTACGGCTAGAAAAATAGCATTGTGGAAAAAGAGCTATGATTTGCAAGCAAAATGTTACAAAAAAAAACAGAAGTATACTACAATATAATTACAGTCCAAATTCTAGTGGCTCCAAAATAATTAAGCAATTAAAAAATGAGCAAATTACTATGCAATTAACACAGCACATTGATTTTATATCTAAAAATGAGTACTTTATAATCTTGCTTTTTTGGGTTCTAAAATAATAAATCAACTTCAGCTATCAGGGAACTGTCATTGGGCGTAAAAGAAACACAGCATTTTAATATTGCCACTTAGATTATTGAATAATATTGTCACATGGTTTAAATTCTGTTAATTTGAAGTGGCTTGTTGATTAATTAGGTTTTGTGGACTGATTTATTTTTAACAAGAAAGTTTCCTAAATATAATAGTAAAGTTAACAAAAAAAAAAAAAAATTAAAAATAAATAAATAAATATTTGAGATCTAAATTACTCTATGTATATATATATATATATATATATATATATATTAATAATTACTAAATTACTCTCTCTCTCTCTCTCTGTGTATATATATATATATATATATATATATATATATATATATATATATATATATATATATATATATATATATAAAGAGTGAGGTAGCCATTAGTGTCCAGAGTACTGGAGTGCAGAGTACTGCAGTATATAGTGATACCTTTTTAATTGGACAATCATAATAATAATTATGATGAGCTTTCAAGAGTAACCTCTCTTTATCAAGTCCAAAGCTGTGCTGATTTTTAGCAGATAGAGAAAGACATTTTAAAGTGACAGGCATCATCAATAATGTACAGTTAAGTGTGTATGTTTGCATAAGGTCTTAGATAAGTCAAACCCAGAGTGATAAATAGGGTCATAAATATCCTCACATCTTGAGAATTAGAAAAACAGAAAGAAAAAGTAAAACATGACCAGGAGTTTTGGAGGGTCACAAGAAATGTTGTTAGTGAGATAGAAAATCCATGTCTGAATTTAGGTCATTATTTTTAGTATCAAAGAGTCTTCTCATTTTCATTTTAAATGTCTTTCTTACATGATTCTGAAAGGTCTTATGTCTGAGTATTTTGATTTTCAGGTTTTGGATGGAGTGATTATTTTGGGAAAAGTGGTGTCTGACAGGTACAGTACCTGTCTTCATTGTGATTTTTATTGGAAAGTCTGTGCAGTTTCATCCTCAGGTGCAGTCAAAAGCTATAGGTTCAGAGTTTCATGGAGATAATTAGCTAGCAATGGATAGCATCTGTCATAATTAAGATAGATAAATTGTGCAGTGGGTGGATCAGAAAAGCTGAATTACAGATAAAAAATGCTAACATCATTCTACTGTAGTAAAATGCTCATAATATTCAACTGATTAAGCACTTGTTATTACTTGTAGTTTCAAGTTATATTATATATGGAATCTCCACTTTGTAACTTTATCTGTAAGAATTTTCTATCCCAGTGCAGAACTCCAGCTGTCCCACCTTTAATATTTTACTATGAGCCCCTCAAGCATAACTGTGTGTCTTGTCCTACCTCTGTGTATCAGGGGAGTGTGGCCAGCTCTGCCTTTGTGCTGGACTATCGTAGAGTTTGGAAGCAGACTAGGCTGATGTCACTGGTCCTGCCCTATGGCATCATTAGCTCCACCCCCACTACCTACCCAGAGGTAACAGCTCTATTGCAACATGCTTGCAGCTGCTCCATAGGCTCCACCCAGTGACAGCCCCCATTGCTTAGCATGCTCAGACTTAATTATAACCTAGACATTATTTTTATTCCAGCACACAGGCAGAGCTGGTAACACAACTGATAGGCACAAGTAGGTGGAGGCACACAGCGCTGCTTGAGGAGGAAACTAATATTAACTTTTATTTATTTTAAACTACATACTTTTTTAATAGCCTATGCACAGCAAACAAACATATAAGCATTACTTGTAAATGCATTACATTAGACATTTAAGGGATGTTTTGCCTATGGATGTGTCCTGCGGCAGTTGCTGCCGCCTGTAAATATTTACATTGTGTTTGGAGCTGGTATTTGTCCAATCAGAGGTCCACATTTATTTTTACACCAGGGCCCTCCTTTCATTAGCTCCACCACTGCAAATGACCATATAAAAATACTGACCACAGTGGCCCTTAAATTATTCTAATTTGGTTCCGGAATATGATTGCAGATAAAAATTACATTAGAACACAGTCTACATTGGTAACAAACAATGCATATGTATATATCTGGACACCAAAACCAATATGCAAAAATATTTATAATATGCATTATGAGATGGATGGCAGTGGCAGTTTAAAAAAAAAAATTAGAAGCAAAAGGGAAAAAAATATTCATTGCAAGGTAGGATCATGAGGCTAAAGCTCAAATATTTGACCATATCATGAGAAGACAGGATTCCCTAGAGAAGACTCTGTTGCTGGTGGAAGATCGAAGGCACAAAAAGAAGAAGACAACAGAGTTGTAGATGGATAGATGAGGTCATGGAAGCAATGAGTTGAGTGAGCTCAGAGGGGCAGTGTGCCTGGCGTGCTGCAGTCCATAGGGTCACAGAGAATCCATAGGGTCCCATGAGCTCAGAGGGGCAGATGTGCCTGGCCTTCTGTGGTCCATAGGGTCACCAAGAGTTGGACAAGACTGAATGACTAAACAGCAACAAAAGGAAAAAAAACAGGAATTATAGTTCCAAGGTTTCTAGAATAAAACACATTTATAGTAACCCATATCTGGCTGAAAAACATACAATTGTTCTTTTGCCCTTGTGGACCCCTAGAATGGTAACTCTAGTGCGGATTGCACCACATGCATAACTCTTTAACAAGAGTTTGTAAAACCCCACTGTAGTTTCTCACTGGAGCACTCAACACCTGAAAAAGGGAGGCCTAGTGATACATTTACATGTTCTAAGCGTGCATAGAAAGCATACCGTATGTCTTGTGGATAGCCTTTATGGCTTTGACAATTATATTCTGAAAAGTCCATCAATAATTCATCTTTTTTTAAATGCATCTGTCTTGTGTGTAATGTATTGGTGCTGTAATGATAATATTTTCCTTTTTCTTTGAGTTTCTGATGAAAGTTTTGTTTATGTATTTATTTTCTTAGTAAGAAGAGAAGTAGTTAGACCTACATAGGTCATGTCATTTTATAAACATTTTGTGAGCTATGCTGACGTCTGACAACCCCTAAACGGTTAGACACAGTAGAACAAGAAGTGTCAGTCATATTGCTTTTGATGTCAAATGTGAGGAAACAGATTATGCCGATAAAACAAATTATATGGAAATTGACACTGTGGGCCCTATTCTATTGCCCAATTTCTACATTTATACACACTTAAAATCACTCTTAATATTGCTTCCTATTCAGCAAATATTATTTACTAGCGACTTGCCCGTCAAAAATGACGGCAATAAAAACTGAAGCCTGGCAATGCTGTTTGCCACACAATGTAAGCCTCTCCCCCTCTACTTTACTGGCCTTGTGATGAGCGCCTTTGGCGCTCATCACAGGCCTTGCAATGAGCGCCTTTGGCGCTCATCACAGGCCTTGCAATGAGCCCCTTTGGAGCTCATTGCGAGTCTCTCCCTCTGTCTACTTCCTCCCTCGTGTCTTATTTCCCCCCTCCTCTCCCTCCCTTGTGTCTCCTTCCACCTCGTCTACCTCCTTTGTATCTCCTGCCCCCCTGTGTTTTTACCTCCCTCTCCCTCCCGTGTCTCTAAACTCCTCCCCTGTGTCTCTTTCCCCCTTCTCCCTCCCATGCATCTCTTCCCCCCCCCTGTGTCTCCCCCAACCCTCCCCTGTGTCTGTTCCCCCCTGGCCTGTGTCTCTTTCCCCCTCCCCCTGTGTCTGTTCCGGCCTTCCTCGTGTCTCCATTTCCCTCCCTTGTGTATCTTCCCCCCTGCACTCTCTCCCCTGTGTCTCTTCCCCCTCCTCTCACTCCCCTGTGTCTCTTCCCCCTCCTCTTTCTGTGCCTCTTCCTCCCTGTCTCTTCCCCCTCACCCTCTGTGTCTTCCACCCTCTCCCTCTGTGCCTCTTCCCCCGCCTCTCTCTGTGTGTCTCGCCACTGTGTCTCTTCACCCCTTCCTCTGTTCCCCCCCACCTCTGTGCCTCTTTCCCCCTCTCTCTGTACCTCTTCCCCCCTTTCCCTCTGTGTCTCTTCCTCCCTCACCCTCTGTATCTCTCCCCCCTGTGTCTCTGCCCCCCTCTCCCTCTGTGCCTCTTCCCCCCTCTCCCTCTGTGCCTGTTCCCCCCTGGCCGGTGTCTCTTTCCCCCTTCCCCCTGTGTCTGTTCCCCTCTTCCCCCCCCATTTCCCTCCCATGTGTATCTTCCCCCTGTTCTCCCTCCCGTGTGTCTTTTCCCCCTCCTCTACCTCCCCTGTGTCTCTTTCCCACCTATCCCTCTGTGTCTCTCCCCCCTCCCTCTGTGTTTCTTCCCCACTCTCCCTCTGTGCCTCTTCCCCACTCTCCCTCTGTGCCGTGCCTCTCCCCCCCCTCTTCCCCACTCTCCCTCTTCCCCACTCTCCCTCTGTGCCTCTCCCCCCCCCCTTACTCTGTGCCTCTCTTCCCCACTCTCCCCCACTCTCCCTCCCCTCTTCCCCACTCTCCCTCTGTGCCGTGCCTCTCCCCCCCTCTTCCCCACTCTCCCTCTTCCCCACTCTCCCTCTGTGCATCTCCCCCCCCCCTCTTCCCCACTCTCCCCCCCTCCCTCTGTGCCTCTCTTCCCCACTCTCCCCCCACTCTCCCTCCCCTCTTCCCCACTCTCCCTCTGTGCCTCTCCCCCCCCCTTCCCCACTCTCCCTCTTCCCCACTCTCCCTCTGTGCCTCCCCCCCCCCTCTTCCCCACTCTCCCTCTGTGCCTCTCACCCCCCCCTCTTCCCCACTCTCCCTCTCCCCCCCCCCCTCTTCCCCACTCTCCCTCTCCCCCCCCCTCTTCCCCACTCTCCCTCTCCCCCCCCCTCTTCCCCACTCTCCCTCTCCCCCCCCCCCTCTTCCCCCCTCGCCCTCTTTGCCTCTCACCCCCCCCCTCTTCCCCACTCTCCCTCTCCCCCCCCCCCCTCTTCCCAACTCTCCCTCTCCCCCCCCCCTCTTCCCCACTCTCCCTCTTCCCCACTATCCCTCTTCCCCACTATCCCTCTTCCCCACTATCCCTCTTCCCCACTCTCCCTCTTCCCCACTCTCCCTCTGTGCCTCTCTTCCCCACTCTCCCCCACTCTCCCTCCCCTCTTCCCCACTCTCCCTCTGTGGTGCCTCTACCCCCCCTCTTCTTCACTCTTGTGTCGGGCCGCGCTGCGCGCAAGCGCGGCTTGCGCCGCGCTCTGCGCATGCGCGGCTCGCGCCGCGCTCTGAGCATGCGCGGCTCGCGCCGCGCTTTGCGCATGCGCGGCTCGCGCCGCGCTCTGCGCAATGCGCAGCACTTTATAATTGTCAAACTGCGATTCGTCTGAAGCGTGACGACGAATCGCAGTTAGACAATTATAATATGTGATTGGCACTAATGAATTCTTAAGTCAATAAAATGCATACGCACATTTATAAAAAAAAAAATACCTGTCGCCAAATGTATGAGTTTAAGGCATTTGTAAGTGGCTAATAGAATATGGCCCTGTGTGGTCAGGATGCCAAAAACAGAAATGTTGGGCATTCAGTTTTACAATTTATTCAACAATGACTCCTTCTTCCTGTTATTTGTGAGAAAATGAGTCATCCCGTACTTATTCTCTTTCTTCATTCCTAGAACGAAAAGATGAACTCTTAGGCCCCTATTCAATTGAGCAATTGTAAGTTACTGGAGCTTGTGACGTAGCCAGTAAACTAATTTCCTATTCAATTGGCTTCTTTTGGCTGCCCGCAAACGATCTGCTGGTTACAGGTTAAAAATCCCTGCGGTTGTCAAAATCATACCTCCTACTCATCGAAGCCTTTGATGTTTCAAGCCCGTAAATGTAGCAATGGCAAATCGCTATTTAATTGCTACAATTCGTCAAGCCCGCAAATGGGTTAAACACCTGATCGTAGCACTGTAAATGCAAATAAAAAATCAATACTGCACTGTAAATAACAGGGAAAGCGATAAAATACATAAGAATTAATTCCACAACAGTCATAAAAAGATATTTTTTTATCGTTTAATGTCCATGTTATATCAATCTCGGAAATCAATGAGTTAATACATATGAGGCCACCCACATGGACTAGAACATTTTTTTCATTAATTTTTATTTTATTTTGTAGATTGCCGGATTGTGAGTCTGATCGCATATCGGACTTCTAAACGCTAATTGATTGTCGTTTAGCCTCCATGTTTTACTGAACTCATAATGACGGCCTTGTTTACTATTCTACATCGGTAGTTAAGGCCTTGCTTAATTGATCATGATCACGCTCTTAAATGCTACATACGATTGCATGGTTTAAAGTTTAGGATTTCAGCCAGGTAGCTGCGGGCTTGATCAATTGAATCGCTCTGTAACTGTTGTAAATTTCAAGCCCCCAAACATACGACCTGTATGAAGGCAATTCAATAGGGACCTTAGTGGGCTACCTAATGCCCCTTAAAATGCCTTCCAAGACCTGCACTAAGTTTGATTATGCAAAAATATATCATTGTGAAGGAATCTATGTGGTGTAAATTAATTACTAATTAATTAATTAATTACAGAGCCTTATGTATTCCTCAGAGATGTAGTGCTTTACTTTCAGTTTATGCAATGTACTGCGATAAAAATAGTATCTGTCATAATTATTCATGAGAATAGCCAATATTCTCATTCTTTTGTATCACAAATTGTGATTTAATTATTTAAACTACATGCCTTATAAAAGTGTTTCTCTTACTGTACAAATACTAATAGTTAATAGTAAGGTGCTTGGTATCTGGATTTAATTATAATGTTCTTTTTGCACATTAACAAAATTAAAATATATAATAATCATATCTTCAGGGTTTTGGTCCTAATCCACAGTTTCATTAGCTATGTTTAGCCATTCAATTGCACTTATTCTATTTCCCAAGTTCTTATCCACCAAACAGACACAATATATTGTAATACGTTCTTTTTATAATGGCCCAAAAAATAAAACATTAATGAATTGACTACCAAATGTATGCAATAATACCGCAGTGTGTGCTACCAAATATTCAAAATACCAGTACTTTCAGTAGTACTAAAGATAATACCCTTTCGATAAACACATCCTGCTGGGAAACCATATACATGCTCACAATGGCCACCCACAGTAAAGATCAATTGTAATAAATGTTCTTCCTCCAAAGGAGACTTATAACAATAACAACTAAAACTGAAATATAAGCTTTATTATTATATGTACACATTTTTAAGTATTACTAATATACAGGCTAATATTATATTAATTGTTTTTAAGTGGACGTATTTGTGTCTACTGTGATAAAACAGTGCCAACATATAGAAATATCCGGCATTCTGATACACTGTGGGTATATACATATTTTCCTAAAGTAACAACTATATTTATATTTACTTCTGTCAACTAAAATCAATGTTTTACTCTATTAATATATCCTCATTAATATTTGATTTTTTATGGTTTACACTTAAACATTACGTTTAAGTCTGTCAATTTTCCATATTTATGTAATTATTTTTTTTCAAATTGTTATTGTCTATAAATTTACATTTAAATTCTAAAACCATATTTTATTACGTTTCTGACAATTACTTTTTTTTTTTTAGGTCCCTAGCAAACTAACTAGTGTGTTCAGTTCATTTTGTTTGGTCACTCATGGCCAAAAGATCTCTTTTTGAGTAAATATTGTACAATTCAGTTGAGTTAGTTGCACTTTAATCTGTAACGTATTTCAGAGGTCCCCAAGCTGTGGTCTACAGACTACCCCTGATCAGAGAGCTTCATTCATATGGTCCATGAAAGAACTGGGTGCTGGGATTACAAAAATGTATGAAACATAAGAAAAGTGATATATTTTTTTATAATTAATCAGGTCAGATGTAGTGCCGGATCTACCTTTTTGGAGCCTCTAGGCAGTGAAGTGGAGGAGCCCCTGTGAGTGAGTATGCAACGTTTACACTGACCCATTTGTGCCCTTTCTGTGTGTGTAAGTTTATTTTTCTGTTATAACTCTCTTGTTCTAGGTGGTTATCCCCTAGTAGCCACTTTATCAACTGCAGCTTTTCATTTTTTTAAGTTAGGAACCATTTTTTTAAATGGTTGCCCTCACAGGGAAGTGCCCCTCGGCTGCTGCCTAGTTGGCCTAATGGATAAAACGGACATGGTCAGATGGTGTGAAGATACTAGATTTTATAGTTTACAAGTGCATAGACTAGACTAAATGATATCATAGCAATGTGTAGTTGTCAAGTATCAGGCAAAATGGTGCATGCACATTATGTTTTTCCATTTAAGTATAATATCCGTTGTACTGTGAAAAACATAAAAAGCCCATTAAAACATTTTATGGTAAAGTATACCTTAAAAGCCATAATAGCCATTTGCAGGGTGAGATGTAGTTGTCAGATCTTCTTACACGTGTTGAATAGAATAGCATAGGATGAGGAACGTTCCTTAAATAGTCCACCATGTAGCAGTTCTGGGTCAATGTAATATATCAGTGCCTCCTATAACGTTTCTTCAAAGAACTGCTTAAAAGTTTGTGAGGGTCCTGGTGGGCAACTTCTAGACCACTAAGGTTATTTTTGGATTATATGGAAATGGTCCGTCAAGACCCCCACTCCTTTTTATGCAGTTCCTCAAAGAAAACATTCAGGAAGCAATAATTATATTTCATTGACCCAGAAGTACTACATGGCGGAGTGTTGGAGGACTATTTGAGAACCTCTCCCTTCCTAAGCTATTCTATTCTACTCATGTAAGAAGATCTGACATCTACAACATCTTCCCCTTGAGTGCACATGGTCATTATATACACTTTTAAGATATACTTTATCATAAAATGTATTTTATAGGCTTTTTATTCTGTTCACAGTACTTTTCTAAAATTGTTAACAAGGGGAATTATAATTAAATGGAAAAACTTGATATAAATGCACCATACTCCTGCCCCAAGAGCTTACAATCTATATGGGAATTGTAAGTCAGTGAGGCAGCTGATGAGGAATAAGTGCAGTAGGTGGCAGTGCTTGACCACAATGTTTAGGAAAGTGTAGCTGAGAGGAATTAAAACTTTCTGAGACACACATATACTTAAAATATCCCTTATATTCAAAAATTAAGATCTATAAAATATCCTCGCCACTTTCTTTCTTCAACTAGACATGTAAATTACCTAATGCTTAAAAGATTAATATTATGTCATGTATTTATTCAATAAATTCCCATTATTGAATAAACAGCGCATTTCTTAGCTGTTGTCTTCTTTGTATTCAAGTTTGTTATCAATATAGCCTACAACGAGTCTATATTGCTTCAGAAAACAGAAATCTAGTGAAAAAATAATGTAATACATTTCCACAGAGGATTTATTTAATTTCTTAGAAAAAGTAGATGCTTTAAACTGTTATTGAATTGCAATATGTTATTATTAACCCTTATTTATAAAGTGCCAACATTTTCTGTAGCGCTAAAAATAACTTCCTGCTCCATAAACACGAGGATGCACCATGGTTCAGAGACCCTTCTACGTAAAACTCTTATTTATCTAAAAGCAAAGGAAAACTGCGCCACAAATCAGTGGTTAGCAAGCTCCCCATGGATTATTATGCAAATAAGTGGTATGACCAATTATGTTACCATTGTAGATCATCATAATAATAGTGATATATAAGATACCACGCGATGTACTTAAAAAATGAAATTATTATGTCACCTTATATTTACTTATACTTCCTGCCCAGGATAACCTTGTGAGTATAATACATTATTTTTGTACTGTATTATGTGTTATTGCTTAGGTAATGTTCTATAATCATTTAGTAGGGGTAACATTTTGTTGTTTTTCAGTCGTTCAGTCGTGTCTGACTCTCTGTGGCACTATGGAACTACTGTTATGTCTCTGGTTGTGCTAATCCATAAGGTTTTCTTGGCAAGATACTGGAGTGGGTTGCAAGTTCTTTCTCCAGTGGACCGTCATTTGTCTGACCACTCTGCTATGACCTTCCCATCTTGGGTGACCCTGCATGGTATAGCTCACAGCTTCATTAACGTACACAAGCCCCTTCACCACCACATGTTAGCGATCCAGAAGGGGTTACTTACTAAAATATTTTGGTGTTATCATGAGAAGACACTGATGCTGGGAAAGATTGAAGGCACACAAATAAGGGGACCACAAAGGAGGAGATGGATAGATAAGGCCATTGGAGCAATGAACGTGAGCGTGATGGACCTCAGAGGGGCAGTGGCTGACAGATGTGCCTGGCGTGTTGCGGTCCATAGGGTTACGGAGAGCTGAACATGACTAAACAACAACTAACTTCCCTGTTACTGTATTTGTTCAGATCCTTGGAGTCTGATTTGGTGGGGGGAGCTAAAAGGCAATTGAGTTAAAAAGTCTGGGTGGAAATATTTAGGGTAGATAGCCAACAATGCAGCACATTTACATGTTGAATAATGAGAGCTTTTCCACAGAAAGACAACAACCATCAGCCAATCAGAAAACTATTAATACATATATGTGTCAGTTGATTCAATTCTGCTGTGTTATCCACCATACACAAGGCAAAATAGGAAAGTTTGAGAAATTAAAGTGGTTGTTTAGGCCAAATCAGCTGACTTAAAGGACCATTGTAGTTTGGGAAAACATCACATACTTGTGAATTATGTACCAACGTAACAACTGTAAACTTTAAAATATTGTTTACATACATACATACATAGGGCCTCATTCTATTACCGGCCGTAAATAGGCCGTAAGGCTGCGATTCCTTGCGGGGGTTCTGTTAACTCGCGATTCTATTAAACGGCCCCGCAAGCATCTCCTCTTACGGCCGGCCGCATATCTTGGAACCGGCCGTAAGCTCAGAAATCTAAAAAAGCAAAAATAAATTCAAGCCTGCCCTGTACAGCTCTGTAAATGCTAGGGATCATATTGGGGGACATGAGGATTAAAAGTAACCCACTCTCAAGCTTGCACATCAGCCCAAACCCGAGTTCAAATTAACTGTTTATTTTCCGGCTGCGGCGTGGGCGGGTCTGAGGTGCTCCAAGCCCTCTGGACTTTTTACATGGATATTTTACGGATATTAAAAAATATATATTTTACGGATTTGAGTATAGGGTAATTATGTGCTATTTTTGCTAACACCGAATATCACTTTATAGACTCTGCAAAGTGAAGGATGGCTTTATTTGAGCTATTTTATGTGCTTAATTGGTGCTAGCGGGACCTCTTTCCTGCAAGTAAGCTGCGGCTCGCTTTTAGCCTTGCAGAGAGGGTTCCCGGAGCAATTGAATTGCAAATAGGAATTTCTTACGGCCGATTTCCTTGCGGCCATTTTAGATCAAAGGATTTCCTCCGGCGCGAGCGGCCACAAGAGATAGCAAGGCACCGGCCGCAAGCCTGCTGGAATCCCCGGCCGGAGGGGAATAGAATAGCAGAATAGCTTGCGGCCGGTCCTTGCGGCCCCGCAACGGCTGCGGCCGCTAATAGAATGAGGCCCATAGTGTATATACTTGCGTATAAGCCGACCCGAGTATAAGCCGAGGCACCTAATTTTACCAAAAAAAAAACGGGGAAAACTTATTGACTCGAGTATAAGCCGAGGGTGGAAAAGAGGGTCCTTCACTCCTTATCATCCTCCTCCTCCCCCCTTATTATCCTCCTCCTCCCCCCCTTATCATCCTCCTCCTTCTCCCCTTATCCTTCTCCTCCTACTCCCCTCATCATCCTCCTCCACCCTTATCATCAGCCTCCCCCTTCTCCTCCTTCCCCCCCTTATCATCATCTTGTTTCCCCCATAACCTCCTCCTTACTACACCCTCTCCAATCTATATCCCCCTTCCTCCTTACTTGCTACTATGCTCCAATGAGCTGAGGCTGATCCTGACGCCGCAGTACGTCTTCTGTACCGGCATATGCTAATGATGTGACGTCACATGCGTGTCACGTCATTAGCATATGCCGGTACAGAAGACGTGATGCGGCATCAGGATTAGCATCAGCACATTGTGAATGTCTAAAACAAGTTAAAAAACTACATTCCTGCTCAGAATTAAATTTAAATATATATATATATATATATATATATATATATATATGTATAATTGTCAGTTCTTTTTTTGAGGCTCTGTATACATGATATCCCTTTAGAAAAATATTTAACTTAAACTGAATTCCTTAATAATGTATTTGCAAGTTTCCATATTATCCCCCACCTCCACCCCTTCCTCTTCTCCTTCAGGCTATACTTAATTTTAGTGTGCATAAGACAAAATAACCAATTAAACAATATCACAGTGTTTGCATGAAATCCAGTGTCAGCAATAATGCATCACTAAATGTCACACTTCAATGCTCAGAAATATGCAGTAACTTTTTTCTACAAATGCATTATATTGGTGACTTCTACTCTAACCTTTCTTCACAAACTATGCTTATTTGGTAAAATACTAAAAAAAGAGGAATCTAAGCCATATACATGTTTTTTGATTAGGTTGCAAGTTTAACGATAAATAGGACATCCCATAATGATACACGTAGAGATTCTGGAATATATTACTATAAACCTTAATGGTTGGAAAATAGTTTCCTGAAGTCTGTGATGTCCATATCCAATGGGGACACTTGACCGTGCAGTCTCATCAAAGCCCTTGCCAAGCTAAGACAATCTGGGGCAAAGACATGTTAAGAAAACAACACATATTTGTGAAGTGTGTTAAAAAAAAAAAGAACACTAGTAGCTATGTAATCCATAAACAAAAACTAATTTTTAGATAAAATAATATTAATAATGTATTAAAGTTTCCAGTTTGCCTGATAATCTGGAGACGTTCAGGTATGTTTATTTTATCTAGAGGTGGAGTAGGAGCAAGAAGCATACCTGTATGTTTCCATGAAATGTAAATATTCCTCTCATATATGCAAGTTTCACTAAATTATTGTGGCACAATAGAAACATGGCACCTCTCATGAGGAAAAACAGGAAGTAAGGGGGAAGATCAAGTGGATGAAGTTTCACTAAAATATTGTGGCACTATAGTAACATGGCACAACTCATGAGGGAGAACAGGAAGAAAGGGGGATGTTCAAGAGAATCAAGTTTCACTAATTTATTGTGGCACTATAGTAACATGGCATCTCTATTCTGGGGCCTTATTGGAATAAGTGTTTTTAATAATTACATTGATTAAATTAATCAATTAATCTATAATATTTTAATTAAAACAAAACAAAAAATTGCCCAAAAAATCTTCTGTATATATTATTATTATTATTATTATCGTTTATTTATAACGCACCAACATATTCCGTAGCGCTGTACATAAGATACGTTCAAGACAAAGATACATACAAATTAACACATAGTAAAACAAGGAGGGCCCTGTCTTTGAGTTTAAAATCCAGTGACCATGGTGCTTTCCCTAAAACACCTTGTGGGATTGAAACTCGCAGACTTACAATCTAAAGGTATTGTGTGAGGAAAAGGAGGGAGAGAGATTTGAGAGTGTGTTAGGGTGGAAGGTGATACACTTCTTTAAAGAGATGTGTTTTTAGAGAGGTTTTGAATGTTTTGAGGCTGGAGGATAATCTGGTGGAGCGAGGCAAGGAGTTCCAGAGAATAGGGGCAGCACGAGAAAAGTCCTGAAGGCGAGAGTGAGAGGAGGTGACAAGAGTTGTGGAAAGATAAAGGTCATTAGCAGAGCGAAGAGGGCTGGTGGGGGAGTATTTGGAGATGAGACCAGAAATGTATGGGGGAGTGCTTTTGTTGAGGGCTTTGAAAGTTAGGGTCAGGATTTTAAATTTTATTCTGGAGGCTATGGGAAGCCAGTGGAGAGATTGACAGAGAGTTAATGCCGACACTGAATGTTGTGTACGGAAGACGAGTCTAGCAGATGCATTCATAATGGATTGAAGTGGAGATAGTCGGGTGGTGGGTAGGCCAGCAAGAAGCGAGTTCCAGTAGTCCAGTCGAGAGATGATGAGAGAGTGTATAAGGATTTTAGTTGTGTCTTGTGTAAGAAAGTGGCGAATTCTGGAGATGGTCTCTAGAATGGCACAGATGGTGAGGTCTGACACAGGGCCCTGTTAAATTGTCCATTCCAGTTAAATTGTAGTTACTGTAGCCATTAATGTAGCCCGCTAAAATTACTGCTATTAAAATGGCCTCTTACAGCTACCCTATCTATTGCGGGTTGCAGGCCTAAAATCCCTACGGTTGTCAAAATCTTAACTCCGACCCAGCTAAGCCTTTGATCTGTCAAGCCCGCAATCGATAAAATCACAAATTGCTATTAAAGTGCTACAATTCCTCAAGCCTGCAATTGTTTTCACACCCGCAAATGGCAAATGGAGCCAGAAATCCTATTAGTACCAGATAGGACATGCAAAGGGGTTAAACACATGTTCGTAGCACTGTAAATGCAAATAAAAAATCAATACTGCACTTTGAAATATGGGGAAATCTATGACAGACATTAGAATTAATTGCACAACCGTCTCAAGCTTGCAAATCTGCAACAAAAAATAATTGTATTTACGATTAATTTTCGTGTTATATCAGTCTCGGGAATGAAGGAGTTAATACATATCAGGCCACCCACATGGGCTAGAACAGTTTCTGCTTTCCTTTTTATTGATTTTTAAATTGCAAGATTGCGAGTCTGATCGTCTATCGGACTTCTAAACGCTAATTGATTAACGCTTATACGCCATGTTTTACTGACATCATGATTGCGGTCTCATTTACTATTGGCTCTGTATAAATTGTAACTA
This sequence comes from Discoglossus pictus, assembly GCA_027410445.1. NCBI lineage: Eukaryota > Metazoa > Chordata > Amphibia > Anura > Alytidae > Discoglossus > Discoglossus pictus. Next base: position 553,415,719 of record CM050163.1, read on the forward strand.
ACGGGCTTGCTTAATTGATCATGATCATGTCCTGAAATGCTACGTTATATAGTTTACTGTTTGGGATTTTGGCCAGGTAATTGCGGGCTTGTTCAATTTAATCGTTCTGTAACTGTTGCAAATTTGGAATTTAATAAGGGTCTAAGACTTTTTTTCTATACAACCAAGCATTGTAAACGCTTGTATTAGTATTGTTTATTTATTGTTTATTTGTTGTTTATGATTCCTGGATTCAATAAGAGTGCCAATTTTCTCTGTTAAATGTGAGTGGTGGATTTATATTTTTATTTAATTTTGGATACACATTAAAATCTGTCATTTCTTCTTGAATATTTAATTATTTGTCCTGTAATAAGAGTTTATCTGTATTATTTTATGTTATTTAATTGCTTTCAAAAACTAGGAATGCACTAAGTTTCCGTTGTTACAGTCAATACCAAGTAACTTTCTTTAATTTGTGTTTTATTAAAATTTGTGCACTGTGCTGACAAGAAAAATAATTCACAGAGTGAATTAAATAGACAACCTAGAATTTGTGTTAAATTTGACTGCTGCATAGTCCAATAGTTTTGGCAACAAACCATCCTCCTAGTGCATAAATAGCCATCAAATTCCGCAGTTAATAAGAGAGCCGAGAAAATGAAGTACTGCTGAACGCAAATGGCAACTGTCAATTTCTGACTTAATCACCCTGGCACTGATTTTGCATCCAGTTTATGGCTTGTTTCATATGGGATATGAGTTGTAGCAGTGGGTCCTATGTGATAATTATGTGCAAGCTTGTTTCAGATGTTGTTTCATCTATTCATTTTGCCTCCGCTTCTCCCATAGCAAATACTTTGACATTGTTATTGCTTTACTTTAATGCTTGTTCTGCTCTTTATTCCCTCAGATGCAACAACTTTAATGACACATTTAAGGAACATTTTCTTATATTACATATTTCCCCTTCTTTACACATATGGATATTTAGTAGCTCAAAGTAATTTAACAAAGAAATATAAAATATCAGTTTCACTGTATGTTATTTTTTCTTGGCTACTCAAAATTGAATATTATTTCTATTTTTATTTGTGGATATCCAAGGAATAGTTAGCCTTATTCAAAGCATTATTAAATATGTTGCAGGCTTATATACAAATCATAATAATAAAATAAATGATAAAGGAAATGCAGATATATAAATGTACAGCCTTATTAAATTAAAATGTAAATTAAATTCAAAAGGGCTCTATATAAACACAGAGCATATGTTTATTGCAGAAGTTTTTAGTCAGTGAAGACCTTGGTTTTGGATGGAAGTTCACTAACTAAAAACTTCTGTAAAAATATTATGCTGTGTGCTAAAATAGAGCTCTATTCAACTGGCCAAATCACAATTTAATAAGGCTGGTGATGTGTTGGAAAAGTTAGGTGAGGCTTAGGGTAAGCCTGACTAGACAGCCAGCCCTTAATGGAAAGATTGGGATGGGATTCTGAGGACAAATGCTTTCTAGAAAATATAGGACTGAAAATTTAAGGCCTCTGAAAACATTAAATCAAATTGAAATTATTAGGAGTTGAGTATTTGACAACAATTTCCATTTAAGTATAAAGTATGAGTGTTGAAAATCAGGAGTAATAGCATGATATACGGTAGATACATATGTATATGAAGAGTGAAGCAACAGTGAATGTCCAATAATCTAGTAATTTAGTAATTATTAATCTATATTTATATATATACAGATTAATAATGAGTATTGCAGTTATATTATGAAACCTTTTGTATTGGACAAACACTTATTTATAGAAACAAGGCATTTGTCCAATACAAAAGGTATCATAACAGCAATACTCGTTTGTAATCTATATATACAAATATTTATTAATAATAAAAAAAAAAAAAAAAAAATATATATATATATATATATATACAAACCAGCATGTACACTGAAGGAATTATATATTCTTAGTATATATATATATATACACAGCAGAATCTGAGCCAGGGCAGTGTTGGCGTTACATTCCCTGGGCATGAGTGACTGAGCCAGGGCAGTGTTGGCGTTACATTCCCCGAGGCATGAGTGACTGAGCCAGGGCAGTGTTGGGGTTACATTCCCCGGGGCATGAGTGACTGAGCCAGGGCAGTGTTGGGGTTACATTCCCCTTGCATGAGTGACTGAGCCAGTGTAGTGTTGGGGTTACATTCCCCGGGCATGAGTGACTGAGCCAGGGCAGTGTTGGGGTTACATTCCCTAGGCATGAGTGACTGAGCCAGAGCAGTGTTGGGGTTATATTCCCCGGGCATGAGTGACTGAGCTAGTGCAGTGTTGGGGTTACATTCCACGGGCATGAGTGACTGAGCCAGGGCAGTGTTGGGGTTACATTCCACGGGCATGAGTGACTGAGCCAGAGCAGTGATGGGGTTATATTCCCCGGGCATGAGTGACTGAGCCAGGGCAGTGTTGGGGTTACATTCCCCGGGCATGAGTGACTGAGCCAGAGCAGTGTTGGGGTTATATTCCCCGGGCATGAGTGACTGAGCTAGTGCAGTGTTGGTGTTACATTCCCCGGGCATGAGTGACTGAGCCAGGGCAGTGTTGGGGTTACATTCCACGGGCATGAGTGACTGAGCCAGAGCAGTGATGGGGTTATATTCCCCGGTCATGAGTGACTGAGCCAGAGCAGTGATGGGGTTATATTCCCCGGGCATGAGTGACTGAGCTAGTGCAGTGTTGGGTTTACATTCGCCAGGCATGAGTGACTGAGCCAGGGCAGTGTTGGGGTTACATTCCCCGGGCATGAGTGACTGAGCCAGTGCAGGGTTGGCATTACATTTCCTGGGCATGAGTGACTGAGCCTGGGCAGTGTTGGTGTTACATTCCCCGGGCATGAGTGACTGAGCCAGTGCAGTGTTGGGGTTATATTCCCCCGGCATGAGTGACTGAGCCAGGGCAGTGTTGGGGTTACATTCCCCGGGCATGAGTGACTGAGCCAGAGCAGTGTTGGGATTACATTCCTGGGCATGAGTGACTGAGCCAGTGCAGTGTTGGGGTTACATTCCCCGGGCATGAGTGACTGAGCCAGCGCAGTGTTGGCTTTACATTCCGCGGGCATGAGTGACTGAGCCAGGGCAGTGTTGGCGTTATATTCCCCGGGCATGAGTCACGTTCCCTGGGTTCAGCTCCGCACCCTACAGCCAAACATACCTGTGTGTAAATGAGGAGTGAAAGCTGCTGCTGCTAGAACAGCCCTCACTGACAAATATACTTAGCAGAGCATCATATTTGCAGCTAATGTAGCCCTCTGGTAACAGTAGCTCTCAAGCAACCAGAAACTAGATTTATTTGGCATCTACCATTCTCCGTGGGTGCTGGATAACTGAGAGTCTACTGTATATGTATATATATATATATATATATATATATATATATATATATATATATATATATAAAACACAACAATCATTTAGTGTATGGTGAGCACTAGAGTGAGAAAAGCTCTCCACCGTACAGAGTACAGAAACAAATAATACATTAATAAGCCCATTTGCATGTCTAAAAGCAAAATTTGCATGTCTAAAAGCGGTTTAATACGGCGGGCATATGCTTTAAGTAAGCAATGTATAAAATTGCCATTTTTGGATTAAAAGAGTGAGGTACATTGTATTCTCATGTGCATGTCCCCGCCTTTTAGACATGCAAATGGGCTTATTAATGTATTATTTGTGTTTTATATATATATTACCTGGTCGTTAGGGTTCACTGCCTTCACCACTACTAGCTGGGGTTGATTCCATTCAGGCAATCAAGAAATCACACCGCCCTGAAGCCAAGGAGGGTCGGGCCTGGTCAGTACTTGGATGGCAGACTACCTAGGAATTCCAGGAGCTGTATAGTGTGGCCCACTGGAGAAGGAACTGACAACCCACCCAGTATCTCAATACAAGTGAATCAGCATGATGTGTTACGGTCCATGAGGTCACAGAGAGCCAGGCACAACTGAACAATGCAAACACACAAGATGCAAACACACACAGATATATATATATTTTTTTTATACAGTCAGGTCCATAAATATTGGGACATCGACACAATTCTAAACTTTTTGGCTCTATACACCACCACAATGGATTTGAAATGAAACTAACAAGATGTGCTTTAACTGCAGACTTTCAGCTTTAATTTGAGGGTATTTACATCCAAATCAGGTGAACGGTGTAGGAATTACAACAGTTTGTATATGTGCCTCCCACTTTTTAAGGGACCAAAAGTAATGGGACAATTGGCTGCTCAGCTCTTCCATGGCCAGGTGTGTGTTATTCCCTCATTATCCCATTTACAAAGAGCAGATACAAGCTCCAGTGTTCATTTCAAGTGTGCTATTTGCATTTGTTGCTGTTAACTCTCAATATGAGATCCAAAGAGCTGTCACTATCAGTGAAGCAAGTCATCATTAGGCTGAAAAAACAAAACAAACCCATCAGAGAGATAGCAAAAACATTAGGTGTGGCCAAATCAACTGTTTGGAACATCCTTAAAAAGAAAGAACGCACCGGTGAGCTCAGCAACATCAAAAGACCTGGAAGACCACGGAAAACAACTGTGGTGGATTACCGAAGAATTATTTCCCTGGTGAAGAAAACACCCTTCACAACAGTTGGCAGATCAAGAACACTCTCCAGGAGGTAGGTGTATGTGTGTCAAAGTCAACAATCAATAGAATACTTCACCAGAGTAAATACAGAGGGTTCACCACAAGATGTAAACCATTGGTGAGCCTCAAAAACAGGAAGGTCAGATTAGAGTTTTCCAAACAACATCTAAAAAAGCCTTCACAGTTCTGGAACAACATCCTATGGACAGATGAGACAAAGATCAACTTGTACCAGAGTGATGGGAAGAGAAGAGTATGGAGACGGAAAGGAACTGCTCATGATCCAAAGCATACCACCTCATCAGTGAAGCATGGTGGTGGTAGTGTCATGGTGTGGGCATGTATGGTTGCCAATGGAACTGGCTCTCTTGTATTTATTGATGATGTGACTGCTAACAAAAGCAGCAGGATGAATTCTGAAGTGTTTCGGGCAATATTATCTGCTCATATTCAGCCAAATGCTTCAGAACTCATTGGACGGCGCTTCACAGTGCAGATTGGCAATGACCCGAAGCATACTGCAAAAGCAACCAAAAAGTTTTCTAAGGGAAAGAAGTGGAATGTTATGCAATGGCCAAGTCAATCACCTGATCTGAATCTGATTGAGCATGCATTTCACTTGCTGAAGACAAAACTGAAGGAAAAATGCCCCAAGAACAAGCAGGAACTGAAGACAGTTGCAATAGAGGTCTGGCAGAGCATCACCAGGGATGCGTTCCAGACTTCAGGCTGTAATTGACTGCAAAGGATTTGCAACCAAGTATTAAAAAGTGAAAGTTTGTTTTATGACTGTTAATCTGTCCCATTACTTTTGGTCCCTTAAAAAGTGGGAGGCACATATACAAACTGTTGTAATTCCTACATCGTTCACCTGATTTGGATGTAAATACCCTCAAATTAAAGCTGAAAGTCTGCAGTTAAAGCACATCTTGTTAGTTTCATTTCAAATCCATTGTAGTGGTGTATAGAGCCAAAAAGATTAGAATTGTGTCGATGTCCCAATATTTATGGACCTGACTGTATATATATATATATATATATATATATATATATATATATATATATATATATTATATATATATAAATCAAATGAAACCTTATTGTATGACCATTACAGTACCCCTTTCAATTACATACAAAACATACCTTTTGCTTTGGAGGTGAGTAAACTCAGAAAATAACCCAATAACATAATAATGATACAGCTGGCAAGTATATATGTGTCTAAATTCCATATATAAAAATAACTTCACTGGCATATTATTTCCTGGCGTATATATTACTATCTTTATGAGAATAAAGGTCAGGGAAATATCTTGTGTCTTACACTGCAAATATACATTGAGCTGTTTCCTTATCATTCAATCTTATAAACATAAGGCATTCCTTAAAAATCACTGTATATTATAGGTAAAAAAATACGATGATATTAATAATTCTCAGTAGTTGACATATATTTTTCCATTAATATATACTTCATTTAAAAAAATAATGCAGTTTCAGCACTTCCATTATGATGTAAAATACTACTTGCATATTAAACATATATGCCATTATTCTTATATTAAGGGCAAAAAGTGGTATTATGAGTTAAAACTATATTTAAAATCCTATCTAGAGTTTATGTAAAAAAATGCCTTGTTTTTTGGATGGGGAATTATCTGTTTCCCTTACAGTTACCAAACCAGAGATGTACAGATACGCACCAATCCATTGTGTTGATTGGTTGACAGAAGATGATTTTTCAGGAGTGGCACTTGGATTTACCCCAGAGGGGCTCAGCGATCGGATAGCTCTGCCATCTGTTCATATATTAACACATTACTCTTGGAACTCAGTAATGAAGACTCCAGAGTAATCGTTCATCACAATGACTTTATAGTTTTATAAAATGCATTTTAATGCCTAACGCGGTAAAATATTTAACCCTCATAAACTTTGATGGTCCTGGTCAAAGTGTATATAAGTGCAGGGATGAGTGATCTTCCTATGTATGTGTACAATAATGTGATCGGGTGATTTATGCACTTATATAGAGTATTGATAAATGTACCTGTCTTTATGAATCTAACAAGTAATACTATTATATATTATTTAGTTTTTTTTTTTTATATTTACTCTAATGTTATAGTTTTTTTTTTGCACGGATCAGTAGGAGTTAATGTTTAGTGAACAAACTAAATTCTAATATAATGGATGAGGTACGGATCTTTCAAAACCTCAAAGGGTTATTCTTCTTGAAGATGCAGACAGTTTGCTCAGGGTACTGATAGATAGCAGCTTTACATTACAGATAAGGACAACATATTTATTGTATAGGATGTATAATATATATATATATATATATATATATATATATATATATATATATATATATACAGTAAAACCCCAATTATCCGGCACCCAACTACTCGGGACTCTCAAGCAACCGGCACCAAAATCAATTCCCCATTTTTTTTAAAACTCCCGCTAAACCGGCATAAAGGGTAGTTCAATACTGCAAAAAAAAATGCTAACTTATTTGCTAATTGTTTTTTTGGGCCCTAAATTGCTAATGCATTTTTAAAGGGGGTTTGGGGGTTTAAGGGTAGTTTAGTTCCTTACAATTGGGTACTCCCGATTAACCGGCAGCTACAGTTATCCGGCAATAGGGAGTCCCCGTGGGTGCTGGATAACAGGGGTTTTACTGTAAATATCCAATGTTTTGCCAATTGAATTATAATGAATAAATGTGTAATTAATTTATCTTTCTTTATAATATATAGCAAATGACACAAATAGTTTTTTTTATCAATGCTAGCATATATAAGCCAAAAACATTTTGATCCTATGAAGTCTTCAAAGAAACAGTGACAGCTCAATGCACATAGCAGCAGGAGTGAGAGGAGGTGATAAGAGAGAGAAAAGAAGAAGGTAATTAGAAGAACGAAGAGGGCGGTTTGGGAGAGTAATTTGAGATGCCTTTCTTAAAGGCATTTTGAGGGGTTATGGGGGGTTAAGGGTCGTTAGACCCTTAACATTGGGGATTCCCAATTAACCGGCAACTACAGTTATCTGAAAATAGGGAGTCCCTGTGGGTGCCGGATAACCGGGAGTTTACTGTATATATATTTATACATTTGTGGGCACATTTGCATGTCCCAGCTCAGTTTCCCAGAATGCAGTGTAATAACTGTTTTTCTTGGAATTCTGAGATGGAAGCAGGTTTTTAAACTTGTTTTAGACATTCAAATGTGAACACAGATATACTATATATATAAATACAGAATATGTTGGCGCATTACACATAAAAGTTAATAATAATAATAATAATAATAATAATAATAATAATAATAGTAATTGTATAGGATGTTGCCTTTGCTCTCAAATTTAAGGGCAGGACTGTCATTATGAGGAACTTCAGTAAGGATTACAGGGTGATGCAAATTTGAATTCCTTGCTCACTGTGTTTATGGTGACTAGCTGCCCATATACGTCCAAGAAATCTGTTTAGAGTTTGATATGATACTGCCTTTATCTCAAATCGATTTACCACATACACCTATAATCATTGCCTTCACTCTGACCATGGTGTCTGTCTTGACCCATCATCACCTCCTCACACTTTTGTCTCCAAGAATTTTTCATTATGCTCCCACCCTGAGTAGTACTCTGCCTCGCTCTGTCACACTCTCCCATAATCTTTTATTCAGAGAAGCCTACGGACATGCTCCTTAATTACAGCTACTCAATGAAGACAGTGAAAGACCACTACACCTTCTGTACCAGTATATATACCTTTCTTATGGCTGTCTTATGTATTTACTGTATCCCTTTTACTTGCATGGGAATATGTTTGGTGCTTTATCAACAAAAAATAATAATAAAAAGAAAAAAATGGAACCCCAGATTTTTTTTAGATTTTTTTTTTAATCGTTTTTATTAATGGAAAGAAAAAAAAAACAGTAATATGTTAGATGTTTACAGCCTTATTAAATTGCAAATCGGCAAATTCTAAAGGGCTTTATTTAACCACTTTCAGCCTTATTAAATTGCGATTCGGTAAATTTAAAAGGGCTCTATTTAAGCACACAGCATATTTATTTTACAGAAGTTTTTAGTTAGGGAACGTCTATCCAAAAGCAAGGTCTTCACTAACTAAAAACTTCTGTAAATAAAATATGCTGTGTGCTTATATAGAGCCATTTTAAATTTACCGAATCGCAATTTAATAAGGCTGATAGCATATTATTTTTACAGAAGTTTTTAGTTAGTGAACTTCTATCCAAAAGCAAAATCTTCACTAACTAAAAACTTCTGTAAAAAAAATATGCTGTGTGCTTGTATAGAGCCTTTTAGAATTTGCAGATGTGAAATTTAATAAGGCTGTTAATATATAGCCAGAACATACTGAAGAAAGTACAAATGTCACTGTGGAGGACATGTTCTTAAATTTTTCCCAACATTTTCCTTTTTTTTTGTTGTTTTTGTTTGTTTGTGATCATTATGAACCTTTAATATAAGATACTAGATACGTTCGTGAAGCATTGCTTTAGTATACCTCTTGCTCGCTAGCGTTGGTATCTGCTGATTAATAATCCCATCCAATTCGAAGCTCCCACATATCCCAGCATGAAGCCCATTTTTTGGCTCAGATTAGAAAATACTGTACTGGATCATGGAAGATACATTATGTGAGATACTTTTCTCTCTTTTTGTTTACAATGACTTTTTAAGATTTCAAAAGAGAAAAAAGTTCACCAATTAAATATGTACAACATTACAGAAAATGTCATGAGCAATAAAAGGTATTCCAAAATAGTGAATTAACTGTTAATTGAGATTGAGTTTAGCTTTACTTATAACCACATTGCAGGTAATGGGCACGCTGTTAGCAGCAGTACCACTTAGACATGTAGATGGTTATCATTAAAATATGACGCAGCATGATGATAATTTCTTTATGAACACCTCTATTGTCAAAACGATTTTCTGATTGTTACACATTTCTCAGAACTCCCTATGAAGTTTTCTTAAATACAAATAAGGATGCGACTGGCGACTCCTCTCCACAAATGTCTTCAGTGATACATTTCAAATTTAGATCCAGTTTTATTCCTTATGCTTTTTTTTTTTTTTGAGTTCTATAAGTTCTAATAATAATAATTCAGTTTAATAACATCAAAGCACCCAATCCCATCAGATACTCAAGGGCATTCAGATACTCATGTACTCAACTTGTCTTTTCTGATTTGAAGCACACCATAAACTACATCATTTCCAGACTGTACCAGAAAGGGCAAGTCCAGCATCCTATAAATAAACTCGGGAATATCTAGCCTTGATCTTTTTTTCATATCAATATAATGTAAGTTCTCCATTCTGAGTTTTATGAAATCATTTTCATAGCAAGTATAAAACTTATCATTTTTTATAATAAGTATCTAAATGTTTTTTTTACATGAAACAGCTAAGTAAAAACGACTAAACAATAAGATCTGATATAAACAGCTGTAACTTTGTGTAAGTTATTAGGAGAAGGAGCAAATTAAAATGACTAAACATGAAGATTTCATAGCCTTGTAGACAGAAGTAGTTTTGTTTCACATAAGTAAAAAGAGGTTTGGCAATAACAGGAAGAAGGTTTAATAGATGTTATGCCTTTAAGCAAAGGTCAAATACATAAACATACTTATTTGTTCTATTTCCGTTAGTATAGAATAATAAGATCACATTATTTTAAGAAAAAGTTCCCATTTGTGAAATATGTATCAAACTACTGACATTAACAGCTGATTAATGTCAGTAGTCCAGTGGTTCGGATTCAGTGCTTCCACCCCTGCGACCTGGGTTTCATTCCAATCAAGGAACCAAGAGGTCACACCACCTTGAAGCCATGCAAAGTTGGGCCTGGTCGGTAATTGGATGGGAGACCACCTAGGAATACCAGGAGCTGCATGCTGTGGCCAACTGGAGAAGGATCTGGCAACCCACTCCAGTGTCTCTGCCATGAATACCAAATGGATCAGCATGGTTTTTTGTGGTCTATGAGGTCATGGAGCATCGGACATGAGACTCACACAAGCCATGGTGGATTTAGAAAGAATCATCTAATTTTTTTAATATCTGTTTATGTATAGGAATTTCCTCATCTTGTTTCAACATTTGGAGTATGAGGGTGTGTGCTTTTTTTACTTATCAGGTGGAGAAATGTGGTATGAAAGACGGAAAGGGGAGGATGATTGATGATATAATTTGCCTCTTTGCTCTGCTAATGACCTTCTTCTTTTCCCCTTTCTTATCACCTCCTCTCACTCCCAACTAGTCTTTTCTCGAGTTGCCCCTACTCTATGGAACTCAATACTATTTATGAATTGCAGTAACAGACAATGATGTTCTCTACACTTTTTTGTGTGAATTGCTGTTTGCCAAGATAAAACAATAAATATAATATAAAGTGGAAAGACGTCCAGGTGCACAGAGTTAAAGGACCGCTTTAAAGGCATATTTAAGTTATATGGATTATGAATGCATCTGATAATGGAGAATTATTAGTTTATAAAAAAAAATTGCATGAAAAAAAACCAAAATAAATATTAACAAACTCACTCTGAAATTTGCTAAATATCTTGGGTTTGCAAGTAGTTGCTTTTGTCAGTTAACACCCCTTTTTATACCTGCTAAAAAGTAGCATAAGATTCATAATTTGCTTTGACCAATCACAGGCAACTAATACATTCTAATACATTGTGGCAATCTGTAATAGCAGCTTGAGAAGTAAGGAATCATGGGATTTGTAGTCCTCTGCAGAAGGAGCAGGAGGAGTCAGACACAGATCTGTTAGATCTCTGCATATTGCTGCGCCTGGTTTAGAGGTTAGTGAAATGTTAAAATCTGTACCCAAATTTAGTGTTTCTATTGGTAGGATCACTGTGCCTATTTTATCAGCTCTGGGGGTGTGGAAAACAAGTTTTATTTTTAAATAAAATAAATCTTTATGTGTATGACTTAATGTAATGTGTGTGTGATATAAGCAGCAGGTGTTATATTAGAGAAAAGTAAAAACAGGGAAACTTAGATATAACTTTAACAGTGTTATGAAAGGCTCTGTAAAAAAAATAGGTTGGGGGTTGATACGAGAAAAACCTTATTAACAAACCATTAATTAATATTTTTCAGGGATCCCCTCCAGCACTAGAGGAGCTACTGCTGGTGCTGGCAATACAATGCACCAAGGCCTTGCTTTATCATTTTTATTTTTTAAATATTTTATTTCCCTACACTGCCACACCCCATACCCACTGGACCCACTGGACACTGTCGACATACCCACAGCACCCTCCCCCCCTTTGGGTCCCTTTAGTTTTCTCTGCCTCCTTCCCCCTACTTCTTCCCATAACGAGATGAGAATCCCAGAGTGGGAGAGGAGCCGTGCGATCTTGGGTGAGCGAGAAAGAAGTAGGAGTGGTGAGAGACAGTGGGGAGGGAAGGTGAGAGAGGGAGGAAAGGTGGAATAGAGTCAGGAGAGAGTATATATATATATATATATATATATATATATATATATATATATATATATACATATACTGTTTTCACTGGGGCCCAGCACTCCAGGATCCAAGCTCTGGCTCTCTCCACTCTCTTAATTTCGGTATTAGTAAGCTTTCGGGGACAGATTTACTGGCCTTCCAGATAGTAGGTACCCTTTGTGAGTCTCAGTTTACTTACTCCTTTGTGGTGCATGTTTATTATGGGCTAGGACTCACTGCTATTTTATGTATTCAACCATATTAATTACTAGCAACTGGCCCGTCAAAGAATGACGGTCAATACATTTTTAAGACTGGGAATCCTGTTTGGCACACAATGTAAGTTATTTGGGCGTCTGAGCACCTTCGACGCTCATTACGAGCCTCTCCGCTCATGTAATTTTGGTGATGTGAGCACCTTTGGAGCTCGTTGCAAGGGCCGCGCTGACCTTCATTGACACTCTTTGCAAGCCTCTCCCCTCATGTACTTTTGCTCCTCTGAGCACTCTCAGCGCTCATTGTGAGCCCTGTGCTGAATGCCTTTGGTGCTCATTGCGATCCTCTCTCTGCTCTACTTTTGGTTTTCTGAGCACCATGTGCTCTGATTGTGAGCCCGTGCCAAGCGCCTTTGGCGCTCATCGCGTGGCTCGCAATGAGCACTTTGGTGCTCATTCGAGGCTCTCCGCTCGTGTAGTTTTGGTGGTCTGAGCAAATTTGTCAGTAATTGCAAGGTGCGCGCTGATTGGCTTTGGCGCTTATTGCGAGCCTCTCCGCTCGTGTAATTTTGCTCCTCTGAGCACCCTGGGAGCTCATGTGAGCCCCACACTGAACTCCTTTGTGGCTCATTGCGTTCTTCTCCCCTGTTACTTTATATATATATATATATATATATATATATATATATATATATTTTGAAATGCTAATTAATTAATTAATGAAATAATAAATCAATATACTTTACTTATTTGTGATCAATATATCTTTTTTATCGAATGGACTTAAATATAATTTTTTCATAAATATAGTGTACATAGCAAACAAAGGAGGTAAGGGTATTAAAGCATTACTGTGGCCATTTTTTTTTAGTTGCTATTTTGAAGTGCCAGACTTGATATTATGCAAAATGCTATTGAAATGTAAAAATAAATATCTTTGATACACAATTACGCCACGGTGGAACCTACCATTGTGGGTTCTGGAAATCAAATTCCTGCAGTAGAAGAAGACTTTGACTACACAGGAAGTGACTTTCTGTATGATAGTGGCACGGAAGAGAAGCAAGATGGTGCAAAATATAAATGTTCATAAACCACAAAATAACCCTTATTAAGGCAATATCATCATAACGTTAAATCATGATATTTATATTTATTTATTTATTTATTTTTTGCTTTCCAATAACATGTTACTCATTATCTTGTTTAGTAATTCAAAAAACATTATAAAAAAAAACTGACAACAGTGGTCTCTTAGCACAACATATTTTTAGCTCATTTATGTCATCATTCAGAATATGTGAATACACCAATTTCATACAAATAATTGCAAAATAACTAATAGCTATAGATCAAAACATCCTGGCTAAGGATCATTGATGTGTAAATATTTAAACAAACCTGACAACACCTCAAGAGGAGCTTTTTGTATGCTTTAAACAAATGCATATAAACAACCATCAACCCTTGTGTCCCTGGGCACCAAGAACCAGTTGGAAATCCCATAGTCTCTTTAGTTAAGTTGGAAATAAATCCAAGAAGAGGAAATGAGAAGCCATGGGACAAATGCTGGAAGCAATAGTGAAAGAACAGTAAAGGGAATTTAATGAAAGGTATTTTAACACCATATGTTGTACAGATTTATTAATTACCTTATCTCCAGGCAATTTAACCCCCGGAAAAGTACATTGATTTGAAGAAATATGTTATAAAAAAAAAATATGAATTCAAAAAAAAAAAAAAATAATAGATTGTTAGGTTGTGAAATTTGGGGTATTAAATAGTGCTACTAATTATTTTAAATATATATGAGAATACAGGCAACAGAATTGCAAAATGTATAAAAATGAGTATGGAAATCGTCAACATAGTTTTAGTGGTCATACAGTAGAGTTTCATTTGTTTATTTAGTTATTTATTAGCAATAAAATTAACGTTTCAAGAAAAATAAATTAATGTACTTATTAAAAGTACCATAACCAGTGACTCTGACATGGCAGTCACATTTACTGAAAAGAACAATGGCATCCCCATGTTGGTAGGTCTATCAGCAGTGGCATCGATTTCACCAAACAACCAAGACCCAGTGACCCTTACATGGTAGTCACCTTTACTGAAAAGAACAATGGCACCCTCATGGTGGTAGGTCCATCAGCAGTGGCATCTATTGCACCAAAGGCCTATTATGGTGGCTTGTGGATAGGTGAGCAGGGGTGGCCTGGGGTAGGAAAGCACCAGGAGTAGTCAGAAAGCAATGTAATGTTGTTGCAATACATACTAGTTTGGTGTAAAGTCCTCAAGTTGAGCCTTGTGTTATGTACACTCTATTGGCCTCTGGTGGACTATTTGCATCAAGTCATGTGAAGATTTACACAAAGCAATCACAGTAATTAGTCAACTTTGCACTTTGATCACATCTTTGACAACACTGACACCAGTGGATTAATCCCAAATTCATATTGGGGCTTGTTATCAGTGGTCCTGACTGAGATCTTAATCTGTTGAAGCTCTGATTAGAAGAACTAAACTTCTTGTAGTGACAATCAAGATGACAGTGCAATTCCATTTTAGAAAACTATGTTTTGTCACCGGCATGAATCTCAGGTATAGTAGAGATTTATCTATCTATATGCCTATCCCTCTATCTATCCTGAGTTTTTCTGCAGTAGTCAGTCAATGTGTTAGGTTAGCCTTACCAATACCCCAGACATAAAAATGTGTGAAGAGTAATCACAATGTCTATGTTTACTTGGCCCAAGGCAAAGAATATGCTGTGATTAAAAAAAAGAATAATTTAGGAATTGGTCCCATATATTAGACTATGATAATTTACAAAAAAGGCGGGGTTTGGTGGCTCTAGGTGTAGACTTATTTGTAATGAACCATTAACAGGGTGCCACTGAGGGTCAAAAAAACATATCAAAAGAATTTAAGGAAAGGTTCCCCCTCATAGTGCACACCCATTATTCCCAATTGTGTTGAAGAGACATAAATAAATAAATAAAACTTAACTTTTAATAACTTAGTTAAAAACTTTAAAATGTACTAAGACGATAATTGACATAATAAATTATAGTAGATGCATGAATTAAAGGTGCTACAAAAGAAAAGGAAAGCATATAGTCCACTTGTAGTCAGAATGGATGGAACTATCCACTTGTGTTTATATCAGTAGTCTAATTCTTGAAAACTGCTCCATTGTGATACTCTTTTGTGGGCTGTTTGCAAAATGGGATAAAGCCTGAGTGTGAGTTTGTAGCTGGAGCAAAGTGCCTTGTTCTACTGCCACAACCTGTAATGGCAACTGTGACTTGTTTACTAAACAAATATTGTGCAATAATCATCGCTGTAACTTTTTGTTAATGCTTTACTATAAATATGGGGACCTTGCCTTTTGGTGGTGACTTCTTCCTGGATGTAACCATGCACAGATTATTATTTGAGGTCCCGCCGTCTTGTTTGATTGAATCATCGAAGCTAATTATAATAAACATTGCTATATGATTTTTATTAAACTTGTGTTGTTTGATTTGCCAGGATTGAATACATACACCACAAGCCAAAGGAACTCAGTAGGTGGATGTCTACAGGACTCACCACAGTAATAAACCCAGTTTGTTATATTATTATAGGCTAAAACAATGTGTACCATTTTAATGGTTCTCCTTAAATATTACATTTTATTTCTGCAACAGAAGACAGTATGGAGACTGCATGATTTTAGGTGTTCTTCTTCACTAACAAACCTAATTGCTCTCTCTACATATGATAAATTACGTGACCCTTTAGTTGATATGCTAGAAATGTGATCATGGCTGTCCTTCTTTGATTTTTTTAGTCAACAAGGTAAAAGTGCTAAAGCAAAAACAGACAAAGAAAAAGAAATAAGCAATTTACACTGCAATTTAAATCAAGACCAATGTCAACATAGATAATGACATGTCATTGCAGAACTTTGTTATCAGAGTTTTGTCACTGCTGAAACCACCTCAGGCGAAGAAGACCAAATGAATTGCTACTAATTCACTTTATAATGATACTTGGACAAATGTAATCACTTCACAAGCTCATGACAAAACCTTATTTAATCATGAACCCTAACGGGGGCATCACAGGCTGATAATTCTTATTTAATGTGTGGACTTTTCTCCTCTCTAACAAATGTGCTGCTTTTTTACCCTTCACTTTGTTTTCATTTTTATTAATTCTACAATTAATGCACTCTTCTAAATTAGAAATCAAAAATGCATAAATAGTCATTTTGAATTTGTCTTCAATTTTTTGCCTTGCGTTTATAGCATTTCTATTGTTTCAAATCCCTTTTATATATGGTTACTGCTTATTATCATGTTTAGCTTCAATCAAAACCTGTTCATTTTTCTTAATGAAAGCACACATTTACGGAACACTGTAATGGTCCTGTTTTCGGGACTTGTGAGTAGTTAACATTTGCATAAAATTTATTTAATGTGTTTTAAAAAATGATCTTTTGGAATCTATCACCGAAAATCCTTTTTTTTTAAAATTCAATGATCGCTTGGGATCCTTTTCAAACCGTGGTAGGATTTGCAGCGCACCTCCCATGGGAGTTTCATTTAACTTTACTCGCAGGACAGGAAGCAGGGGCAGATACTTTATATGTATATGTGTATATATATATATATATATATATATATATATATATCATAAATTATGGGTCAATGCTTTCATGGGAAGGACATACTGCTCTATAGCGCTGGTAATGCATGATTAAGTTTAATTTTGCTATTTTTTGTGTCCCCTATTTATTTAATCTGGGCAAGGGGGATTTGTCGTCGTCCTCCCATCCCCCCCCCCATTTCCTATGCCCCCATCACCTTTGCCTGTAGATTTGTAATATTAAGGCCACTGTTTTGGCAAATGAGAACAAGCAGAAAACATATTTTTTGTGCTTAGATGCATGACCATGTATCAGTGCTACTGTATGCTTGTTTTTCATTTCTATATTAATGAAACAAAATATATGTAAATGTGGCAATTCAGTATTTTTGTGCAAAGTATTGTGTACCCAAAATGAAATAGCATAAATACTTAAAAACAAAGCCTATTTAATAAAAACAAGTTTGGAAGTATTTTCAGTTATATCTCATTACAGAAAAAGTAAACATGTTGTTAACCTTCTAACTATAGAGCAGTTGCTTACTGCCCTCTCCTCAAAGCCCACCAGACATAACATGAGTAGTGATGTCCCGAACAGTTCGCCGGCAAACTATTTGTGGCGATTTTTGCATGTTCGCGTCCGCCGCGAACCGCGAACACATGCGCTTTTTGGTTCGCCCTCTATACTTTATCATTGAGTAAACTTTGAACATCATTTATTTTATTTTATAATTTTTTGTGTGTAATCCATGCCTGCCTGCCAGCGTGTGTGTTTGACAGGCTAAAACCTAACAGCTTATATTGTGCTTATTTTCACTGCTCATACCTGGTGGTGTAACATACATTGAAAACAACCATTTTTTTCCTGTAATCTAATTCCAGTTGCCTAGCTGTGTCAGGCTCACAGCTTATATTGTGCTCAGTGACATAAAACAACACTTTTTGGACTGTAATAGATTGAATAGCAATTGCCTGCCTAAAGGCGTGTGTGTGAAGCCTATTGCATCTACTCTGCCAACTTTTGCCAGTGCACAGTGATACGTCATATCTGGTGCAACCGTAGTGCATAGTACTACTAATCGGAAAAAAAATGACAGGCAGAGGCAGGCCACCCCGCAGGGGCCGTCGTGGTCGTGGTGCTGTGATTCCCTTTGGCCCTAGAATAATGCCCAGTTTTCAGAGGCAACGTACCCTGAACTTAAAAAAAGTTCTGAGGACATGGTTGACTGGCTAACACAGGACACCCAATCTTCTACAGCTTCCGCTCGGAACCTAGACGCACCATCTTCCTCCAGCTTAGCTTCAGGCACCTCTCCAGTTACCACTTGCCCGCCTGCCGCCACCACCAACACTAGCACCACAGCCGCTTCACTTGATCCATCAGCAGAGTTATTTACACATCCGTTGGAAAAAATGAGTGATGCGCAAACATTAGTGCCAGAGGATGTAGATAACAGGGATATGTCCCAGTCAGGCAGCATTACACACATGGATGTACGGTCTGATGATGATGATGATGTTGTACCCGGTGCTGCTTCCTCTGTTGAGTTGTCAGATACAAGTGAAGCGGTTGATGATAACGATGCGTCCGTGGATGTCACGTGGGTGCCCTCTAAAAGAGAAGAAGAACAGGAGGAAAATTCAGATGGGGAGACAGAGAGGAGGAGGAGTCAAGTTGGAAGCAGGGGGAGGTCGTCGCAATTAGCTAGTGGCACAGTCAGACAGCATGCATCGGAACCCGGGGTCAGCCAGACAGCACGCAGTCAATGCATGCTGTTGCCACCAGCAGAATGCCGTCATTGCGGAGCTCAGCAGTGTGGCAATTTTTAGGTGTGTCTGCCTGTGACAACAGCGATGCCATTTGCAACCTGTGGGAAAAGAAACTGAGTCGTGGGAAGTCCAACACCCACCTAGGTACAACTTCTTTGCGAAGGCACATGATGTCACATCACAAGCGCCTATGGGATCAACACATGAGTACAAGCAGCACACAAAGTCAAAGTTGCCATCCTCCTCCTGGTCCAGCATCTTCAGCCACGTCAACCACTGCTGCCCTGCTTGCCGCCTCTCAACCATCCGCCACTCCGTGTCTCGCCCTGAGCAGTCCCTGCTCATCTGCCCACAGTCAGGTGTCTGTCAAGGACATGTTTGAGCGTAAGAAGCCAATGTCACAAAGTCACCCCCTTGCCCGGCAACTGACAGCTGGCTTGTCTGAACTCTTAGCCCGCCAGCTTTTACCATACAAGCTGGTGGAGTCTGAGGCGTTCAAAAAATTTGTAGCTATTAGGGACACTGCAGTGGAAGGTACCCGGATGAAATTTCTTTGCACAAAAGGCAATCCCCAACCTGTACTCGATTGTCCAAAAGGAAGTAATGGCATCTCTGGCACACAGTGTTGGGGCAAGGGTCCATCTGACCACTGATACCTTGTCTGCAAAGCATGGTCAGAGCAGGTATATCACCAACTCTGTGCATTGGGTAAACCTGGTGACGGCTGCCAAGCATGGAATACGTGGCTCAAATTTGAAGTGGGAGGACTGACAAAGCATCTTTTTCCAACTCCCGCTTCCAAAAATCCATGCCATATACACGACCCCTGATAGTGGACGTAACAGGGATTAAACCAATAGGAATAGTACTACTTAACAGTACACACCTTATAATAACGCAGACAGAGGCAACGCGTATAATCTTCCATGCTGTGCAGTGGAAGCCCCTAGACTCTGACCTGTGTATAATCTTCCATGCTGTGCAGTGGAAGCCCCTAGACTCTGACCTGCGTATAATCTTCCATGCTGTGCAGTGGAAGCCCCTAGACTCTGACCTGTGTATAATCTTCCATGCTGTGCAGTGGAAGCCCCCAGACTCTGACCTGTGTGTAATATTCCATGCTGGGCAGTGGAAGCCCCCAGACTCTGACCTGTGTATAATATTCCATGCTGGGCAGTGGAAGCCCCCATACTCTGGGAGTCTGAAGAAGAGGAGTCAGAGGAGGAAGGTGGCTTTGAGGAGGTGGAAGACCAAACAAAGCAGGCGTCCCAGGGGGCTTGTTGTCACCTTTCGGGGACCCTTGGTGGCTGGGTGGAGGAAGAGACCTTCAATGACATCAGTGAGGACAAGGAACGGGACATGGCTAGCTTGGTATCCAACCTTGTGCAAATGGGGAGTTTGAGGTTGTGCAAAGGGACTGTTTGCGGTTGTTTGCGGTGCATTAAACGGGGAGATTGGTCTGTTACTGTGAAGCGGGTGTAACCCTTACACTCCCTGATCGATACAACATCATACCTGATGTTTTAAAGCATGTTATTCCAAACAATTTATGAATGTTAGGTGATTTATGCCCTTTATGGCTTAAAACCAGACTCTGCATCAACTGTGTAATTTTCCATGGGAGTCCCCTTGAAACAACTTTCCCATCACTATTGTGGCCAGAAAGAGTCCCTGTGGGTTTTGAAATTTGCCTGCACATTGAAGTCTATGGGGTTCGCCGATGTTCGCCTGTTTGCGAACATTTGATGGAAGTTCGCGTCCGCTGTTTGCGAACCCAAAATTTGATGTTCGCGACATCACTAAACATGAGCTATCTTTCACACTGTGTAAATTCAAATTATTATTATTATTATTATTATTATTATTATTATAGTTCATTTATAACGCGCCTAAGATGAATACAGGCTCTACAGCCTGTTGAATATCAATAGTCTCACTTATAATGACATTTTAACTTTAACTAAATTGTTTAAAGCTGTACTCACTCGCCTGTAATGGTGAACGTTTCCCAGAGGGGGCGAGCAAATGATGTATTATATTAAAGAAATTTTACATTGTGCATTCGCCATTAGTGGGGTCTTATTATTCACTAGCGAATTGCCCGTCAAAAAATGACGGCAATGAAATTGTAAGGTAGCTAATGCTGGTTGTTGTATAATAATGAAAGGTCTAATACATTAATAAATGAATATCTAATGCTGTTTGGTGTGTAATAATGAAATATATAATACATTAATAAATGAATATACTTTACCTATTTTGAAGCATTGTGTTGAAGAGCTGTCAATGTGTTTTGAGGTTGCTGCAGCATTAGTGATGTGGAGCTGCTGTGTAAGCGTGATGAACGTGTGCAGTGTAATAGTGTGCGTGCGCGAGACCAAACCGTTAGCGTAGTGGTGTACTTCTGCATTGGCGTAAAACGGTGGCTTATCTGTGGTATGCATGTTTGCGGATTATCCGTCGGTGCTTCGTGGTATTTTTCGAGTTTCGTGTGGTGTTTTGCGAGTGTGTTGTGGTGTTTTACGTGTTGAGAGTGCTGAAGCCTCGTTTTTTTGTG
Source organism: Discoglossus pictus (assembly GCA_027410445.1). Lineage (NCBI taxonomy): Eukaryota > Metazoa > Chordata > Amphibia > Anura > Alytidae > Discoglossus > Discoglossus pictus. Next base: position 553,437,048 of record CM050163.1, read on the forward strand.
CCCGCAAGCATTAGCAACAACTCGCATGCTCACAACTATATATGTGATCTCTATCTAGCTGAAGATGCTGGATTGCAAGTAGTATCAATCCTGTTTATTCGTCTGTCCTAGCATGCTCTCCCCTCCTCTGGCGAACAATTGCCATTGCTGGTGAGTGAATATAGTTTTACATTTATTAATTAAAATCTTAAAATTAAAATTTCCATAAGATAAATTATCATAGTCTTGCTAGTGCAGGCAAGTGAATATAATTTTAAACTATATATACATTGTAATATTAAAATTTCCTTAATGTTCATTATTATCCGTTTGCCCCATCTGGCGAACATTCACTATTACAAGCAAGCTATTACAAGCGAGCTATAGTTATGAAACCACAATAAAAATTCCTATTAGAAAATCACCAACGGCCACAAAATCACGTTTTTTGGCTTGACAGAATTTCATGAAAAGTGGGCAAAAATATGCATTTATAATTGAGCGTTCGAGAGAACCTTAACTATTAGAGCACAACTGTGCACTAATAATATGCTGCACAAGACATAGGGCCTCATTCAATTGAGGCATCGGGAGATCCGGGCTTTGAAAATGTAGCACGTAACTTATTTTGGTATTCAGTTGGCGTCTTTTTGTGGGCTCCGATCATGTTACAGGCTCCAGCCTCCGATTCACTGCGATGGTTACCATTGAAAGTAAAAGCCCCTCCAAGCCTTTGATCTTTCATGGCTGCAAGAGTTCCAAAAACTAAAATCGCAAATCGCTATTCAATTCCATCGATTTCCCCTTGCTAACGACAACGCCAAGGCTGCAAATAGCAAAAAGTCAAACCACAAGTCACGAGTACCAAGAAGGACTCACAAAGGGCTTAATGACATGTCTGGAGCACTGTAAATGCACAGATACACAAACTACTGTACTTTTATTAAAAGGGAAAGTGATGTTAGGTCTTAGAATTAATAGCACAACATTCTCAAGTTTGCAAATCGGCAAAGAAAAATACTTTATTTCATGTGTAATTTCCTTGTTATATCGATCCCGGCAATCAATGTGTTAATACATATAATGGAACTCGTATGTAATAGAATATAATTTTACGGCTTTAGCAATATTGTATTATGTCTGGAATGTGGGCCTTATCGTAAATCATAATTTAAGCCCATAGGACTTTGAAATCCAACCAACTTTTTTCATTGACATAATGATGACAATCTCTGTTTCCATTGGCAATTTCAAATTGGGAGTTACGGCCTTGCTGAATTGATTATGTTCAAGCTCGCAAATGCTACATACGATGCCTCGGTTTTCGAAATTCGCTATTGGCCCCTAACTTGGGGCCTTGCTCAACTGAATAGCACCGTAACTCGAGCGCGATGCGGGCCCACAGGAGGCCCGCAAACATACGGCCTATGCTCCATATCTTACAGCCTCTGAATTCAATGAGGCTCATCGACCTTGTAGAAATATACCACTAAATAAATTTTAAAAAAACACGTAAAGATAGAGAACACAAGTATCTAAGTGCAGTATTTTGGTAAAATAAATATTAGAACATACAAAAACATATATTATGGAGATTTACTCATAAAGTTGTTACACTTGAACTATAAATACTGTCCAAGTCAAAACTCATGCAATGATAGTTTTAGGTTCCCAGTTGCAGTCGCAATGTCTGGTCTTTGCTGAAACTCCTCCGGCTCCCATTGTTGCGGCATGATGATGTCACCCTAACTATGGAAGTCCACCCAAGAAGCTGCCTCATCAGACTTCTGTACTTAGCAGACACTGCAGTTAGAAGTAATCCCAATGCACGTTTCACAGTTACAAGTGCATATCTAATCATTATGTCTTTGGTGGTGCTTATCCATAAGATTATCTTGACAAAGATACTGAAGTGGGTAGCCAGTTCCTTCACCAGTGGACAGCAATTTGTGAACTCTCTGCTATGACCTGCCCATCTTGGGTTATCCTACATGGTACGCACTCAAACCCCCTCACCATGAGAAGGGAGCAATCTAGAAACGGGCCTATACATTGTGCCATCGTTATTAAAAGGTCTACTTTCTAAGAACTTTTGTCTTGTCAATTTAATAGATTTGCTTCTTTTGATAACATAGAAACTGAGATCTTTATCAGGTTTCCAACATTTAACTTGAAGTAGAAGCTCTCAATCCGGTTGAAATTTTGTTTTCCAGTTATGTTATTCTACAACATATATAATTGTTCATGATATTCTATTTTTTTGGTCAATGTAATCAAATTCTTTCTGACATTATATGCTTCCATTAAATGCACTGACACATTAAATGTAATCCACTAGACTGAATGAAAAATGATAAACCTGTATATATTTTAATTACCACCAGTGCACGTGCTAATTATCAAGCATTCAAATCACCAATTTAAAAACCTGGTTTTAATTAGTCGATCCACTTGTCATGTGAGAATAATGATTCATCAATGAGCCATACATGTATATAATACATGGTCAACATTCACACCAAGTAAGATTAATTAATTATCATTAGTAACTGCCACATCACTCATGTTGTCCTTATCTAATTGATGCCGGAGAAGAATTTGTGAGCACAAGAAATTACATTACACTCAAGCAATAATACTAATAATCAGGAAAGAACCCATTGAGAAAAACAGCAGTAAAAGAGAATTCTCAATTTTTCATTTAGGAGAAATAGTTGGTGCTCGGATAAAGATGCAATGTATTTATTAGTTTACTCTCCATGTATTTATGCATTGTGATAACTCAATGTGATCATTAATTTAATTAATTTCGATAAAAATGATATAAAAATATGTCTATTTAACATTTCTATTTTAAAAACACAGATAGTAAATTTTAACCCATCTGTGCAAAAGAATATTAATATAAACAGAGGTACCAAACATTTAGTTTAATTATAATCTCAAACAAAATATTTATAAACATGTCTAAAAATACATAAATGAATAGTTAAATAAAAAAATATAAAAATCATGATTTAACTTTATGATTCTATCTCCTTAAGGAGGGTTATTTTGTGGTTTACCAGGACTTGGGGTTGTCATTAAATTAAAAATTAAAATATGAATTTGGATAATTATGCATGACAAGCTAACTGTAGATGATAAATTAATACACAGATAACCTTGGGGAAAAAAAAAATATATATATATATATATATATATATTTGTTGTTTAGTTGTTCAGTCATGTCTGACTCTCCGTGACTCTATGGACCACAGCACGTCAGGTGCATCTCTCAGTCACTGCCCCTCTGAGAGCCATCAAGTTCATGTTCATTGCTTCAGTGACCTCATCTATCCATCTCTGTCGTACCCATCTACTTGTGCCTTCAATCTTTCCCAGCATCAGAGTTATAGAGTCTTTCTAGAGAATCCTGCCGTCTGATAATATGGCCAAAATATTTGAGCTTCAGCCTCATGATCATAGCATCTAGTGAACAGTTTGTCTTGATTCGCTGAAGTATTGATTTATTGGATCTTCCTGCAGTACAAGGGACTCTAAGCAGTCTTCTCCAACACAACAATTCAAAGGAGTCAATTCTACGGCGCTCAGACTTCTTTATGGTCCAGCTCTCACATCCGTATGTTACTACTGGGAATATCATAGTTTGAACTATGTGGACCTTTGTTGATAGTTTAATATCTTTACTTTTTACTAGCTTGTACAAGCTTGCCATAGCTTTCCTCCCCAGAAGCAAACGTCTTTTAATTTCATGACTACAGTCACCATCTGCAGAGATCTTGGATCCAAGGAAAATAAAATCTGTCAATGACTCCACTTCTTCCTTGTCTATTTGCCAGGAAGTGAGGTTGCCGTTTGCCATGATCTTCGTGTTTTTAACGTTGAGCAGCAGGCCAACTTTTGCACTCTTTTACCCTCATCAATAAGTCCTTTAGTTCCTCCTCACTTTCAGCCATCAGAGTAGTATCATTGGCGTTTCTGAGGATGTTGATATTCCTTCCAGCAATATTGATTCCGGCTTTGGATTCATCCAGTCCAGCCTTACGTATGAGGTATTCTGCATATAAGTTAAATAAATAAGGTGACAATATACAACCTTGTTGCACTCCTTTTCCGATCTTGAACCATTCTGTGGTCCCATGTTCGGTTCTGACCGTGGCTTCTCGGTCGACATACAGATTATTTAGAAGGTGGATGAGATGATCTTGTACTCCCATCTCTTTAAGGGCATGCCACGTTTTGTTTTGATCCACACAGTCAAAGGCTTTAGAATAATCTATGAAGCAGAAGTAACATTTAATTGTAACTCTCTTGCTTTCTCTATTATCGAGCTTGAGAATCTTAAGCATTACCTTCCTGGCATGTGAAATTAGTGCAATTTTTCAATAATTGGAGAACTCTTTAGCACTGCCTTTGTGGGGGATTGGGATGTAGATTGTCCTTTTCCAGTCTATTGGCCATTGTTGAGTTTTCCAAATGTGTTGGCATAAGTCAAGTAACACTTTCACAGCATCATCCTGTAGAATTTTGAATAGTTCAATTGGGATTCCATCACCTCCTACAGTCTTATTAGCAGCAAGACATCCTAGGGCCCATTTCACTTCACTCTCCAAGATGTCTGGCTCCAACTCATTGGACAAATTATTGAGGTCATCACTGCTGTTAATATCCTTCCTGTACAGATCTTCAGTGTATTCCTGCCACCTCTTCTTTAGCTGATCTTCTTCTGTTAAGTACCTACCATTTTTGTCTTTTATCAAACCCACTTTGGCATGAAAGGTGCCTTTTAGGTTCCCAATTTTCCTGAAGAGATCTCTTCATTTACCCATTTGGTTATCTTCTTCAATCTCTTTACACAGCTCATTGTAGAATGTCTCCTTGTCTCTTCTTGCTATCCTCTGGAATTCTGCATTCAGTTGGACAAATATTTTCTTATCTCCACTAAATTTTCCTTTCCTTATTTCCTGGGCTACTTTAAAAGCGTCATCACACAGCCAATTTGACTTCTTACTCTTCTTTCTTTTAGGAATATTCTTTGTTGCTGTTTCTTGGATTATGTTGCAAACTTCTGTCCAAATTTCTTCAGGCATTCTATCTTCCATGTCTTGTTCCTTAAATCTATTCTTTACTTGCACTGCATATTCACAGGGGATATTATTTATTTTATATCTACATGGTCTGATGGTTTTCCCTCTTTTCTTCAGTTTAATTTTCAACTTTGCAATAAGATGCTCATGGTCTGATCCGCAGTCAGCTCCAGGTTTTGTTCTTGCTGACTGTATAGAGCTCCTCCATCTTTGGCTGCAAAGTATATAGTCAATCTGATTTCTATGTTGTCCATCTGGTGATGTCCATGTGTAGGGTCATCTCAGAGGCTGTTGGAAGAGGGTGTTTGCAGAGAATTATCTTGACAAAATTCTACTAATCTCTGACCTGCTTCATTTTGTACTCCAAGGCCAAACTTGCCAGTTATTCCAGGTGTCATTTGGTTCCCTACTTTAGCATTCCAATCTCCTATGATGATAGTAACATCTTTTCTTGGACAACTTCAGCCACTTCAGCATCCGTTGCTGGAGCATAGACTTGGATCACTTTGATATTAAATGGCTTGCCATGAATTCAAATTGAAATCATTCTGTCTTTTAATGGGCTGTAACCGAGCACTGCTTTGGCCACTCTTTGACCAGGATTCTTGACCACAGTAGAAGATCTGATGGTTGTCTGATGTGAAATGTCCCATTCCAGTCCATTTAAGTTCACCAATTCGCAGGATATCAATGTTTAACCTTGTAATTTCATTCTTGACCACATCTAGTTTGCCTTGGTTCATAGATCTAACATTCCAGGTTCCTATTCTGAATTAATCTTTGCAGCAGAGGACTTTCCTTTCTCATCCAGACACATTCGCATCTGGTGTTACTTGTACTTACCCTCTGCTCTTCCTCACTAATGTGGAAGGCACCTTCTGACCTGAGGTGCTCATCTTCCGGTGCCATATCGTTTCTGGTTGTGCCTGTCCATAAATTTTTCTTAGTAAAAATACTGGAGTGGGTTGCTAGTTCCTTCTCCCGTTGACAGCGATTTGTCTGACTCTACATCAAAGTACACAAGTCCCTATCTCATATGGTCCACAACACAAGCTGGGATCCCGCTCCATGCTGATGATAGCCAGTAAGCTTGAAACAGCTGTACATGGATAGGATTCTCAGCTTGTGTAAAATCCAGCCTTGGCTTTGTATTAAAGCTGTGTAATACAACAGGCATAAGCTTAAAGTAAGCCATGTTTTAAAGTGGCTATGGATTGAAGAGCGAGGCCTTTGTGGGCACATTTGCCTGTCCCAGCTCAGCTTCCCAGAATGCAGTGTAATAACTGTTTTTCTCAGAATTCTGAGCTGGAAGAAGGTTTTTTTAACTTGCTTTAGACATTCAAATGTTTATTTACTATATATAATCATATTTTACTTCTAACACAAAACAATGCACAATAACACATTGGATGAATTTATAACATCAGATGTATACCAGTTTAGTTCCCCGTGATAAGTAATGTATTTTTTTTAAAATATTGCACATTTATATGAAAGCATTTTTTGGCAATTTTATTAAATTTACTATGTATCCTAACTGCTAGTTATCGGTCACTGATACATTATATTGTATCATAAAAACTTTAATACATATATCTATGTAATTTGTTATTAAATAAGGATGGTTTTCAAAATGTTTTAAATAAAAATGGGTGACAAAAGAAATCATATATTTCAGTCTATCATAGAAAACAGAGATGTGTTAAACAATTATAAAAAAATATAGAAAAGTTAAACTGAGATAAGAATTTTCTTTTGTGGTAATTATTAAATTATCAAGTTGCCTCCAAAATTACAATGTCTCGGTTTTCTATTGAATCGTTCTATGTTTTCATGGCAGTTCTTTGTTTCCATATCAGGGATATAATTGTGTATGGAAGACAATGGCTATGGTTCATTGGAAAAGAAAGATTGATGGGTTGCTCATGCCCTTTATCATCTTTCTTAATAGAGGAGCCACAGATTGGACGCCTGACAGGCATTGACGTCTGTCAATAAAATGCTATTTTATATAAAGAGCCCTTTTAAAAAATAAAAACAATCCAAGCAACGTTATAGATACAACAAATTGAATTCATCTAAAGTCTAAACATACAGAGATGCAAATACACAGCTTTTTTTCCAATTCTGTTTCATTATGGGAAAGAAGATTCAATTGGATTTGCAATTCAGAAGACAAATCTGTTGGCCTTTTTAATTATCTGCCACTCAATGTCCGTCTGAATATTCATAGAAGATACACAATTAACACTTGGCAAATTGTAATTCTGATTTGCTATTCAAAGTAAATCATGTTGCATTAGGAAAAAATGAAAATAAAGCTAATTATATGTTTATAGAATAGATAGTGACAATCATTACTGTCATAATAAATCATTAGTGAACAAAGAGCTGGCAAGATGAAAAATTAAATAGATTTAGAGACCAGCCTTCCAGGTCCCTGTTTGGATATTTAGTTTTAATAGATAATGATTGAAGTTTGATGTGATCAGGTTTGACCTACCAAAAGCAGTCATGCTAATATATATTTTCATTTTTAACACTGAATTAAATATTAGACCTGCTAAACCTTATTTACACATTATTTTTAATTGTTACGGTACACTGCTAAATGAATATTGCAAATAAACAGTCAAAACAGCATTTACATTTTTTTTAAATATTACATTTAAAAATGAAGCATAGATATATGATCTGAATGCCAGGATTTATGAATTGGGCATAATCCCAGTTACAGAGTGCAGATGTTTATAACATGATATACAAATATGTGTTCCAGATTTCCAATTATTACGTGCTTATGTTGTTCAATATTATACATCAATTTTGTAAACCAAGGAGGGCTACTGAAAAAACATATTCTGACATTATGATATATTGATGTATGTACATAAGTATTTTCTTTATGCATATGTGTGTGTGTGTATATATATAGAGAGAGAGAGATAGAGAGAGAGGGGGATAGAGAGAGGGAGAGAGATAGAGAGAGAGATAGAGATAAATAGGGATAGATAGAGAGGGAGAGAAAGAGATAGAGATAAATAGGGATAGATAGAGAGGGAGAGAGAGAGAGAGAGAGAGAGAAAGAGAGAGAGAGAGAAATAAAGATAGATAGAGAAGGAGAGAGAGATAGAGAGAGAGATTGAAAGAGAGACAGGGATAGAGTTAGAGAGAGAGAGAGAGAGAGGCAGAGAGAGAGAGATAGAGATAAATAGATATAGATAGATAGATAGATATAGATAGAAAGAGAGAGAGGGATAGATAGATAGATAGATAGATATAGAGAGAGAGATGGAGAGATAGATATTGAGAGAGAGAGAGAGAGAGAAAGAGATAGATAGATAGATAGATAGATAGATAGATAGAGAGAGAGAGAGAGAGAGAGAAAAAGAGAGATGGATAGATAGAAAGATAGATAGATAGATAGATAGATAGATAGAGAGAAAGGGATAGATAGAGAGAGATGAGAGAGAGAGAGAAATAGAGATAGATAGAAAGATATATATATATATATATATATATAGAGAGAGAGAGAGAGAAAGAAAGAGAGAGATGGAGAGATAGATAGAGAGAGAAAGAGCTAGAGAAATAGAGAGAGGAGAGAGAGAGAGAGAGAGAGGAAGAGAGAGAAAGATTGAGAGGGAGAGAGAGAGAGAGAGAAATAGAGATAGATAGATAGATAGATAGATAGATAGAGAGAGAGAGAGAGAGAGATAGAGAAAGAGAGAGAGAAGGAAAGAGATGGAGAGCTAGAGAGATAGAGAGAGGAGAGAGAGAGAGAGAGAAATAGAGAGATATAGAAATAGAGAGAGGGATAGAGATAGAGAGAGAGAGAGATAGAGAGACATAGAAAGAGAGAGAGGGAAAGTGATAAAGCAATAGAGAGAGAGAGATAGAGATAGATATATAGAGAGAAAGAGGGAGACAGAGAGATAGACATAGAGATACAGTATATATAGAGAAAGAGAGAGAGAGAGATAGACATATAGATACAGTATATATAGAGAAAGAGAGAGATAGAGATATACAGTATATATATATATATATATATATATATATATATATATAGAGAGAGAGAGAGAGAGAGAGAGAGAGAGAGAGAGAGAGTGAGAGAGAGAAATAGACAACAAAAAGCAAACTTATGAAAACCCTAAGAAAATCTAAAGAGTTGACATATAGAGTCAATGCTAATGCTTTAAAGATCTGAAACATTTTGCATTAAAAATACCTATGAAGCGTAACATTTCGGTAAATAAGGAGTTTACATTTTTTTTATAACTTTGGCATGCATAACCCAAAAATAAGCAGCAAATAAAAAGTGCAATGCATTTATACATATGACTGTCTCTTAATAGATTCTGGATGTTTCCTCCTGCCATTAATCAACATAGTTCAGATGTTCCATACCTTTTCAAAAGTAATTTTCCCAAAGGGCACTACACTCAATCTAAGTTAAGAAAGGTATTGTGTACATTTGTCACTACTGAAGTCACCACATGTAACATCAACATCAATCCTTGCAATGGAATGAATGTCAGCTGATCTCATCCAAAGAAATCAGATGCTGAATGTATTGCTGGACTTTACTGATGGTCAAGCCTATTGGGCAAAGACTAAATGTTTTAGAATATTGATTGACTGAAATTCAAACTATACAACAAGATAAAATCAACAGAAAAAGCTGCACCATAATGTACTTGTGCAGTAGTAAATTACATGTTCTTGAATTATATAGAAAGACCCAAAGTAGCATGTCTAAAATTGTATACTATTGGACTTCCTAAGATGATCGGAGCTCCAGAGACTTGCTAGAAGTCAGTTAGAAGTCAAGAACAGCGGGAGAGGACACTTCTTAATATGGGAATTTATTCCAGTTAGGGAGAAAGAGTAGAAATGAAACTGGGCATAGAGTTGAAATTTCAGAGCTAAGGGGAACCCTAGGTAAAATACAGATGAAAAAGATAATTTAATAATAATAATAATAATCACTTTTTTTGAGCCCTTAGGCAGTGAAGTGAAGGAGCCCATGCGAGTGAGCAAGGTATGTATACACCCATTTTGCCTTTCTTTGTGCCTTTTGCATTTCCTGTTGCTACCCACTAGTAGCCAGTCTATGAACAGTAGAATTTCATTTTTTTAAAGCCAGAAACCATTTTTGAAGTTGCGCCCCTCACAGGGAACCTAATGTGTGTCCCAGCCATGTGTTAATGGAGGTTTGTACTAAGGTGTATATATATATATTGGTTACATAAATATAGGAACACGAGGCTCAAACTGTAACCCCTTTTGCCTCTAGTGCTATTAACAATGGATACATTATGGTATATGTTTGCTGCTCTCAGATAGCATTCAGAATATAGCCTTGGATTAGGATACCAGCACCCACAATACTTAGCAGTTGTGGAAACACTGTTCATTGAAACATTCTATGGGAAAACAGGAATCCAGCTTGAGACATGTGGGTCATCTCACGTGCAACCTATTGCAAGGACTTGTTCTCCCACCCTCATAGAAATATTGAAAACATATGCTCCTTACTTTACCCCATTATTGCCAGGCTAATTACCCAGGTTCTTCTCCTATCTCATCTAGACTAATGCTATATCTTATCCTCTGGTTTGCCTGCTAATCATAACTCTCCTCTGCAATCAAAACTTAATGGAGCTGCTTGTATCATCATGTTTGTCCTTCTTCTCTAGTGCTAAAATCCCTCAATGGGATTCCAGTAAAGTCTCCCAAATTGCCTAAAGAACTCTTGTCTTCTGCTTCAGGATATTCTTTCCTTATCTAACTTATATACCTTATATCCTCATATCCCTCTTATCATCTGTTACTATAAGCAACTTGTCTTCTTCACTGAGCTTGGAAATGTCTCCAGATTGTTCCATATAGTAGCAACACATGTCTAATCTCATGTCTTTCAATGCTCATCTTAAAAATCAATGTAGCCCATTCACTGTATACATAAAATGTTCTTATTTTGTCATGTAATTGTTGTATACCTTAACACTGCAAAGCTTTATGCACATTGATAGCACTATACAACAAACAAAAATACAAAAACAATACAATAAAATAGGAGTATTCTTCTTACTTGCCCAACACAACAATGTATCACTGTACACTTCAAGATTCTTACTATGCACTTATTTATTTGGACATAAATGACTACACTACTGTGTATGTTCCATAAAGCTATAGAATAATGGCTTACACTGGGGTTTTCTAAATGTTTGTTCACATTTTATCATATACATTGCTACAAATAACATATTAAACAATATTCATCAAAGGAATGACAAATATATCAACAATTGTTTTCTATTTATCCGACTTACATATTGTATTTTATGCCCCTAATTTAATAAACAAAAAATGGCAAAGCCATATTTCTGGATTATATAGTGGATATGTATACAGTATCTTTACAAAAAGGATAAAAATACATATCGCTTATAATGTGCTGTCTATGTTTAATATTAATAATATATATTTATGTTATACTTCCAGCTAAAACTATATTAAACTATGTATTTATTAGCCAGGCTTAAATGTATTTTCTGTTAACTTCAGGTCTGCAAAACACCAAGATGGTATTACGTTTCTCAATAGACCTAAAGACTTAAAATCGTAAATTTAATTAAAAAGAAAACTGAAAAAGTACATGCTCATTATAAGCAAAATTAGTTACTCAAGGAAATATATTTGCAGTGGCTGTTTGGAATTAGTTTATCTTGAGACATAATAAATTAAGCAGACTTGTAACAGAGGCAGCAATATGTTAACAAGACAGATAGGAATATATAAAATAAGCTCCACAGTGGTTTTAAGGCAGAAAAAGCATTTCATTGACTGCTTGACCTTAAGTTAATGACCACTATTGAAAATGCCAAAGCCAAAATCAAAGTTTCCTTTCCATGGTTATGCAATTAAATTTGCATTAAAGTAGCCTCTGACTTTTAGTAATAGAAATAATCTGGCCTTAAAGATTCCACTGGTAGAAGATCCATATATATATATATATATATATATATATATATATATATATATATATATATATATATATATATATATATATATATATATATATATATCACATATAATAGTTGGCAAACTACGAAAATCCCCTAAGCTAGAGAAATAATGGCCGCTGGAAAAAAGGAAAACGAGGCTACAGGACCCTAAAGCTGCAAAACACCACCAAGCATGTCTTTTAAAAAAACTTTTAGCAAGGACACTAAATCATCCACACCCGCGTACCACATACACATTCGCCGCCATTTTACAACACTAACTTACACAATGCGGAAGTACACAGCTACACTAACGGCTTCCCCTCGCACACGCAGCCTATTTACACTACACACTGCACACATTGCTGACACTTACACCTCATCTCCACAACAGTGCAAATCTACATTGTATGCTGCAGGAACATCAAACAGATTGTCAGCTCTTCAGCACAATGCCTCCTGCATATATTACTTACAAATAGGTAAAGTATATTCATTTCTTAATTTCTTAATTATTTAATTTGCATACAAAAATACATATACACAAATAAAAAAATAAAAAAAAAACTATCGCAATAAACACAAAAGCCATTCACTGCGCACCTCACAACGAGCGCCAACGCTGATCATAGCACACAAACTACACCAGGGGACAGCCTTGCAATAAGCGTAAAAAGCAGATCAGCGCTGACCTTATCAGCACCACTGATAAAAAAAAATACAACAACCAAGAGGCTCGCAATGAGCGATGAAGGATCTCAGACCACCAAAACAGCATTACCTGCTTTACAATTATATTGCCCCGTCATTTTTGACGGGCAAGTCGCTAGTATATATATAATGAACATGACTTTGAGGAAGCTCAGAGGGGCAGTGTGTGCCATATGTGCCTGGCACACTGAACAACTAGAAGTAAAAAAAAAAAAAAAAAAAAAAATATATATATATATATATATATCCGTAATTTAGAAATATCTACATGCTAACACACTACTTGTCAAAACATCTCACACAAAGATGATACTGAGGCATGCTTTAAGTTTTTTCAACACACAATCAAAACTATAAATATGGCCCTGGTGTTATTACTGAACTAATAGAAAAAATCCATTCCCATAACTATATCACTTTTAACAAAGATACCTACCTACAAATGATGGGGACTGCCATGAGTACCAAAATGGCTCCACAACCACCAAACCTAAAACAATAGCTTGTCAGCAGAAGTTTGGCCAATGAACAACTGAGAAGAGAAAATGGAACTAAACCTTGTAACAAAAGTACATGTAAATTATGCCTACACATTTGTAATGATGACACAACCACACATAACAACAATACTTATAATAGCAAAGAATTGTATACATGCACATCCTCCAATGTGGTTTATATAATACAATGTACTCCACGTGACACAGACTGTTACGTTGGAGGATCCAGCCAAAAACTTCACTTAAGGATGAATTTACATAGACATTCAATAAGGAAGCATAATGAAGACAATTATTGTGCCCCAGTGGGACACTATTTTAGCCATAATGATCACTCCATCCAAAACCTAAAAATCTAAATACTTTAATTTTAAAAACATCCAGGTGAGAAAAACATCTGAAATATAGATGGTCACATTCTTCAACACAAAAAATACAGGACTTAAAATGGACTTGGGTTTTTTATCACAATATCTTCTGATTCTTTCCTATATTACTACAACAGGCTTAGCACTCTTAGTGAGATGTTTGTCCAACAGGAAGGACATCTTTGCTCTGTGTTTTCATGTATATATTGATGTATATGTGTATATTATATGTGTATATATGTTCCCTATACTATGTTGTGTTAATTCCCCCTATATGTATTTATCTCATGAAAAAGTTGTGAAGAAAAGTCTGAGTAAATGGCATGGAAATAGGAGGAAGAAGAAGGCAGGAGGAAACATTGTGTATTGGGTTAATAGCAAAAGTAAGCATGTGCTGTGAATTAATCAGGTGTAGAGGATTTGTGCGACTCAATAAATTAAGACTAAACAGGGGAGTAAACCGTGGCGGGTGGTTGAGGGGCAGGGAAGGAGTGGGATTGGAGTGAGAGAGAGATAGACCAGAGAGCAATATTAGCTTAGCTGTTAAAATGAATTGGAGCCAGTAGTCAGAGAGAGAGAGAGAGAGAGAGAGAGAGAGACCAGAGAGCATTCTTAGCTTAGTTGTGGAAATGTATAGGAGCCAGGAGTCAGAGAGAGGCCATAGAACCATCTTAAAAAGTGGATATAAAAAATCTACCCACCCCTGTAAAAATGTCAGGTTTCTGTGCTGTAAAAAATTATACAAAGATAAATAATTTCAGAACTTTTTCCACCTTTAATGTGACCTATAAACTGTACAACTCAATTGAAAAACAAACTGAAATCTTTTAGGTGGAGGGAAGAAAAAAAAAAAGAAACATAATGTGGTTGCATAAGTCTGCGCACCCTCTTATAACTGGGGATGTAGCTGTGTTCAGACTTAAACAATCACATTCCAAATCGAGTTAAATAGGAGTGAGCATACACCTGCCATCATTTAAAGTGCCTCTGAGTAACCCCAAATAAAGTTCAGCTGCTCTAGTTGGTCTTTCCTGAAAAAGCCATGGTCCACAGAGAGCTTCCAAAGCATCAGAGGGATCTCATTGTTGAAAGGTATCAGTCAGGAGAAGGGTACAAAATAATTTCCAAGGTATTAGATATACCATGGAACACAGTGAATACAGTCATCATCAAGTGGAGAAAATATTGCACAACAGTGACATTACCAAGAACTGGAGCTCTCTCCAAAATTGATGAAAAGACGAGAAGAAAACTGGTCTGGTAGGCTACGATGAGGCCTACAGCAACATTAAAGGAGCTGCAGGAATATCTGGCAAGTACTGGCTGTGTGGTACATGTGACAGCAATCTCCCGTATTCTTCATATGTCTGGGCTATGGGGTAGAGTGGCAAGACAAAAGTCTTTTTTACGAAGAAAAACATCCAAGCCAGGCTACATTTTGCAAAAACACATCTGAAGTCTCCCAAAAGCATGTGGGAATAGGTGTTATGGTCTGATGAAACCAAGGTTGAACTTTTGGCCATAATTCCAAAATATATGTTGAGCAAAAACAACACTGCACATCACCAAAAGAACACCATACACACAGTGAAGCATGGTGGTGGCAGCATCATGCTTTGGGGCTGTTTTTCTTCAGCTGGAACTGGGGCCTTAGTTAAGATAGAGGGAATTATGAACAGTTCCAAATACCAGTCAATATTGGCACAAAACCTTCAGGCTTCTGCTAGAAAGCTGAACATGAAGAGGAACTTCATCTTTCAGCATGACAACGACCAAAAGCATACATCCAAATCAACAAAGGAATGGCTTCACCAGAAGAAGATTAAAGTTTTGGAATGGCCCAGCCAGAGCCCAGATCTGAATCCGATTGAAAATCTGTGGGGTGATCTGAAGAGGGCTGTGCACAGGAGATGCCCTCGCAATCTGACAGTTTTGGAGTGTTTTTGCAAAGAAGAGTGGGCAAATCTTGCCAAGTCAAAATGTGCCATGCTGATAGACTCATACCCAAAAAGACTGAGTGCTGTAATAAAATCAAAAGGTGCTTCAACAAAGTATTAGTTTATGGGTGTGCATAATTATGCAACCATCATTTTTTCTTCCTTCTACCTAAAAGATTTCAGTTTGTTTTTCAATTGAGTTGTACAGTTTATAGGTCACATTAAAGGTGGAAAAAGTTCTGAAATGATTTATCTATGTCTCATTTTTTTACAGCACAGAAACCTGACATTTTAACAGGGGTATGTAGACTTTTTATATCCACTGTATATATATATATATATATATATATATATATATATATATATATATACTGTATATATATATACAGTATATAGTTGAATCATCAGAGTATTGCAGTGAATAGTGATACCTTTTTTATTGGACAAACGTATTCACAATAAAGCGACGGATCTTCGAGAGATAATGCCTCTCTATCAAGTCAAAAAGCAATACTGATACAAGTATGAACTAAAAACAGTAAACAGAAAGAGATGAAAAAAAATAAATGGAAAAACAAGAAAAACTAAATAAATTGGCCAGAGTAAAGTGAGAAACAGACCAGCATTGTGAATAATGTCCTGATAGGTCAGTAAGTCTATAGATCAGGTTGTAGACAAGAACACAGCAGAGTAAAATAAAGAGCGATACATTTCAGCATAGCATGTAGCTTACAAAAACAGTAATAGAAGGCGGGGGAGGTATGTGAAGTGTGTGTGCTATTAGACATTAAGATGGTGGGCCAGAAAACCGATGTTAATGCCCAAATTCTTTGTATTAAAAAATTGTATCATTTTTAGTTCAAAAGTTTTCAGCTGTTGGATAGTTCTGAAATTCCCTCTGAGTACTTTTATTTTGAGGTTCTGGATGTAGCGATTCTCCTGGGTGAAATGGTGTCCAACTGGAGTACAATAACTGTCTTCATGGTGCTTTTTGATGGCGCTTTGGTGGAGGTTCATTCGCATGTGTAGTTTCTGGCTGGTTTCCCCAATGTATCCCCCCTTTAACATACAGTACATTGTATAATGTACTCTGCATTGGATGATTTACATGAATATGAGCCTGTGATGTTGTGGGTCTTGATGTTGTGCGTGGCTGTGTCCTCTTTGCAGATCTGTCTGCATAGTTTGCAGCAACTTTTATTGCAGGGTTTGTTGCCATTTTCTCGGTTATGCTGTTCATTTGGCAATCTTTTGTTCACCAATGTTTGTCTTATATTTGGTGGCTGCCTAAATGCAAGAATGGGGGGTTTGGGGAATATATGTTTCAATTCTTTGTCCTCTGTGAGTTGTGGTTGTAAATCCTTAAATATTTTGCGTATTCCTTCTAGAACCGGATGGTATGTGGTTACTAGAGGTGTATGTGAAGTTGTTTCTTTGGTTTTGTATTGCAACAGGTGTTCCCGGGTTGTTCTGACAGCAGAAGTTACTTTCTGAGTGATAATCTGGGGTTTGTAACCCTTCTGTCTAAAGGAGGCAGACAGTATTTTTAAGTTTTTATCACAGTCCTCTGTGTTTGAACATATGTGGTGGTATCTGATGGCTTGACTATGAATTATCCCTTGTTTAGTATGGGAGGGGTGGAAGCTGGAGTTGTGGAGGTAACTATATCTGTCTGTAGGTTTCCTATAGACAGATGAATTCAGTTTGCAATTTGTAATGGAAATGGTGGTGGGCAGAAAGTTAACCTGTTCTGTGGAGTAATGCATTTTAAATTGAATGGATGAGTGAAAGTTATTGAACGAATTATGGAGGTTTTGAGTTTTCCTTCCCCTTCTGTCCATATGATGAACAGGTCATCTATGTAACGGTAGTATCTGTAAGGTATGTGGACATATGTGGACAGGAATCTCTTTTCCAGGTCGGCCATAAATAGGTTAGCATATTGTGGTGCCATTTTCGTGCCCATTGCGGTCTACATTATTTGTAGGTAAACATGTTGGTTGAAGGTGAAGTGGTTGTGGGTCAGGATGTAATCTAGTATTTTGACAATGGTATCAGGGTTATATTTGTGATTTTGATTGTGTGTAGAAAGAAACTTCATGCCTCAGTGGCATCTTTATGTGGGATGTTGCTGTAAAGAGATTCAACATCCATGGTTACAAGATGTGTGTTGGCAGGTAGGACCTCAATCTGACTGAGTTTGTTAAGAAAGTCAATGGTGTCCTGTATATAGCTGTTAGTGCTTTTAACTAGTGGCTTAAAGATGTTTTCAACCAAGCCAGATAATTGTTCATACCTGTAACAATTGGGAGACTCAAAATGCCAATCTAATCTGTCCATTCTAATGAACATATAGTTTGAGAGCTGAAAAACAACAATGAACCATTTGAAATAAGTTGCTAACTATATCATTTTTTATATTTCTAGCAAAAAGGTAATCAGAATTTTTTTTTTGAAAAGTAAGAATGGAAGTATTATAGTATACCAGGAAAAAGACAAGTATTATGGCTAAATTAGAAAAATACAATCTTTTAATAGTCCATCAGAAACAGAAATAAAAGAAAATGGAAAAAAGAAAATAGAAAAAAAAACAAGTGGTAAAATATGTTGCTTTTAATGGCTAACTGATAAGAAAAATGAAGTGAGCTTTCCTTCTTCAGACTAAAGTTGATAAAAGTAAGCAACTGGCTAATGTGGCTGAATCAAAAAGAAAGTATTATTCCCTTCATGTCAGAAAGACATATGTTGACCGAAGAAGGAGAAGGTGCTAACAGCCTTATTAAATCCCAGCCTCGTAGAGAAGAGGCTTCTACGTAAATCCTATGTGCTGCAAATTTCTCAAAGTTACTATGCTATTAAATTAGCCCTGCTGCGAGCAACGTGTGAGCTACGCAGCAGGGCCGTCTGTATCAACACGGAGGAAATCTACATGAGGAGTGACAGCCTGAGAGATGATCTCGCAGGCTCCCACACCTCATTAATTGCTGCGGGGGTCCTAAACGGACCTCCGCGGTAGTCCCACACATAATACTCCAACTATCCCCAGGCACCTAAAATTAACCCCCCTCTCTGCAGGGGTCCCCATCGGGACCCCTGAAGTGTCCACACATTAACCCCCTTGCTGCAGGGGTCCATAGGGACCCCCGCAGCCCCCCACATTAACCCCTTGCAGCGGGGGTCCCGATTGGCACTGATCAGGCCCCCACTGCATTAAAAACGTTTAAATTCCCCGCCGCGGCTCCTTAAAGGGCCCTCAACACACTATTTGCAATCCCGGCCGCTGGAGCTAAAATTAACGCCCCTCTATGCTGGGGTCCTCATCGGGACCCCTGCAGCCCCCCCACATTAACCCCTTGCAGAGGGGGTCCCCAATCATCGTGACCTTGCTGCATTTACATTTTTACATTTCCCCATTAACCCTAGGCAACTAAAATGAACCCCATAAATCATGGGGGTCAATACAGACCCCCATAAGCACTTAATTAACCCTGTCACTCATGGGGGTCAAACAGACCCCCATAAGCACCTAATTAACCCTATAACTCATTGGGGATGTGTATAGAGAGCAGGGGGGAGCATCACACGGCTCTCTCGGGCTGCTACGAGGCAGCACGTATGTGATTTAGAATCCCTTGCTAGCACTTTTTTGTGCCCATAGGGATTCTTCCGAGGTGCAAGATTTACCTCATAGATTTAAGGCTGCGTGTGACTCTTCGGAGTCATCTCGCAAAGCAGGCTGCGAGGGACGTATTGGGGATTGGGTCCTCGCAAACAGCAAAAAACTGCCTTTTGCAAGGACTGAGAGAACTAAGAGGTCTAATTTAATAATGCCCTAAATGGACACAAATGTAATTAGAGTGGGAATCTCTGCCTTCCAAATTAAGCACATGTGGACAACACAAGTAAAACTGCTTCTACTGTGTGTTACTATTTTTTAACTCATTCTAACTGTCCCCTGAATTTAACACATTTGATCTCGATAGTTCAATCTCTAAAATAGTACCATAGGATTCAAATGAGATACACTGAAACTAATAATAATTAAATAAATAAATAAATATTCCGGGCTGGGTTTTCCGTGGAGAGTTATAAATAGACTCCTTATCTGGATGATATATATTTTTTTAAGCCTGATAAAGACATTTTTCATGAGAAGTGTTGCTTGGTAGGTGCTTTTTTATATTCTCCATCCAGAGATATTTATTTATTCTTTCTTTATTTCTCTCTTTTGAAAACTTTTATTTTGTAGTTCTGCACTGGGTAACATTTAGTTGTTCTTGGTTATTTACTTTTTTATACATTTTTTAAAATATTTCTTAGGTAACAACTTTATCTTTTTTTAGTTTTATTTAACACAAAATATTCAAGGTGAAGTAGGTGGTACACTTTATACAGAATATACTGATTAAAACTTTAAATGGCAGATCAAAAAATAAATAAAAATAAAGCTGCTTCTCAGTAGCAGATTATATTTAGCTATTTTGCTAATTTTTATTATAAAAAACTAAATATATTTACATTATAAATAGTTATTCATGAAATATACTATATATATATATATATATATATATATATATATATATAGTATACATAGAAACACGTACTTGATTTAATAAATCCTCAGAACAGAATAGCCTTCTTATCTAATGCATGAGTTTCTTTTAGTGGGTTCCAACCAATTGCATTGAGTGACCTTCCTGTCATAACAGAGTGACGATTAGAAAGTGAGGGTGTGCTCAGCTAATGCAAGGGAATGCAATATCATTCACTGTTGTTAGCCATTTTTTTTTTCGCTTAGCCGATTTTCAAGTGCCAAAACTTCTTAAATGCAACTTAAATTTGCATGCAACCTCACTCCCAGACGTCCTGGCTGTCCCCCCATGCTGTGCGTGATGTTTGTTTTATGTGGTATTTTTTTGTTGTTGTGCTTTTCGTGTTTGTCGATCTGCGCGGTTCAGCCATTAACTTCGTATTTTTGCGAACTTGTATTTTTTTTTCTAAGTTCTGCGGGTCGTAATTGCAGTTTGTAAAAGTCGTACTTCCTTGTTGGTGTTTTCTGCTCTTCGGGGTCGTGTAGCCTCCTTTTCATATTTTTCGCCCGCCATTTTTTTTATCGCTTATTCAATTTTCAAGTGGCAAAACTCCTTAAATTCGACTTTAAGTCCCGATTTCTTCATCTTGCTTAAAAAAAATGTTTAAGTCTTGCGGGTCCTTTTTTTTTCTGGTTTGTTTTTTTTTCGCGCGTGAGGCGGCTTAGAGCTTCCACCTCTGCAAATGCACCCCCTCGCTTCGCGAAGTCCACATCTGCAGCCAGAACTGCGTCTCTTGCTTCGCAAGCTCACAGAGCATGACGACAACGGTTTGACAACTATTATATGTGATATATTTTATAGCTCAGAGATATACTATATCCAGATTTATCTAAAAGGAGATGAGGATCCTGCCCTTGAGCTCACAATCAACCTGTAGATTTTTCTACACAATGCTAATTGAGAAATCCTTCATATGCACTTTTTAAAACTATTTCTATGGTTATTTAAGGTCAATAAGAAGAGCAGACCATACAATATAGTATCCGAACAAAACAAAACAATAAAACCTGATTTAGCTGTATAAAGTACACTTTTTATTTGCTGGATTTTACGAAAGTATAGCTCAGTGTTTACTCTTTTTAGAAATGTATCTGCTGTTTTCATGTACAAAACTTACAGTGAGCCTTTTAGTTGTTTTCTGACACAAAACAAAGCTCCTATAAAGTCACGATGGAAAACCTTTCATTGCGTTCCCATAGCAACATTTCTTTCCTCTAGTGCCCAGAGTCCCCCTCGTGCATCACACTAGTTGGATACGTTGGCACCTGTTTCGGTGCCAGGTCTTGTCAAACTTTATTACACTGAGAATCCTTTTCATGTACACTAAAGGGAAAAGAAATTCAGACAAAATTATTTCACATGAGATTTCTTTCAAATCCCACAAAAGCAGGTTCTCTATGTTTCCCACAAATATTGAAAATGTTGTCATCATTAAGACTTTATATATATATATATATACTGTAGTAGAGAATATGAATATTATATG
The DNA here is from genome assembly GCA_027410445.1 of Discoglossus pictus. Taxonomy (NCBI): domain Eukaryota; kingdom Metazoa; phylum Chordata; class Amphibia; order Anura; family Alytidae; genus Discoglossus; species Discoglossus pictus. The sequence continues at coordinate 553,458,724 of CM050163.1, forward strand.
TATCATATTTGTAGAATAATATATTTAATTACCATCCATTATTACTGCTACTACTTCTTAAAGTTAATACATTTGCTTACGTGTCTTAGTCATGTATTTATCGTACAGACAGGATATTACTTTTCTGATCTGGGATAAAAAACTTTTCACAGGTTTGAAGGTGAGCAAGAAATAACCAAGTGTATGACGAAGTCACCTGGTAAGACTAACTTGCTTTAAGTCAGAAGACGAATGGTTTTCATGTAAAGTAAAGGGAAAAGAAAATCAGACAAAGTTATATCAGATTTCTTTCAAATTTTACATAAACTAAACAAATAAGTCAGAGGTGCTCATCAGACAACAAACTAACCTTAATAGGTTAGTTCTATGGATATGATAACCTACTCTGAGATAAACCTCTTTTAGCCACTTGTGCCCTTCACAGGGAGAAATATCCTGTAGTATATCAGTCTGGATTGAGTGACCCAGCCCCAAAATACCAGGCAATTCTACCCTGAACAGGAGAAACAGCAAACCACAGACACGTTTCGGCCTTCATTGGCCTCGTCAGTGAGGTGCAGCTGTACTCCTAAGGCACAGTAAGCAAGGGGTCCACATCTGGAATCCACCTCTATTGGGGGTTATCATGTCCATAGAACTAACCTACTTAAGGTAGTTCGTTCTCTGATTGAGAACCTGAATTTTGGTATTTTTGTTAAATTGCACATAAGCAGGTTTTTTTATGTTTTCAGCAATATCTTTCACTGCAACAAATATTGAAAACATTGTCATCATGAAGACATATCACAATAATATGATTTTTAGCTAAATGTCATGCTTGTAGAGTTATATATTAAATTGTCAATCCTTATTACATGCATGTTTATGTTTTGAAGTTAATACATTTGGTTACGTATCTCAGTAACTGAGTTATCGTGCAGGCAGGATCTTACTTTTCTGATCACGGACCTGGTATGAATCAATTAATCTGAATAAAAATTTTCAGGACTACCGCGAAACAATGTATAAACTGCCTCAAGCTCAACAGAAACTCATACACTGGTGTATTTGAAGCCAAGTGCAACATGAAGACTTTTCATTTGAGGCTTCTGCTGTGCAACCACCTTACTTAGATCTCCAGGTGTCTTAGACATTTGGCACACACAGGATGATAATTGTTAAAGGTCATACTTGTTTAGTCTCAAAGAGAGAAGCAACTGTTATAAGTGGCATGGCTTTATAAGAAAGATGTATAGGGAAGAAGATTATGTGTCTTCCTGTTAATGTCTTAACAACCTGAGCTAAATGTTAGGCATTGATCATGTATAAAAATAATATTCAATGATTTAACAAAGAAAAACTCATTATTACACTTATTGTCAACGTTCAGGCTTTCCACTCACTCTACGGTCAATAGGAGTGGTGGCTTTGTTTACCAAGAAGCTGCTAAATTTTAAGACCTAATGTTTAGCACCAACACAATTATTTCCATTGGCTGTTTTAGAAGTTTTCCTTGACAATGGGGCAGTCTATTCATAATTATCTTTTCTATTTTAACTTTTAGTTGTTCTTAAGACCCTTTAGAGCTTTCTCTCAGCCAAACAGTCCCTTTAATGACATTATCAGATAATCTAATCTTTGAAAATGTATTGAATATTGAATATTGCTATTATAAAATATTAAATATGGATTGTATTTTTGATCAATGCATTATTAAACTAATTAGCTCTTCTTTGTAGGGCATACTAGTAGTTATTTTAATAACTGCTAAGGTAGCAATCCAGGATGTGGAGATGCAGTATATGCAGATATTTTGAGAATTAAAAACTAAAGACCCTGAGGAGAAGATAGCCAGATATCAGCAAACACCTTTACTTCATACTCATAGTAGGACCCATTCTGCAGAAAAATATCACCAACTGCTAGTTCATCTAGTTTTCAAGTAGACATCAGTATAATGAAATGACGGGACCCTGCAAGCTAGCTACCAATAAGCACTACTAATGCACTGAACCTTCCAAGTGAACAATCAACTGATAACAAAGATTCAAACGTCAAGCGGACACGAATCTGAAGAATCTCCTGATCTATGCAAAGCAACTACCTGTAAAAAAAAGGACTCTAGTCTATAGAAATTAACATACTGGCCCACATGAGCCTGCTAGTCACAAAAACCATAGATGCAGGTATCAAACACATGACAATCTGAGGAACCCTCTGTATTGAGAATGAATAACTAATGATCACTAATGACAATCAATCACCTCTTCAATCAATTAATATGTTTGTTGATCTTCATATACTGTACAATAAGGACATTCACACGAGCCAAGATTGTATGAAAATAGGTTTACATAGCTGCAGATATATGGTCAACAGCAACACTGAGCAGTACAATCACATATATAGTTGTGAGCAGGCAAGTTGTTGCTAACGCTGCGGGCTCGCGTATCGAGCCTGTGGCCCTCACAAAGCGAGGGCCTCAGTTGCTGCCCTGGAGCTACCAAAGGCCCTCCGTGCCAGCGACTGTGGACCTCGCAAAATTTACGGAATTACAAGGAACAAATATGAGACGCAGGACTTTAAAAAATTATGACCTAGCAAAAATACGACCTTACCGCCCGAAACCCGAGCACATGAAAACATTAAAAACACGATAAATACACACAACAAATACATAAAAAGCTTACCAACAGCAAGGGGGGGGGGCACCAAGGACCTCGAAAACGGAAGTAACACCTCAATTTCACTTGAAATAGTTCACTTGAGTTTAGACACCCGAAAATCCCCTAAGCGAGAGAAAAAATGTCCGCCGGAAAAAACCAAAACGAGGCTACAGGACTCTAAAGACGCAAAACACCACCAAGCACCTACGGATTTTCTGAAAAAGACGGACGCCATCCAAAAACAAGGACGCCAAATCAGCCACAGACGCGTACCACACATTAAGCGCCATTTTACAACACTAACTTACACAATGCGGAAGTACACAGCTACCCTAACGGATTTGGCTCGCGCACGCACACTATTTACACTACACACTGCACACAATGCTGACACTTACACAGCAGCTCCACAGCACTGAAAACACACATTGTATGCTGCAGCAACATCAAAACAGATTGCCAGCTCTTCTGCACAATGCTTCCTGCATATATTACTTCAAAATATGTAAAGTATATTTATGTATTATTTTATTCATTATTTCATTAGCATTAGCAAAAAAAACAATGCTCATAGCACACAAACAACCAACAACCTCGCAATGAATCTTGGAACACCAACAAAATTTACCGCCCTTACAATCCTATTGCTGTCATTTTTTGACGGGCGAGTTGCTAGTGGAGAATAACATCATGCATTTCTGTGGGATGTTTTCGGTCTGTCAGGAATCGCAAGCTGAAGGCACATTTTCTCAGCAATATGTTTCTGTTATGTATCAACTAAGGTCTAATGAGCTTCTCACTAAACCAAGACATTCCCACCTTTCACAGCATCATAAACATCTTAGACCATCATCTTATTCTAGTTTATCCTACAGGGTTAGACCACTTTACTTGCTGCTTTCTGTTACTGACTGCTCATGTCATAACTTATGGTTTGCTCTAGATAAATGCCACCTTAGCAAGTGGGTAGATGTTTTCCATGTCTGGTTCCACTCACCATAACAAGAGTGCAATTGTGACCTTTCTAGCATAGTAGGACGTTTCCACTTGCCTTCTTCCTTAAATATAGTTACACCCATTTTAGCAAATTAGATTAGCCATACCTCGTCATACTCCTGGATATTATCAGCATATTCCTTGCTCACCTACTATCGCATGTAAAACAATTTTCAATCAAAACAAGAGTCAGGACTCTTGTAGGGACACAATCTACAGACATGAAGCTGCTATAGCAAAGTATTGAAGCTGTTTCTCCTCTTCCAGTCATAAAGGAATACTCCTGGATATTATCAGCATATTCCTTGCTCACCTACTATCGCATGTAAGTCAACTTCCAATCAAAACAAGTGTCAGGACTCTTGTAGGGACACAAGCTACAGACATGAAGCTGATATAGCAAAGTATTGAAGCTGTTTCTCCTCTTCCAGTCATAAAGGAAAACTCCTGGATATTATCAGCTTATTCCTTGCTCACCTACTATCGCATGTAAGTCAACTTCCAATCAAAACAAGTGTCAGGACTCTTGTAGGGACACAAGCTACAGACATGAAGCTGCTATAGCAAAGTATTGAAGCTGTTTCTCCTCTTCCAATCATAAAGGAATACTCCTGGATATTATCAGCTTATTCCTTGCTCACCTACTATCGCATGTAAGTCAACTTCCAATCAAAACAAGTGTCGGGACTCTTGTAGGGACATAATCTACAGACACGAAGCTGCTATAGCAAAGTATTGAAGCTGTTTCTCCTCTTCCAGTCATAAAGGAATACTCCTGGATATTATCAGCATATTCCTTGCTCACCTACTATCGCATGTAAGTCAACTTCCAATCAAAACAAGTGTCAGGACTCTTGTAGGGACACAAGCTACAGACATGAAGCTGCTATAGCAAAGTATTGAAGCTGTTTCTCCTCTTCCAGTCATAAAGGAAATGTGATTATTTAATTCATTTTTACGATCAGGTGGTCTCAAGTATGGATTTGCTCACATTCGCCATTAATTTAACGCTTTCTTCTAAACTATATAACAACTCAATTTTATCTCTTTCCGCAGTCCGCTGCCAACACAGTATTTTTCAGAACACTGTATTATTGCAGAAACCAACTTATTCCAAACCAGTGGGTTTTATTGCACACATCAAGATCTTTTCATATTAGATGCTCATTTCATGCACAGTACCATTGTATGACATACTATATGTAGATCCAAAACAGACATAATTGATCCCAGAAAGTTAGTGTATAAACATAGGGTGCTATCCTAGTATTGCATTTAGGCATTTAAAGTAAACAAACTACATACCGTCGCCTGGAAAATTATATGATATGATACAAGCTTACTGATCATTTTTCACTGCAATTAGATATGTAAATGCTTTGTACATGCAGTAAAATATCACTTTTGCAATAAAGCGAAACAAGCATAATAAAATACAAAATAGTCAGCAGTTCAGCTCTATGGATGAATTCATTTTAAAATATTCACCTCTGACGTTTAATAGAAAGCAAAAATAAAATTTGTGGGAAAATAAACCAGCAGCCTCTTCGTCAGCTCCTATCATTATGGCATTAATCTGCCGCTGAATCCATGCTGAGCAAAGAAAAATATTGTTGTATAGGTCACAACCAATGAGCTGTAATTTAATTACTTTAAGGGTATGGCACACATTTTTTACGAATCTCCCAAAATTGTGGCCTCAGCCTTTTGCTATGTCTCATGCTATTGCTAAATATAAAATGTACATCCCAAAGTGAAACACACGTAGTAGGATTGCATATTTTTAACATAATGTATTCAAGACCTTGCTTTGAATATAAATTATACAGAGAGAGAAAAGTATATAAATAAACACAACCTTTACATTTATTACTTTTTATAACAATTATTCTTTACTGAGGTCCCTTTTCTTTTCTAGCTCATACCATCAGCTATTTCTTATGAGTGTTTGTCCATGTAGCCTAATTGGTTTTCCATTAATCCTTTTGTAAGCACTGGCAGTTTTAGCTATAACATTCATTAGGCAAATAGAAACTTTGTTTGTATTCAAAACTTCCTTCCACAACAGGAAGTTGTTCAGTAAAACCAAACTGGTAGATTTCTCTGCAGCAGAATTTCATATAAATATAATAAATGAAATGTAGTATATATTATATTCTAAAACCAGTTTTCCTATCATCTTCAGTACACAACGTTCAGTGTCGGCATCACCTCTCTGTCAATCACTCCACTGGCTTCCCTTAGCCTCAAGAATAACATTTAAAATCATGACCCTAATTTACAAAGCCCTCAACAATAATGCTCGCCCTTAAATCTCTGCTCTCATCTCCAAATACTCCCCCACCCGCCCTCTTCATTCTGCTAATGACCTTCTTCTTTCTACAACTCTTGTCACCTTCTCTCTCTCCCGCCTCCAGGACTTTTCTCGTGCTGCCCCTAGTCTCTGGAACTCCTTGCCTTGCTCCCCCAGATTATCCTCTTGCCAGAAAACATTTAAAACCTCACTTAAAAAGCATCTCTTTAAAGAAGCGTATCACCTTCCACCCTAACACACTTATCACCTCTCTCACCCTCTTTTACCACTCACTATACCTTAGATTGTAAGTCTGCGAGTTTCTATCCTAAGTACTAGCTCAAAGACAGGGCCCTCCTTGCTTTGCTAAAAGTTAATCTGTATTTATCATTGTCTGACCCTAATTTATGTACAGCGCTACGGAATATGTCGGCGCGTTATAAATAAACTATAATAGTAATAATAATATTTCAAAAGATAAAACTTTAAATATAGGACTATAATGGTTCTTCAGGGAAAATAAGATTTTTTGGAGAGAGCTAAAATCAGAACAGTAATGGTTTAGAAGCATGTTTTGTACTTTTATTACTTGTCAAATAAAATCTAAATTCCCACATTTACAGTGTGCTCTATTTTAAAAAAAATCGTTATTATCACAACCCACTTCTTGCTTGGGCTTGAAAGGCTCAGTAGACTGATTCTACCTGCAGGCTGCTAGTAGCTTTTATCCCAACACACATGACAGCTTAACCGAAGGCTAAGGCAAGTTGCTGTTCGTTAGTTCAGGTTGCAGTTTCAAGACCAAGTTGCAAGATTCAGGACAAGTTACTGGGTACCAGGACAAGTAGCAGAAAGATAAATTCTGATAACAAAAAAAAATAAGAAACGCCTTCCCTCCGGAATGAAAGACGCCAACAATGCATAAACTGTATTTTTCCAGTCACATGTGTATACAGAAACGTTACCAATCACTATTAGCCCCTTCATTGGGAAAACATACATTTAATACTTTGTAGCCCCCTTTTAACTACCTAACATGAGTCAAGACTGGGTCCATTGACTTGGAGACATCCTGTCTTCACTACCCCTAGGTGCCCAGAAGTTTTGGATCCTGGCTTTCAGTCATATTTGATAGGATTTGGGCAGGCATTATTTAGCCTGTATATTCTTGGAGACATATCGGCTGTAGGAGATGCGGGGCCACAAGGACCGGCCGCAAGCTATTTGCCTATTCTATTCCCTTCCGGCCGGGGATTACGGCAGGCTTGCGGCCGGCGCCTTGTTATCCCTTGCGGCCGCACGCGCCGGAGGAAAGCCTTTGATCTTAAACGGCCGCAAGAGTTTCGGCCGCAAGAAAATCCTGGTTGCTATTCAATTGCTCCGGGAACCCTCTCTGCAAGGCTAAAACCGAGCTTACTTGCAGCAAAAAGGTCCCGCAGGCACACAATTAAGCACATAACAAAGCCATAATAAAGCCATCCTGCACTCTGAGGATACTATAAAGTGATTGTAGGTGTTAGCATTAATAGCACAACATTCCCCTACACTAAAATCCGTAAATAAATGTTATTTTAATTTTTGTCAAATATCTGTGGAAAAAGTCCAGAGGGCTTGGAGCACCTCAGACCCACCCACGCTGCGGCCGGAAAATCAACAGTTAATGTAATCTCGGATTTGGGCTGATGTGCAAGCTTGAGAGGGTGTTGCTATTAATCCTCATGTCCCCCATTATGATCCCTAGCATTTACAGAGCTTTACAGTGCCGTCTTGAATTTATTTTTGCATTTAAAGATTTCTGAGCTTACGGACGATTGCAAGATATACGGCCAGCCGTAAGGGGATATCCTTGCGGCGCCGTATAATTGAATTGCAAGGTAACAGGAGCCCTGCAAGGAATCGCAGCTTTGCGGCCGATTTACGGCCGATAATAGAATGAGGGCCTGTTTGTTTAAGCAAGTGTTTCAATTGCTGTCTTGACAGATTTGTTAATCATACTTGATGGCTCAATTCCCTTTTTCAATTCCCCATTCAAATTTACGGAGCCTAAGTTACCGCTGACAAGTTTGAACCAGTCAGGGGCATAGCCCAGCCTAGAGACTGGAATCTACATGGGCACCGTGGTTGCTACTGGGAGTACCTACTTGTTACCCTTTAAGTGGTATTAATGCCAACAATATTTTATTTTCCCATTGCAACTATTACACCCTAAAATATATATTGTCCATAAAATAAACACTCAAAAAATCAAAAAATACCCATAGCCTGGTAGGCTCCAATAACTCCTGCAAATGGACTTTTGGGCCTCATGATACATAACCAGGAGCAAGAGCCCATTATTAAACATCATATCATATCTAAAATTGTCATAGTACATTTAGTCAAATCCTAGGAACATTACCAGTAGCTACATAGGCTAGTGACCAACAAGGTCATGACAGTTATTATAAGGTAAAACATTATTTTGAGTACAAAGAAGAGATAAAAGTAATCTTTAAGCCATTATTTATTTCAGGTGGTCCCCGGGTTACAGACAACTCGACTTACAGACAACCCATACTTAAGAACAGTTTTTTTTGTATAAGTTTATTGTTTGTTTGAATTAAAATATAAAGCACAACAGTTACTGTAATGTATTACTACAATATAGTAAGTAAACTATTATTATTGTTATTATTATTATTAAAGTATTACACTGTATTATTATGACCTCATATGAGCCATAAGAGTATTGATAGTATCAGCATTATTAATATTATTATTATTATTCATCAGGGATCCTGTACATACAGTTATTCCCTACTGGAGGTTGCCATTGCTTTGAGATAATTGACAGGCCTACTTTTCATCATGGGCCTTGTAGAATGATAAGATTTCCATTAGTTCTGTTCAACTAAGTCAGATAAATACCATAAAATAAATAATTTTACTGACTTTTCCTACACGTTTTTTCCTATTTGATAGTTATTGAAAATATAGAAATAAAGAATTATAGTAGCTTTTTATAAGTACAATAGGAACATAGGTATTTCTTATTATAACTATTAATGAACAATTAGTTCTTTATAATACAGTGTCATTTTTAAAGATTATTATTAAAATATTAGTAGTTTGAAGCTGAGATTAAGATTACTAGATCAGAAGTCTAAATTAAACTAATCACTCAGAGCTGAATTGCATAATACCTAACTGGCCAGTGTTTGTTTCCATCTCTCTACAGGACGCCTTCAACAGTGAACTCTTCCATTTTTTTAAAAGAGTCTCTTAGAGCTGCCTTTGCAAATAATAACTTGATTACACCTCCAGAGTCCAAGTCACACAGTATAACTTGAATTACCACAAACCTACATATAAAAATGTATACAAATATCAGGCATGTTTAACATGAATATAAGTAATATAGCAAGCTGTTAACCACAGTTATAATGTACTCAGTACTACAGTACAGTAAAACAACCATCTCTAGAGTACAGTGAATATATAAACATGGTACCATTAGCAAAGTAAATGCCATTTAAAAAGGAAATATTTGGAGCAAGACCCAAGACTTGACTGCTTCCATGCATGTTTTGGCCAATGAGTTCCAGTAAAAAGTATTTTCCTGCCTGGAGGAGTGATATGGTCTGGCCCAAGAGCAGTGCACCTGTAACAGGTGGGCCTACTTTCTGCGAAGGAGGCAAGTGTCTTGCCTTCACACTCAAGATAGATAGATACAGTAGATAGTCAACCTGAACAGAATATATGAGATTTCTAAGAGCAAAATTTCAAAGATTAATACAAGCATGAGTAAAGTAAATTAATGTGACTTATGTTCCACAGTCTCTGCTCTTCTGAGGTCTACCAAGGGCGATGAATGGAGAGCTGTCACTCTAGCATTCTTCACTCCTTACTGACGTTCAAAATCATATACTACCATTTGACATTTTTCAGCCTAATTATGTTCTTAGACTCAAATGTTTCAAACGTATATATTTTTTTCATCACACAATAGTCCTTTAAGAATTATGATTATGTCAATTCTACATTATAAGTAGGTGCAAATGTAGGAAAATCATTGTATATATAGAAATAGTCCCTTAGTTTTATTGTGAATGCTGAGTGGAAAAGTACTGATCATATGAACTGAAAGTAGGATAATCATTAGATATATAGAAGAAGAGTTCCTTAGTTGTCTGATTCCAAAGTTTAATATGAATGCTGAATTGAGTAGCACTGAGTATATTAACTGAAAAATATAAAATTATATTACAGCAATAAAAATGTATATAAATAAAAACTGTTATAAAAGGTAAATGCATGGAAATATCTAATTGATATTTATGCTTGCAATCTGAATGCTATTTATTATTTAAAGTCTGAGACAGTGTTATGGGTGTGTCTGATGATACGTAACTGAAATGTAGATTAGACATTTATACCACATTAGTTACTACCATTGTGTAACACGAGGGATTGCTATCATCAGCCTGGCAAATGTGTGATTACAAAATAGGGTATTACATGTTGCTGGTTATGATCCCTGTGTTTAATACCGTATTGGTCCGAATATAAGCCACACCAGCATATAAGCCGCACCCGTAAAGTTCAAGGGGATTTTTTTTTTTAAAAGATAGTACTCACATATAAGCCGCACCCGTAAAATTGGAGAGAAAAAGACTCTCAAAGTGATCAGCCATTGCAAGAAACAGGCTTTCTAATTTGCACTGTAGCTTTTTTTGCAGGTTACCGGCTTTACAGGACGTTAGAATCACTAAAACCGTAAATCGCTATTCAATACCACAATCTAAAGCACGAAAATCGGCACCCTTAACTCGCAATCGCGCACCCTTAACTCGCAATCGCGCAAATCAGCAGTAATTTTGCATTCGCGAATAGAAGCCGCACACGTTACAAGCAAAGTTTGCAAATCGGCAATGATTTTTTGACAGTCGCGAATATAAGCCGCACCCTTAACTCGCAAGCTCAAAAATCGAAAAAAAGGTGCGGCTTATATTCGGACCAATACGGTTACATATGTTTGCTTAACAGCCTGTTATATATTAACTTGTATTTCATATGTACTTCATATATTGACTTGTAGTTATTTTTTGTATAAATATTCTGTGTTGTGCCAATAAAGTTAAAACCCCAGCTGTAGTTGAAATTGGTCTTGACTCCTACAGATCATACACTTAGAGCTTGATATTGGAGATCACTAACCATTTCTTCCTAACATTATACTGGGTCTACAGAGTGTCCATCAACAGTTCTCCTTAGCTTGGTATATTGAATGAAAGAGGACAATCTAAGTCCGGGTCATTGGAGTTCAAGGACTTTGGTTCCAAAGATGTCTATGCGGTTGTCAAAAAATAGTATAATGTAGGATAATATATGAACGTTCTGCTTTACATAATGGATAACAGATATTTGAATAAAAAACTGCTTAGAGTCTCTTGGACTAATCAATCAATCAATACTAAAGAAAATAAAACCAAACAGTTCATTGGAAGGTTTGATCATGAAGCTAGAGCTCAAATATTTTGGCCATATCAAGAGAAGACAGGATTCCTTAGACTCTGATGCTGGGAAAGATTGAAGTCACATGAAGAAGTGGATGACAGAGACAGAAATGGACAGATGAGGTCATTGAAGCAATAACCATGAGCTTGATGGATCTCAGAGGGGTATTAGCTGACACATATTGGTGAGTTGGACACGACTGAATGAATATAGAGCAACAATAAATATTTGAGTAGTAGAAGTGATAGGGACAAGCACAGTAAAGGAAGTAAAGCATTCCCAAGGCTATCTTGAGTAAACATTACACCAAAATGTTTAGCTAGACAGAATGGGCAGACAACATGAGCCCACTGGTTCTTATCTTATTTATAACGAACATCATAAGGTATGGTCAAAAATCTTTGGAACAATTCCAAATCTAAACAAACTAATGCTAAGGAGTTGCTTTTATCCTACAACAAGATTGCAGGACTTACAATATACTGTCTCGGGAGCTTACATGAGTATTTATATTTATTTTTTTCCTTTCCAAATAAATAAAAACAAGCAAACAATAACACAGAAAAAGGGAATAAATGTTTTTTTCAAATACAATCTCTTGTGTATTTACAATAGATCTTTTGGATAAAGTGCATCTTTTAAGAAATATGGGATGTTTCTCTAAAGAAATAATAACAAGATAGATAAAACTTACCTTTGAACAAAGATTTTATCAACCTATTGTACCTCATTTTAAAACAATGAAACATGCCTGAATTATTTATTTGTGCCAAAGTAAAATCAGATGGCTAAAAATCTGACGGAATATTATTTATATCAACGCTGTTCACATTCCATACTGCAGGGCAATAAGATGAAAACAAGGTGTTTACATTCAAACTATTTCTTGTATTATTGGGATTATTATTTTTCAGCAAAGAAAAGTTAAATGGTGATGCCTGGTATATTTATCAAATAAAATGTGCATAATATGACATTTTTAAGATCTTAATTACTTTAAATACTTCTACATTTAATTTCCTCTATCTCCATCTATAATGATCCGTCTTTCATGACTTAGCAACGAGGAGTAGAAACAACTTTTTAATTTAAATTGATTAAAATACAATCTTTTCACTCAAAACTTCAATTTCTCCACTGACCTTTCGACTGATGCTACTTTTTTCTTCAAGTTGTAGAAGGAAGTGAAGTTTTGTGCTGTAGGGAAGTCAAATCCTTGCAAAAGATAGGAGGATCTTCAGGTGAATTCGGTGTAGGTTTCTTTCATAAATGAGCAACTTTATTAATCATAATAACAATAAATATTGTTTTGATCCTTACTACTTAAAAGTTATAAAAGCCATGCCAATGCTACCTTGTGGCATGCTTATCATGTTCAAAACAACTTAGTTGTTTTGTATATGCAAATTATCTTTAGGGTTTAGTCTCCCTAAGGGTAATAGGGGACTCCAGACGTGGACCCCTTGCTCCCTGTGCTTTAGGGAGTTCAGCTGCACCTCACTGACGAGGCCCATAAAGGTAGAAACGCATCTAAGGATTGCTGTTTCTCCTGTTCAGGGTAGAATTGCCTGGTATTACGGGGCTGGGTCTTTCTTTTGAGTGGGACCAGACTGATATACTACAGGATATTTCTCCCTGTGAAGGGCACAAGTGAGCTAAAAGAGGTTGCTCTCAGAGTGGCTTATCATGGCCATAGAACTAACCTATTAAGGTTAGAACGTTCTCTGATCAGCACCTCTGACTTAATTTCTATGTTTATCATGTTTCCTAAATTAAGACTTCAAAAATTATCTTTATGAGACTATAAAGCAATAAGGAAGTGAGGTTGCCATTCCTTTTCTGGGGTGTTTCATTAAAGTTCATTGTCAACGCCACCCCATGGAAAATAGGATTGCAGCCCATTGCCGCCTTGGTGAACCTTACTGAATTCGACAGACATAACTCACATATCAGATGTCTGAAAAGGACCATTTATATGGTTCAGAAAATGTATAGTAGTGTTTTATCTACTCCTAGATCAGGTTAAAATGATATGCAACAGGAAATGTATCCTTTGGTACACAGTTTTACTCTTTGCAACTTCCTGTTGATGGCAGATCCTACTTGCACCCAGGGGGACATGATATCCCACATGCCCCACAGGATTAAGTTAAGGAGACAGCAACCCAATAGCTTTAACCATTTAGAAGAGAAGCTATCCTGATTAGTCCAATTGAATTCCCCATCAGGGAGCTGACTGGACACTTGGCTTTTGCAGAACCCAATCCAGGAAGAGCCAATATCCAAAGGCCTCTGGTTGGATGACTCCCAAGGGGGTGAAATTAAGGTTGGGCATGCCTCAATTGTGCAATGTTGATTTTTTTTTTTTTTGATTTACCTCTTCTCCCCTTCCCTAAAAGGGGATATATTCACATATACCATGAATAAAGGCTGTTGTTCTAGTTAATGAATGTAAGTGTGACTGCTGTATGTCATTATTTCAGGGAGCTTCTGTGGGGCTGGAATTCCCCTACTTACAGTTGGAAAACCTGTACCCGACCACACAGTCACTGTGAATATACTTTTCTGTCTGGCACAAGGACCTAAACAGTGGGGGTTCCAGGATGTGCTGGTCCAGGTGGTCCATTGTTGTGAGGCTGCCTCAACTAATCAAGTAAATCACAGCCTGCAGACAAGCCCGTCCTGGCGGCACATATCTACCGAGGATTTTTCATATTTTAAACAAAGTTATGAGGGGCTGTGATAAGGCTGTATTAAGTCTAGTCAAATGCTCAATACCAGTTTTGCTTATTTTTCAATATGTCAGTTTTACCTTAAGCAGATCTGCGTATTGCCTTTGCAGGGGGAGTTGCCAACTCTGCCTAGAAGCTGACCTAAAATAAATGTCTGACCAGTCAGACTCTGGTTCAGACTGAACATACTCAGTAAAGGGAATGGCACTACCAGGATCTATAAGGCAACTGCAAGGAGGTTACAAAGCAGACAATTTAAAAATAAGGAAAATATTAACTTTTATATATTTTAAACTGCTTACTAGTTTTAATAGTTTCTGCCCAATAAATAAACATATGAGCTTTACTTTACTTTTAAATGCATTACAGTGGACCTTTAAGTATTACTTCAGTGGAAGCCAGTTAAGGCATATCAGCAGGCGAAGAGGTGGGAGAATGAAGAAGAGAGGGAGATTACTCTAGAGACTGAACATAAATGGTGCGGAAATCCAGTGGGATAGGAGAGGGGTACTTTAATGCCCCGTCCCCAGTTCATGTGGATGTGGAACCTCCATCTACAGTGGATGTACAAATGGGGCAGGCACAGTTACATTTTGCCATGAGTGGGACAAATGAGGATAGTACTATTCATGATGGGTGCATACCAGAGAAAATGGAGTCTAAATCCCAGACAGTAATAGCAGGCCAGGTGGACCCGGTGACAAAGGATCCTGATGGAGCTGAGCGCTATGCCCACATGGTGGGAAACAAGAAAAGAGAATGTGAGGCACTAATCCAACTGTCATCCCAGGAAGTTAAAAGCTTCCAGTCGAGGCTTGGATGCCAATGTCAGGATCAGATGGGTACGTTCCTCCTTGAAGGTATTATTTTGTTGGGCTCTAAACTGGAGTGTTTTCCATAAGACATGGGGAAGAGGAGGGTATTGGACCTGTTTTTTGGGGTAGGATACCATGGTACCTTGGGAACTGTCACCTGGACTTGGTACCCCCTTGTAAATTTTGGGAGTGAGTGAACAAAAAGAACTAGTGGATACCCCTGAATTCAGAAATTGGTCAAGGGAGTGAATGGACCTGGGGAGGGAGACCGGTTTGCCCCCTTGTAGTCTCATGGGTCCATGGACTGTTTTAGATATCACAGCACCGCTGTTGGGACAGGCTTGTGGAGGTTGCACTGGGAAGGAAATTGTGGCCCAAATTTTGGCCTTGGGGGCCTAACACAATTTTGGATTAAGCAGTCCAGGTTATTTCACCGCTTCAACTGGGGAGGGTTGCCTTGGGAAGGGATTATTGCAAGTACCTGCTAGCTTGGACTACCAGTAAGAGCACCTCAGGACACTGTTGCCATATGGTCTGCAAAGAAAAAGGGCTGGCCACTAACCCACAAGAAAACAGAGGTCATTTGCCTTGGCCAGGAGGAGGCGAGTGACAATTAAGGCATTGAGGCTATTCCCAAAATATTGTGCCTGCTGGAATGTGAGCGGCTATATGGCATGTTGGGTACTTGCCACCTCCAGCACCCACGCAAGTGTGATCAGTGTACACAGGAAGTTATCCAAAGAGGATTGACTTCCTAAGATGGACTTTGGACCAAGTTGTTTGTATGGGCAATATTTACAGAAATTATGTGTATTTAGAATGTGGTGGCTTGCTTAATATTACTGGTTGAAGGGGTGTATTATTTAAATGAGTTAGCAGCATTTATAAGTAATAATATAATAGGAGGGCCCCCACTGAACTTTTTAAACTATGGACTATTGTGAGGGTGGAAGAAAACCTGGTACCTGAGTGTTGGATTCTGTTATATGTAACTCGAGCCCATGTGATTGCTAAATATTGTAATGGAAATGGTACTTGCTAAGGAATATGACATGATGTTGCTGTGTAATGTAAGGTAGACCTCAATAAGTAGTGTTGGGATCACCAAGATAGTGTGTGTGTGTGTGTATTATAAAGAACAGTGTTGGCATGTGGCCTTAACAGCAGGATTTAGGATTTATTGATGTAAAGGTGGTACCCAGGCATGTCTAATAAGTACAATCAGCATTTTCCCCAGGGAGTGTGATAAAGTGTATTACTGAGGACTCTGAGATGAAGGGAGTTCAGTTATGAGGGCTATCTGTTTTGAGGGACAGGTGGAGTGGAGGAGGAAAGCATATTGACACTTTGTCTATAAGCAAGTGTTTACAGTGCTGGCCTCACTAAGGTGCAGGCTCCCTGACCACTCCTAACACTAAGGTGTGAAGTGTTAATTTTCCTGGACAAACAGATATCAAAAGGCCCTGCCAGTTACACTATAGAAAGGAAGGAACTCCCTAGGGGGAGGTGTGATGATGGGAGAAATGCTGATTGCTGCAGGAAGGGGAGTGAATAGGACCTATGGTGAATTCACAAGAAAGGAAGCAAACTGTCTGATTAGCCCTCAGGGGTAATTCATTATCCTTTCTAACTCCCTTCTTGACCCCTTCCAATCCGGCTTTCGGCCTCAACATTCCACTGAGACAGCTCTCAGTAAAGTCACTAATGACTTGCTCTCAGCCAAGTCAAAAGGTCACTTTTCCATTCTACTACTTCTAGATCTCTCTGCTGCCTTTGATGGAGTTGACCATCCACTTCTACTCCATATCCTCTCCTCCCTCAATATTCAAGACACTGCTCTCTCGTGGTTCTCATCATACCTACAAAATCAATCATTCAGTGTCTCCTTCTCTGACACCTTTTCTTCTACCTACCCCCTGTCTAGTGGCGTACCCCAAGGTTCAGTCTTAGGCCTCCTCCTCTTCTCCATCTACACTTCCTCACTAAGTACCCTAATAAACTCTTTTGATCTTCAGTATCATCTCTATGCAGATAACACTGAAATCTACCTCTCATCACCAGATCTATCCCCCTTTCTTCTAACGCACATCTCCAACTGCCTTTCTAGTATATCCTCTTGGATGTCCACCCACCATCTCAAACTCAACATGTTTAAGACTGAACTCCTAATCTTCCCTCTCTCTACCACAGCATCAATTCCTCACATCTCTCTCACTGTCAACAACGACATAATCACTCCCTCCTCCCAAGCCCATTGCCTTGGGGTTCTACTGGACCTGCCCTGTTTTACATACCATACATACAGTCACTAAAAATATTTTGCCTTCTCCATCTAAAAAACGTCTCCAGAAATCAACAACTATCTTAAACAAGACACAACCAAAATCCTTATAACCTTTCTCATCATCACTCAAATTGACTACTGCAACTCGCTCCTTGTTGGCCTACCCACCACCCGACTATCCCCACTTCAATCCATAATGAACACCTCTGCTAGACTCATCTTTAGTACACAAAATTCAGTGTCGTCATCACCCCTCTGTCAATTACTCCACTGGCTTCTCTTAGCCTCCAGAATAACATTTAAAATCATGACCCTAACTTACAAAGGTCTCAACAGTAACTCACCCCTATGCAATTGTGTTCTCCTCACCAAATATTCCCCCAACCGCCCTCATCGTTCTGCTAATTACCTCTTTTTTTTTACAACTCTTGTCACCTCCTCTCACTCTCGCCTTCAGGACTTTTCTCGTGCTGTCCCGTATTCTCTGGAACTCCATGCCTAGCTCCACCAGATTGTCCTCAGGCCTCAAAACATTCAAAACCTCACTAAAAATGTATCTCTTTAAAGAAGTGTATCATCTTCCACCCTAACATGCTCAGCACCTCTCTCTCTACCTCATTTACCACACACAATACCTTTAGGTTGTAAGTCTGCGAGTTTCAATCCTGCAGGGTGCTTTGGGGAAAACACCATGGACACTGGATTGCAAGCTCAAAAACAGGTCCCTCCTTGGTTTACTATGTGTTGATTTGTATTTACCTTTGCCTGGAACTTATCTTATGTACAGCACTATGGAATATGTCGGCGAGTTATAAATAAACAATAATAATATTGTTGGGAATAGTATTAAACCACTAGTGGTTGGCTCCTGAATGCTTTAAATACTATATGAGATCAATAAATGTTGTTAGTTAATATACATAAATTGAGGCGTGTGGATCATTCTGATGGGATATAATATTTCGAAACCAGAAGGAATTGTTACAAAGGAATTGGTTTCTGTCCCTTCCATTCCCTTTAGATTGTAAGTGGCGAGTTTTCAGTCTTCTAGGATGCTTTGGGAAAAAGCACTTTCTGCTAAGATTCTAAGCTCAAAACAGGGTCCTGCATTTTTGGAAGGTTGTTAATGCTGTATTTTTCCTTTTTTTTTATCCCCTGTATTGTGCTACGGAATATTTTGGTGCATTACAAATAAAAGTTATTAATAATAATAATAATAATAATAATAATAATAATAATAACTCTTCCTGCAACTCTGCTCCTAACCATAGGGGGTAGTATTGCTTTCCTGTGTTCCTGCATCATGAGGACTGGGTGTTAATGGACTTACAGGCAGGCCAAAAATTGACAACCATGAAGAAATCCTGTAAGCTAAAGGCAGGTGGTCAAATCTGGGTCGTCACAAGCACCATCTCTCTTCTACCCTTTAACCCGTACATATTAAGGTCTTACCTTATAAGTTTTATCTTTTAGGTCCTTAGTCTCCATCCTCATATAAAAAAAACATTGCAATAAACATGCTAACAAGTACTGTACTATAACTACTGCTTCTTAAAACATAGATAATAACAAATTATGTTATATATTTGAGGCTCAGGTCTTGCAAATACTCTTAGTTGTCTCCCCAAGTGTTTGCTAATGAGTTTTCCTAACATATATCAATGCCAAACATGACCAGATACAGGATTCTCATTTTGTTGCAATAAAGGGACAACTTATCTTTTACTTTTTTCAGATAAGTTTCCTGGTTAAAAAATGAATTCTCATGAATATCAATGACTCCGTAGAATTGTAGGGATAATCTCTGGAATTGGTGCTCACCTGTTTAGAATTAATTGTCAAATTCTGTTTTAATTACATTCTTTTAAAATAGAGGAGGAAAAAAAATAATGCATTAGCAAGTAAGTACTCCAAAGGGTCTACTGGGTACAGGAGAGCTTCATCAAATCCTATGCTTAATGATTAATAACCAACAAATATATGTGATCCAAAGTATTTAATCCCTGACTCAACCAGTACAGATGTGAATACACCTGCTTAATTAACTTTCTATCTTAATATTTTGAAATGAATTTCCTCAGTTATGTATACTAGTTATAAAATGGTTTTATATGAATTCTTTCAGTTATTCTTCTTTTTTGTATATTTTATGCATGATATATTATCATACACATATAAAGTATTACAGCTATAAACTAAAATACATAATATACAAATATTCATGTCAGAACCGTCCAGTTATCAGATCCAAACCTCCAAACTGTAACATAAAAGTATAAAACGCCACTGTCGTCAATTATTTTCTGCATTGTCTTTTGGGTAACTAAACTTGATAATGGCCAAAACAAGTTTTTAGAAAGCAAAAAAATAACACACAACCTTAACCCATGTAGAGTGCTATGCAATATGTTGGCGAGTTACAAATAAATGATAATAAAATAATAATAATGTAAATTGTATTTTCAGATTCTAATTTTTTTCTTCTCCAATTTTTAAGTGTAGTTCTTCAAAAGCCTATATATATATATATATATATAAAACTATATTTTCACATAGCTACAACCTTCACTGAATTATTCCTTTGTCCTTTGAATACACCATGTACAGTCCCATCAGCATCATCCTCTCACCCTAGCCCTTCCAGAATTGTTACACCACCATCACTGCTTTGTGATGCTCACATGATCAAAAATACCCTTTTCCTTAGTGCTGAAACCTATTTAGGGTATAAGTTGCCCTAGTCGTATTCACAAATATTCGGCCTCCCTAACGTCATTGACATATACAGTATTAGCAGCCCTATTAAATTTGAAGCCCGTAGCAGCTTTGGCAAGAACGCAAAGGCTGCGGGCTTGAAATTTGGCTGTGTTACAGATACAGACCAGAGACGCAAACCCGTAAACCATTTGCCGCACGTTGAATGTGCGGCCATGAACATGATCAATTAGTCAAACCCGTCACTGAAAATTGGAGATTAGATTTCAAAGCCTTACGGGTTTCAATTACAAGTTTCGATTGGACCCACATTCCAGAAATAATGCAATAGTAATAAATCAATGAATATTATATTCTAGTCCATGCGATTTCCATTATATGTATTAACACCTTGATTGCCGGTGTCGATATAACACGGAAATTAAGCATAAAAAAAAAAGTATTTTATATTGCAGATTTGCGAGCTTGAGAATATTGTGCTATTAATTTGAATACCTAACATCACTTTCCCTTTAATTATGAGTACAGTACTGTGTGTATATTTGCATTTACAGTGCTATGGAAAGGACTTTACCACCCTAGCGGGTCCTCTCTAGTACCTGTTGGCATTTTGGCTCCATTTACGGGTTACAGGCTTGAACGGCAGTGGACTTGTTGCAATTTAATAGCATGTTTGTAACGGAACAGCTACGGGCTTGATAGATTTTTGCGGCATCCCGTAGGGTTTTTTCACCCTTACCCCTCAAGTCAGTGACAGGTTGCTATATGCGGCCAATTTAATAGCCAGAAGTCTTACCAGCTATGTTACGGGCTACGGTTTTACACGCTGAGGAAATGCAATAGGCCAGTAGGTCCTATTGGTCCTGGGCAGTGGTATGTACCAGAAATCTATAATTCTCATATGTTATAGGTGTTATTATAAACTAGCGACTTGCCCGTCAAAAAATGACGGCAATAAAATTGTAAGTCAGGTAATGCTGTTTGGTGGAGACGCTTTGCGAGGGCCCGCACTTACGGGGCTCATCACCAGTGCAAGGAGCGCCTTCGCCTTACCAGCAACTGCGGCCCTCGCAAAGCAAGGGCTGCAGTTGCTGCAGGCTCGCTACGTGAGCCCACAAGGGTTAGCAACAACCAGCATGCTCACAACTATATATGTGATAACAGAAAAGTGTGCTATAACTAACAGTAAGAGCTGTGTTGTCCTCTATGTTTAATGCATTTTTGCTGGTATGGGGCTACAAAAGGGAATCATTCATATTGCACTGCAAGTAGTTTAATCAATATTATATCATAAACAGTAGATGAATTGAAGCTGAATTAGTTCCAACTGGCGTAACAATGATTAAAATACTTAGCCATAGGCTAGTGCCTCTAGCAAGTATGTTGCCTCTCTTGAAGCTCAAATTGGAAAGCTTGCAGCACTTAGTGATATTGCTCCACTGGAAAAGGGAGTTGGTGCACACTGAGCAAAGTTTAGCTGGGCCTAGCATGGAGAATGGAGATGCGGCTAGTGAGGATGTCCAGGTAGGTAGCTGGGTTACAGATACAAGTGAAAGCAGGGGGGACAGGAGGAGGAGGCGGGCCAGTACCGAGTTGGAAAACACCAACAGATTTGCCAGAATGAAAGCTTTGGATCGGGTAGATAAATTATTGGGAAGGGCTGAAAATAAACCAGTGATCTTGGTACATATCGATACCAATGGCAAAGTTAGTGGAAGAAGGGGGGTCCTGAAGAATGATTTTAGAGAACTAAGAAAAACTCTTAAGGCAAGGATTTATTAAGGTAGTATTTTCGAGGTACCACCAGTGGCACGTGCTAGCCCAGGGAGACAGAAGGAGCTTAGGGAGGTTAATGCATGGCTAAAAAATGCATTAAGGAGGGGTTTGGGTTTTTCAGAGCACTGGGCTGACTTCTCACTTGGGTACAATCTCTGTAGCAGGGATGGATGATCTGAATGTTGAGGGAGCTTTTGTGCTAGGGGATAGAATGGTAGAACAGCGGGGGAGTTTTTAAACTTGTAGGTGGGGGTAGCAGCTAGATATAAATAATTGGGTAGAAAGTGTAGAGCGGGTAAGGAATGACTTAACTAGTCATGGGGGTGGAAAAGGAAGGAGGGTTAGTATAGTCAATAGGGAGGTATTGCAAAGTAACTCAATTACAGTGGCAGGCACTTCAGAACTACAGATTCATAACATAAGGTGTGTGCTTACTAATGCCAGAAGCTAGCCATGAAAAATGGGAGACAATTATTAGCAATTAATGAAAAATGGGATTTAATAGGCATTACTGAAACATGGTGGGATGAATCTCATGACTGGATTGGTAATCTGGATGGCTATAACCTATTAAGGAAAGATAGGGGCAATGATAAAAGAGGAGAGATTTGCCTATATGTTAAGCCTGAATTTACGCTTATAGTCAGAGAAGATATTTATGGTGGAACTAGCGATAATGTTGAATGTTTGTGGGTAGAGTTAAATAGCGGAGCAGCAAATTCTAAAGTATATTGGTAGATGTATGTTATAAACCCCCAAATATAGTTGAAAGTGAGGAAATGAAGGTATTGTTACAGATTGGAAATGCAGCTAAGCATGGGCAAGTTCTAATAATGGGATATTTTAATTACCTTGAAATAAACTGGATGAATGAGACCAGCAGTTCAGCTAAGGGTTAGCAGGTTCTTGAGTGCACTCAGGGATCATTATCTGTCCTAGGTTATACAAGAACCTACTAGAAATGAGGCTATCTTGTATTTAGTTATCACAAATAATATTGATATGGTATCAAATGTTGAAATATGGCAACCTTTGGAAAATAGTGATCATAACACAGTTTCATTTGAGATTGAATTACAAAAACAAAACTGTAAGGGGCCAACAAAAACTATTAATTTTAAAAGGGCAGATTTTAATAGTCAAAGGGCAGCAACACAAAGTATAGACTGGGACAGAGAACTGACAGATAAAAAAACGGACAACATTAAAATCCTTACTAAATATACGTTGCGTCCTACTCTCCGTGACCTCATGGACCGCAACACACCATGCTGATCCATTTGGTATACATGGCATGTAGGAGTAGGTTGCCAGTTCCTTCTCCAGTGGTCCACAGCATATAGCAATTATGTCCTTAGCCAAACTCAAATCTTTCAAACATACTGTATATATTAGTTTCATAACATAATGGTCCTTTAAGATTTCTGATTATGTCATTGCTGAAATACGACATTATAAGTACGTTCAAAAGTAGGATAATCATCAGATATATAGAAACATTACAATTAATTGGAGCTATTTTTAATATGTATTTTTATCTCTAGTATTTGGGCTCAGGAAGGAATTTTTTTTTCTTGTGTATCTTTTGAGACAATTGGCAAAGTTTCACAGGGTTTTTTCCTGTTTGCCTTTCTCTGATCTAATTAACAATTAGTCCTCATATTGCAGTTAAGAGGATCTAAAAAGGTGGAACTTTATGGAATAAAATAATTTTTTAAACCTCAATTACATTCTATGTAACTATGCAACAAGCAGAGGAACTTGTTGCTCACAACTTGAGATTGAACATATTGGCGTTGGAGAACAAAATGAAGAACGCCTAGAGGCAAGCAGTGACAACTTTAAAAATATATTATATATACATTTTGTATCTAAATTAATACGTACTTTGAGACACCCACAAGATACTTGGTTTCCATGCATCTGCCAGAAAAGCCCCCTGACAAGAAGAATCCTAGGAACGATTTATGATTCCTTTAATACTCCTCCAGAGGGACATATATATAGATATATGATTTCCTGGGAACAAGATCTGAATAGTGCCTTGGACCCAGATACGTGCATGGAGTCCTGAACTTCTTTATCAAATAAATCATTAAACTACAGCATATTAGAAACTTTCCTCATTGTGCTTCATAGGATTTATTTGACTCCTTCCAACTAATTTCTTGGAAGACCTCTATAAGTCATATTTGCTTCAGGGGATGCCTGGAAAGAGTAACTTTTATTTACACATGATGGTATTGTCCAAAGGTATTCAAACTCTGGAGATCAGTGCTGCAACTAATTAATCAGACCCTACATATGGATCTCACCCCAGAAATGTTTTTTAGGTACACTAGCCCACAACAAATAAATGCCCACAGCAAATTAATCCAATTCTTCATGGAGGCTACAAAAAGTCAGATAGCTAAGCAATGGAAATTTGATTCACTAAATATAACTACAGTCAAAAATAAATTGAATTACATACTCATCAATGACCAAATCATACATATATTAAAAGACTCCAAGACGTTCTTCTGTAAGGCCTGAGAACCATGGCTCGCCACAACTCACTCTGTAAAATTTTGTAAAAGTATAACTACTGGATGGAATTGGGAGCCTGATAGTAGGAACAGAACAAAC